>JARYHS010013631.1:132863151-132986036 GCA_031002005.1 Vandiemenella viatica | reverse complement strand
GACATTGAAAAAAAAACAATTACGCAAACATTGCTACCGCCAAAATATATTTTAAGACAGTCAAACGGTGTGTGTGTGTGTGAATTACATTTCTGTGATGCTGTAGCTGTACGAAGCACTATACTGGAATGAACGCAGAGGCAAATGTAGCTATAAGGGGGTACGCGAGGTTCAGCTCTTTGTTGAAGTGGTACTCGGGAAAAACTATTTGAGAACCATTGCTTTAGACAAAGCAACACTGACGTAGTGACATAGTGAGAAGAAGTGCTACAGGAATTAGTCTCAGATACAGAATTATGCAGACGTCAGATTGCACTGTTACATCGTCAAAAATAAACAGGAATCTAAGACTTCGTGCTCGTTGACTATCTCATGTACGTACTTGATAACCATCTTCATGGTTCAGCAGATTTGAGAAGACTACAATATACTTTAGTTAATAACACTAACATCTAACATCGGTGTGTTATCACCAATACTCTACAAGCGTCACCTAACCACGTCAAGGCGAAATGATAAAGTCGCAGATATTTTAATAAATCCTTTGTTCTTGAGCTTATGCCGGGATGGTTACTTTCATAGACCACGGCCTAATTCCATCCCTTCTCCTGCCCATGGGTTAAGTTGGTTGAGATAGGTCCTCGAGACCCTCCAGTATCCCGCCTCCCAGGTTTATCCTGGGAGGAATAAAACTAATAAAAATCTTGAGCTTCGACGGAGTTAGGAAGAAGGCGAATTTGCACTCTGACCTAGGGAGCGTTCACAAAACTACGTGGCTCGGTCTACGTGGAAAGGGGGATAGGGGGGGGGGGAGTTGGCAGGAAAGCTACGCTGGGCTACGTGGGGTGGGTTCCGAGCCAAGCCGCATACGTTGCATTCATATTAGTCGTCACAGTCAATATAATGTACTGGACACACAACAGCACCTGAAAATTTATTTTCGTCATTTAATTATCACCGTATGTAATTTACGATAGTCTGACGACAGAAGACAGTGCAAAATGTGTTCTGGAATCAAGAGGGAAGAAAGCTACACGAACGTTTCTTGTATTATGTTTTCAACGTTAATTAGATAATTCGCGTTTATTCATTAAAAAGTTACATTTCTTACTGTTTCGAAAGCATATAGATTAGTACAAATTTATTTTAAAATTCTCTTTGGACTACCCTTATATAACACATTGATCTCTCGTTTGTTACAATGTGTCTATGATTTCTGTTAGTTTGATTCAAAGCTATGGCATGGACGTTTATCTCTTTATTTTTTTTAATTTTTTTATTGTTATTATATATATATATTGATTTACAGGAATGTATGGCTACATACATATTTCATCGTACAAAACTAAAGACTGTGTTTGTTGGCCTGTACCTACATTTGGAGCCAAGCAAGAATTTTATAATTTTATAATATGGAACAGATTTACGTATGGCAGATTCCGAAAGGGTATATTACACTGAGCCTCATCATCGCCTTGTAAGTCAGTTATACTGCATCGGTATACGGTCATTGTATGCCCATTATGTAAAAGATTGGTAGTTTTCCTCATACACGACAATTTTTTGAAAAAAAACAACTGATAAAAAATAAGAGAAAGAGAACAGAGAAATAGCAAATTTAAGATGTTGTTAAGAAGCATTGGTTTAAATATGAAGGAGTGGGAAACGATAAGTTGCCAACAATACGACCTAATTTTCGTCAGAAACACTCAGCTGGGTTTAGTAATTTTTACTGCAGTTTAAAGGTAACATCAAACGAAAGAAGCACACTGTTCAGAAATAGAAAAGTTCAATAGTGGAATACACATTTCAACAACTACGGTATAGTAGTGATACGGAAGGAAAGAAGGTGAAGTTATTATAGCTGGCATGATTCAGATCGAAAGAGCTGAAGACATTTAATCAACACAGGTAATTGAGTATCACTTGCTCAGATGAAATGAAAGGGTTGTGTTGTGTTTGATCATATGAGCTACGCCAGGGAGTTCCAGAGGAAAGTAACTTGCCCCATTCTACCTCTGACATAGCGGCTTAGTGTGTCTCTTTCGTGAGGATTCAACCAACCTTTGGGTTGTGGGTTAAGTTACATTTTACTAAAGAAAGTGTTACAGACTGCTTGTGTGATTACTGATCTGCAGACTCCGAAGAACAATGGTACGCTGAAGTGTTAATTTCAAGGGGCTGGCTAAAATCATCTCTGTTAAAATCACCTAACTTGCGTTAACGGAACATATAGTGTAATGTGGAAACCGAAGTATGTATGTTTCCTTGTAAACTTGAGATACACAAAAACAATCTTTCAGAATAAACAACCCTCTCCGGCACAAGGCTGTGGATGCTTTCATTTTTATTATGGTAGCTTTACCATTGAGTTACCAAAGCGATCGCAACTTTTATATACCATATCAGATGAAGACAGAAAAAAGCATAATTTATAATTTTACTGAATGATTGAAAAATTCCCTGCTTATTAACAGAAAGAAGTTATTTAGGGTTCCATCTAATATTCGGTAACTATTCGGCCACTTTTTATCCTATTCGGTCGAATGCCGAATTTCTAGGTAGAGGAAAAGGTCCAAATACGTGCTATCCCTTTAATTTTGGTCCTACCGATTTCCCTGGTCACTCAATAGGGATACATTTGATGTCACTTACTTCTATAAACAATCTCGAAGGTGATATGAGGGTTAAAAATTTAAATATTTCAAAATTAAAGAATAAAAAAGAAATTTTTAGTTTTGTTTTACGCCTCGTCGTTAGTAACAAAAATACGTTTCTCTATTAAAATACAAATCTTTTTTACGCCTTGTCGACGGCTGAAGTCATTAGAGGCGGAATGGGACTGGAGACAAGGAACGGGAAGGAATTTGGCCATTGCTGTTTTGAAGGAAGCATCCCGGCATTTGCCTGGAGTGATTTGGGAAAACCATGGAAAACCAAAATCTGGATTCCCGGGCGGGGATTCGAACCCGCGTCCTCCCGAATGCGAGGCCAAAACGTTAACCGTTAAAGCAAATAAAAAAAAAACCACACACACACAAATCAATCAAATTCACATTCCTTATAGTCAACATTTCTGCGACTTTTGAAAATAAGATCGAAGGAATAACAAGGCGTTCAGTGTTTGATCATTCAGCCTGCCGAGAAAGCGCGTTCTGGCCCGATTGAAGCTGGAGGGATCGTTAATAAATACTCATAAGCTCGTTCCTGGTTATAGCCCCCACTGGAGTTTGAGGCTTCAAAATGATTTATATCCTTCTTGACGATGTTGAAAAAATTCGTCTCTGTGTGTGATTATAGAGACAGAATTTTCATGCTTTTATCTATATCTGCCTGATGTTTTTCTTTGAGATTTAATTCACTTATGCTTTCTGTTGTGAGTTTGCTTTGCATCATTTGTATCTTATGGTCTGACATATTACTCCTAATGTTTTATTTTCTCCGTTAGCAAAAATACCTTTTTTTTAACAGGAATCTTGATGAGGTTAGTAAGCAAATCATAAAATTACTTCCAAAATTTGTCCATAATCATTATTTTAGATAAATGATGCAAATTAATCAAAAAAGTAAAATAATTCTACTTCTTCTTTTTGTGTCTATGACAGCATCAGATATGTGGTAGTTTTTCCGCCAATACGATGGCTTTGTCAGTAGCTGATTGGGTGTCAAATTGAGATACGTTTATTCCGAGTTGTGGACAGGGCAGCAGAAGTACCATGGTTTCTCTCTCCCCGCATGAAAATGTGGTATCTGGCTGTTCTCCCAGGTATCCCCAGGTGGCAAGTGTATCTTTGCAGCGGCCAACTCCTATTCCAAGCCTGTTTAATGACTTCCATATGGGCCATGACAGCACCTACAGCTCCTAAAAAATCTACTTACGCGATGCAAGGCGCAGATTTTTAGACACCTTTTCAGTCACAACATCTGTATGCCTGCGTATACACGATTAAAATCAGCTGCTAAAACAAGATAACAGACAAAAGAATCAAAGTGCGAGTGACAGATAAAATGACTGAATTTCGTTCGCAAATTTTGCGTTTTATGCGGTATGTTTCATAACAAATTTTCCTATTTTTTTGTCAATCCAAAAATTGAGAAATTTAATCCCGAAAATTTGGGGACTGGAAATGAGTCGGAATCCCATAATTCGGGATCGAATCCTTTTCTTATACATTTACCATCTTCCCGCGATAACCCACTGTCTCCGATTCATCACACACAAATCTACTTAGACTTGTCGAAATCTCGTCTCGTAGTCCACACTTAAATTGTTTGAGTTTCTGAGATATTAATTCACAATCAGATAGAGAAAGTAATATGTCAAGGTCTCTGCTACTAAAAACGGCGTTCTTCTCAAAGATAAACTTATTGGCCCGTAGGTTGAGAAAGTTACTTCTCGAAAATAGGCAACTCCTTTAGGAGGTTAGGAACTTTGACAAGGGTTTATTAGTGGAGTTAATAAAAACATACGATGGAATTGAATCTTTAGGACTGGTTGGCCAGTCCATTTACTTGAACCCAAAGTTCAAGAAACAAGGATTTGTTGATGTCATTTATTTCCAGGAAACTCATGAAGGTATTAGTACAAGGGTAATGGGATTAATTAGGTCATAGCGTTCATGGACTTGGTAAGACCTTGACTTTGAGGAAGAAGAAGCTCGTTTACCTATATCACTACCAACACCAAGTTCTTTTGTAATATCTTGGTTCTCCGGGTAGAGCTGCGACGATTTGTTAAAACCTAACTTTTCTGCCATCTTGCTGTGGCTTTCATCAGAGGATTGCTTGTAAGTTGCCGCTAACGCCTTATACAGGGTGTTACAAAAAGGTACGGCCAAACTTTCAGGAAACATTCCTCACACACAAACAAAGAAAATATGTTATGTGGACATGTGTCCGGAAAGGCTTACTTTCCATGTTAGAGCTCATTTTATTACTTCTCTTCAAATCACATTAAACATGGAATGGAAACACACAGCAACAGAACGTACCAGCGTGACTTCAAACACTTTGTTACAGGAAATGTTCAAAATGTCCTCCGTTAGCGAGGATACATGCATCCACCCTCCGTCGCATGGAATCCCTGATGCGCTGATGCAGCCCTGGAGAATGGCGTATTGTATCACAGCCGTCCACAATACGAGCGGTGAATCGAGGAAGTACAGTACATACTAACGAAACTAAAATGAGCTCTAACATGGAAAGTAAGCGTTTCCGAACACATGTCCACATAACATATTTTCTTTGTTTGTGTGTGAGGAATGTTTCCTGAAAGTTTGGCAGTACCTTTTTGTAACACCCTGTATAGTAGCAGGAAGGAAGCGCTAGACCGCCGCGGTGACATCACGCGGCTCCACTCGGAGAAACAAGATATTACATACAGTGACCGCGGAAGCCTTCGTAATCACCAAGTTCTTTTATTTAGAACGCGTTCGTTGAGTCTGTCAGCTAACTTCCTGATGCCAAGGCTTCGACTGTTATACAGCTTTATAAATATTTAGCCGAAACTCTTCTCACAACAAACCTCGACTCTCTTGTGTGGTGGGATGAGAGAAAGAGAATATTTCCAAATTTGTTCAAATTACTACTAAAACGGCTATGCATTCCAGCAAATATATGTACGATGTGAATCGAATTATCGAAAGCCTAACAATAATTATTTAGTAACCAAGTCGGCTCACATCTTAAAAATAAACTAAAATACTGTTAGTGAATAGTAATTGGTGTAAACTGAATCACTTTTATTGTAAATTGAGTGATATGACTTGTTTAAATAATATAAACCTTGTTTTTATGATAAATAAATCAAAATTAATGTCTAAATCAAATTTCATTGTATTAGTTAATAAATTCATCCTCTTCAGTTAATAAACTCAAAATCAATGATTCGCCTTTAAAATATCACACAAAAAGAATCGGAAAGCAGTTTAGAAGAATCGGGTATCGGAAAGTAGTGAATCAATTCGAAACAATTCATTTAAAGGAATTGATCTGCACATCACTAGTTCAATAAGTTTGAAACGATTTTGTGCCTATTTGAAGTAACGATTAAGAGGTAGAAAAAAATGATCAACATAAATACCTAATAAATAACTTTAAGCACCAGACATTTTATATAATTAATTTTACATACTTCGACTGCGAGAAAAAATTAACTATTCATGCAGAAATAACTGGAAAATATTTCAGTCTTTCCAACATTTTGCATTTCAGAATCCTCCGCTATATTTTATTTTGATGCGCGCATCTGGAAGCTTTTCATCTATCGGTTTAATCGATGAGGTGGTTCAGTGGTTAAGGTGTTTGACTGGGGATCGAAAAGTTCCCGGATCGAATTTCTGTCTCGGCGGGGATTTTCATACGCCCTTCCTTCACCTCTGGCACAGATTACTGTGTAATATGAAGTACGCTTCCTTGGTTTGGTTTCAACGTTAAACTGTAGGGCCCCTCTACCCGATGGGACTTGGGTTAGGTTGATGCGGCTATGACAGGGGCGGAATGCGCAGCCTATAGAAACTCTGTCACCAGCTCATTACGACAACACGAAATTATTATTATATCTGTCGGTTTGTTTTACTGAACGCAATTCATGAAAAACTTGTTGCTCACATTTTTATTTGGTTTAGGAGTAAAACAAGATATGTTTCATAATAACGGGACGTCGAAAGGCTGGTAAATTGTGATATGTGTCCACAAATTACTCGAAATTGAAATTACTAGGATTTGAAACTGGTATTCACCACCGTTAGGCGGTAATTCATTTTTGAGATATGGATTTCTCATTGAACTTATGACTGTGGATTGATTGAAAATTATGTAAAATCAACTCTGCGAGTAACTTCCATAGCAGACCTTTAAAAAACACAAATGAACAAAGTTCCGAGTAACAACTAGTTCCTAGTAAACCTATGTTGTGAACTACCAGTGCCATACCGTTCGCAGCTGATAAAGGTCCTAGAATTGGAAAAGAATATTTCACACATCAAATCTTCCACCACAGTAGCAGCTAACGAAAATGACTTCTGTGATCTTGGTATAAGTAAATAATCAAGATTTTATCTTAACGTCAAGGTAAATACGTAAAGTTTGCATAAATTGTATGGAATTACGATATATAATCTATTAATTCCTTTTATTTCAGAATCTATGTATCAAAAAATTCTTTAAAACTTACACCCAGAGATTACAGGAAAACTACGGCGTTAGTTCGGAAGTTTATGATTTTGTCAGAAAAGTATGATTTGAAATAATTAACTTCCGACTGTACTATAAGATAATTGTTTCGACAGAATCGTTAACTTTATTGAAATAATTAATGTATCTGATATCAAATTACTTCAAATGTATTTTTTGTTGTGTGGAACTTTGACGATAAACGAATACAAGCTTGACATAATAACAGTAATTAATTTTTTTACTTATTTTCTTTTTAGAGAATTGAGTTTATTGTACGGAGTAGTCATGTGGCACCTTGGTCAAGGCGTTTGACTCGAGATCGAAAAGACCGAGAATTGAATTTTCAGGGCCCCTTAATCCGATCTTCACCTCTGGCGCCGCATGCTGTATAATGTGAAGTTCACCAGAACGCTTCCATGGTCGGATTCCATGTTAAATTGCAGGTCCCCTGCATCCGGTATGATTACCAGTTTAGGTTAGTTGGGCATGACAGAGGCACTTGCGGAAAAATCGATACTCTGTTAAGCGGTGGCCGAACCCTTCGGGGAGCCGGCCTCAGTAGCGTAGGGGCTAGAGTGATAGCTCCACGTGCCGAAGGTCGCCGGTTCGAGTCCGGCCGAGGGCATGGTTGTTTAAGTGTTATATGTGTGAATGTCGTGTCCGCGTTGTAGTGTCCTTGTGATTACAGTTAGTAGGAAACTGTACTCTGGAGAAACTTATACAATGAGAGAAACAGAATCACATCGAGCTGGCTGTGGGGCCTCAGTAGCCGAATGCCATTAAAAAAAAACCTTCGGCGATATTACCGTCAATATTGCCATAAGATATTATTATTGTCAGTTTAATGGACACAGGTAACCCTGTCTTCGTGAGATAAGCCAGCGCTTGACAGATTTTTATCATTATATTCATACTAGGTGGACCATGAGAAAATTTCGCGAATGGTATACGATGAATACTGAGGTTGGTCGTTAGTAGTAGGATGACAGAAGTTCAGCCACATTTGCAAAAACTTTTTTTTCTCAACTGAAACAGGTAGGTATCAAAACACTTACAAAGACTTCCATAACAATTTGAAAATATGAAATGTTTGCTGAATAGAAACAAAGTATCAGAAAAACCGCTTTCACACACAGTTTAAGGGTATCTCTCTGATGTAATATTGAAATCTAGCGGTAATGCGATCATTCCTTATCGACGCCAATGAAGGCTGACAACTTGATTTCTTAACTGTCGTATAGTGGAAGATCTTGTAGCCACGGACACTTAAAATTAATTGCAAATAAAAGTAAAATAAACACATTTTATATCTTTATTTTAATTTTAAAATTATTCTGAGAACTTCATCAGTCATATTAATTAGAAGTTAGTAATCAGAACATTTTTAACGAATTATAGGGAAAACACTTTCGCCTTAATTTTTTGGGAACAAAGAAATTGTCGGGTAGCCCCGGACATAGTAATAAATGGTGATCTAATCGTTTTTTGGCCTTACAATAATCACAGTAATAATGGTTATCTGAAGCATCTATACTAACACAATCTTCATGCGCCCTGTCTTTGCTTCATAGCATTGAATCTAGTCTCCTTTTAAAAATTTCTCCACGTACTGTGCATTCGGTCTGTTTTACCTGATTTGCTTCGGAAATACTTTTCTTTTTATTCAACGCGTCTATGGCTCCTTTACCTTTTTATATATTAATTTTGCTTCCCGTTTTTATCTGCCTTTGCTTTTTTGCTTACCCTGTACACATTTTTTTTAAACGGCAAAGATATTAAAATCTCGCCCGTTTGGATTTTTCGAGTCTGTGCTACTAAGTGTTTATTTGGCGCATCATATTCCATAATCTTCAATTAATTTTGGTACGAGCGACGAAAAATTTCTGCCACGAACAAAACACACACCAGTGTGAAACTCACTGGGCGCCTAAGCCACAGTTAGCTGCATTAATTTTTACACTATAGGGCGCATATTTACAACAAAGTTTCACTCGTAGTTGGCTCCTTAGAACTTTGAATGTCCGGAGTTACCAACCGTCCGGAGCTACCTGACATTCCCCTAATAGAGACCTTGATTGATCAAAATTGGCCATTTATGGGGTGAATTACAAAATATACCGTTATTAATAAATGATACTTCATATATTGATTTCGATTAAGTATGAAGGGAGAAAGATGGAGCGTTAAAAAAAAAAAAAAATACACGGTTTAGATATAATATATATGATAAACGTTTCAATTCGGTTGTACAGATATACTCAAATCCCATTTTTGTGTAAAAATGAAATTATCGAACATCCCAAAATAAAAGTAGCATCATTTACTATGTGAGGGTACTATTTAATACAGCAAAATTTTATTTTTCTCTCCTTCCGCCGTTAAGAATTTAGTTAATAACTCTGTCTGTCTCATTAAGTTTTAACGTTGATTAACATACAGACCATGCGAACTATTTAGACGCTGTGCCGGTGTTATCGGACGGCGGTGGTGGAGCAGTTAGCACTGGAGGGCCTGCGACTGGCTGGCTGATAGGCCGCTTTTATCGGGCGAGGTAGTGCCACCCACAGACCGCAGCCACCGCCATTCCAGCCCACGACAGAGCCAGCCATCCGGCGCTTACCACCCCTTCACCCTCCCTAGCTGGCACGTCGTTTCCTACTGGCTGGTGCCTGCACGACTGACCCAGAAAACACACCGCCTGCTTTCGACCAAGTAGGCACCGACCGACAAGAATTACGCAGTTTATCGCGTAGTTTAATCACAATGAAAATCCAGTATAGTGATATAGTTATATATTTGTAATGTATGCGTAAAATCGTATGGTTTTGTAGCACGTTTCCACGGGGGAGTAGTCTGTGAGTCAGAGATAATATAGTTTAAGTTGGTAGTGTATATAAGGAATCTAGAGTTGGTAACACTGCTCTGTGGCAGACAGACAAATGAGGCGGTGGTGTTGAAAGAACCTGGTAGTTGAATATGGTGTCTTTTACATGTAGCTTCTTCAGGAAGATTTAGTTATTACTTTTATGGAGTTTGTGATTTGCTCTCTGTTTCTGAAAAATTACTACGGTACGTTTGTGTCAGGGGTGGCTCTAGACCTACTGATATTGTGACATGTCACCACCTTCTAATCAAGAATAAAAAATAAATTTAGTGAAACAAAAATAAATATTTAGAAATGCTCTTTAATATATGATAACTTATGGCAGGTAGGTGAAATTTTGGACTCCATCTATTGGCTACATGAAGGAGCTAATCTCCCATGCGATTAAGCGGTTTTGCGAAAATGTACTAGAGGGAGGGGCCGCTTTGCACAGTGGCGGTTGGTGACAACTTTGTTCTGTCTCACGCTGCCCCTGGTAGTGGGCAGACACGACGGATCTGGAACGTTACAGAGCTCGTAAAAGAAAGGAAAGGCCAGTCTACACGTAACGTCTTACTTGATCAGGCAAAACGAATCAGACAAAACATTGTGTGTGGACAGAAAACCAGACGTTTAACGTGAACTGAATGAAGACTAACGACATCCAGAAAACTGATCGGCGGGAGAATTGTTTTCGGTCTTGACTTATGTTTTCCTCTTAGTCTTTTAATCATCTCTCAGCTTGTGTGGAGGTAAAGTAACTTTTCTTTTGTTCTTCTTTTCTGAAACAATTTACACGGTGGTTTTTAGAATCTAGGACAGTGATTTGTTTACGGAAGTTGATTCCTAGGTATCGTTGTAAACGGCATGTTAAAGTCAAATGACTAGAGCGTCCGAGACAAGAAAATTAAGCATTTGCTTTGGTTGATAAATGTAAGCAAGTGTATCTTGGAGATACAAAGCAAGCGGATATGAAAAAAAATATTCACTTCTTTTCGTTCAGGGTTTCTTAAACGGTTGCTAGAAATAAAGCAGTTGGCACCTTTACGTGCTGGTGCCGATGATATTTACAAGCCTTCTATGTGGAATTTCGACCTTCTTTTATTCCTAAATTATAAAGATACCCCAAGAGAAATAATGATCAGTACAGAGGGTGATTCAGAAGTTGAAGTATGTTGTTAACCGCTGCAAACTAACAGAACTGTACATATAAAAATAAAGTAGATTTATTTAATAGCTAGACGGCAGTAGTGCTATATATAAACGAAGGAAATAGTCATTGTCTTCAAAATTATTTTCTTTTATCAAATTATCCTAAAAGAGTTAAGGCATTGTCCTGGTCATTAATGTACATCTTGAATGTATCCTTTACACGTTTCGCATCTTTCATATTAAGTCAACGTCTTCGTAATTGAATGTTGTGTATATTTCCTGGTTTCAACATTTCATATATAACTCGACAAGATTCTGGTATAAGGCGGCTAAGAGATTGTTGGGACATTACAGCTATGAACTCAAGATCTTGAGATTGTTTCGACATCACAGTTGTGAACTCTAGATCTTCGTAGTTTCTAGTTGTTACTAGAAATCTTAGCATAACAGTCAGTCTCTCCTTCTCACAGCAGTGTCTTGTTTTTGTTTTTAGATTATTTCAAATAAGGATCTGTAACTATTCGTAATAATTACACTAATCTTAAGGTTCATGAGGTAATTTCCGAAGAAAATTCAGCTTAAAGAACCTTTTAATCTCTAGCAACCATCTTCTAGACCATTCTTACTTTTAAATCTCATCAGACATAGTGAAATAACCACTAAAAGTAATGCTTCACCCATGATTTCAATAGAACTGTGTGTGGACGCGAGTTTTTGGTCAGTTTTACCTGTTGCCTGAACAAGAAAAACGTCAGTAAAAACGTTACGTGTTGACCGTCCTTAACACTGTCGGTAAAGCGCAACAGTATCAGCTGCGATTTTTACCACATTCAGCTACATTTCATGGAAGTTTTCATGCGAGGAGACAACATTATTTTTACAATAACTGCTGAAAATCTTTTATTTTTCAAACACTACCTACTTCTTCTCCTTTACCACTTGTCGGCTGCCTTTGATAAGTTTTGCTCATCATTGGCATGGTCAAATTTGGAGCATTGATTTTACAGCCAAATGCCCTTGCTGATGTCACGCATTTTGTACCAACTGTCAGCTCATACGAATGGAGGAAGTGAAATGTTGTCATCTGTGTGTGACATTTGTTACTACGTTTTGTGTTTAATAATTGTATGAAATTTGTAGCTTATGAAGCGGAGATTGGAGACCGCCACAGAATTCGTCTTGATGACTACGGAAAACCCCCTGAAAATCGCAGTCATCACGGGCCTTACGCGGGGCTTTGGCTCGTTTCCTGTCACGTCGTCTCTGCTCGACCCAGTGTGGAGGGCCTCAGCGCAATGAGCCCTTCTGGCGAGTTTTCAAAAGCTACTGCTGGAGAAGATTACTACATACCATAAACATTGAGAACTCTTAGGTACACGAGTGTGTGACTGTGGTAATTCTAACAACGAAAAATCATCAATAATGAAAGAAGAGGCAAATTCTGAACTGAAACAATTTAAAACAATTTTGTTCTTGAGTATATTGACCGTCAAACGTAATTTTACTGACAAATTGCTCTGCGCTGCCAGCACATCATTGAACGTAGTATGTACAGTAAGTGAGATACTTATATATTTTCTGAGCGATTGTTTTCAACTCGATTAACTGGCATCTTAGAAATTCTCGTTTAGCTTAAAGTTCAGTTTCTGATGCATTCCTCTCATAGAAGATGCGTCTGTTCTTTCACGTGCCATACTTCAAACCTCCAACGGTGCGTTGAATATCGATGAGTTGTGGTCCTAATGTCCTTGCATGTGTGAACAGAAGGCTGACGCGGCGCTCCTACTTACGGCAGAAAGTCCTGCCATTGTCACACGATACACCCGACCAAACGGGCCAGTCCTAAAACCAACCCGCCCGATTACGATTTTAGTTACATTCTGATCAGTTGGTGGAGTGACTGAGCGCAACGTGCATAGGAGAGGTTAAATTCGCTACGGAGATGAACAATCTGAGTGGTTTTCAAAGTCATTTTGTTTGTTACCTAGTGAGTATCTGGGAGGAATAACTCCTTGATGGTAAAATCTACCATAAAAAGAAAAATGGAAACACGCACCTGAAATGCCATTCGAATTTACTCTCTGATTTTCTTAATTTAATTTCACTGATTGTTTGGTTTGTGTATGCCACCCAATGGTCTTATAGGAATGGTCTTTTGAATGCGATCTTTGTCATCTTCGTCAGGTTCTGATGCTGTTATAACCTGTTTATTTCGATTTGATGGCTCAAGGCCATGCTCCCCTCGCCCCACTCCTCACCTCACCACCCCTCCATCCCTACATCTCCCAGGTCAACGCTGTGTCAAATGGTAAATTTCTCCTTCGCATGTAGGGGTGAGAGCAGCGGAGTGGGGATAGAGCAGACTGACCTTGAGCCGCCTCTGTTAACTGAACGGGCTATACTAGTTCGATAATCACACACACGCTGCAATATTCCTACACGAACACGTGTTGCTCCCCCACCCTCTCCCAACCAAGCGCTTTGCTACTGCTCTTCTACTCCTCATCACATTCCATTTACCGTCCGCGCTGTCCATCAGTGAGAAGGACCGACATTAATTTTACTTTCCTTTCGAGGCTTGCATTGAGATTCTGGCTATGGATCTATGAAAGCCATTACACACTGATGAAGATAACAGTGACAGCTATCAAAACGTTATTTATTTCTTAAATATCTTCCGGTATTACGCCTGCGAAAACTACTATAAACGTATACGCCGTTAAGTTTAAATATGATTATTTTTTTTTAAACTGCTTAACGTCTCCTATAACAACTAGGTCTTTAGAGACGGGAAAGGATGGGGGCAAGGAATGGGAAGGAATTCGGCCATGGTCTTTTGAAGAAAGCATCCCGGCATTCACCTGGAGTGATTTGAGGAAACCATGGAAAACCCAAATCTGAATGCCCGGACGGGGATTCGAACCGCCGTCCTCCCGAATGCGAGGCCAGAACGCTAGCCGTTACACCACCACGCTCGGTGTTTATATATGAGCGAAAGCCTAGTATCGAACTGAGATTAGGCAAATTGTAATTTCTAGACGGAAGAATTATGGAAAAAATCTTAGCTCTGGTGAAAACAACAGAACTATGGAAATTAAGACGTTATAAGGAAATACACTAGAATATACAAAATATAACAGATGGAATAAGAAACA
This sequence comes from Vandiemenella viatica, assembly GCA_031002005.1. Taxonomy (NCBI): domain Eukaryota; kingdom Metazoa; phylum Arthropoda; class Insecta; order Orthoptera; family Morabidae; genus Vandiemenella; species Vandiemenella viatica. Next base: position 132,971,690 of record JARYHS010013631.1, on the reverse strand, counting down.
GGAGAGATATTTTTATTAGATATATCTATAGAACGGATTAAAACTTTTTAAAAAAAGATATTCAACTAGCTTTAGAGAAAAAAATCAACAGGAAATTGAATTCAAGTTGTCCACAAAGATTTAGAAAGAAATAATATAACTATGGAAATAATACTGTATAACTATGGAGAGGGTATTTTTAGAAAGGCGGTATTAAGTATGGAAGGATTCCATGGCAGAGAAGAGGAGTGAAGGAAGAAACGCAGTGAAATGATTAAAATGGTGAAAAAATATTGGGTAGAATGGAGGGAAAAAAATCAACAAAGGATGAAGAACTAAAGTTTGCACGTCGTCTTAGCAGGCCTCATCAAAAAGAAGAAGTATACACCGGGTATGCCCTACGCGCATGTCTTAAATCAATTATTGATTCTCGACTTTTTATTCACGGATGACTGATACTTCGTCTTCAGCAACTTCCATAAATCAAAAGTGTGGTAAACGTGCTGAACTGAAATTTGAAACTTTTTCATTACTTTTAGGAGAAGAGGGAGTGATACCATTTTTGATACCACTTTAAAGTTTTACCCTCCCTAAACGATAGATAATGGATTAGTGGACATAATGCTAAATTAAATCCCTAGGAAGGATGAAAATATTATCTTGTCACAAGTAAATGGTATTTAGCTACGATTTTAAATTAAACAGATTTTATAATGGGTTACTACTGTTTTAAGAATTAATTTGAGCTGTAAGGATATTGTAGGGAACTCTTGTTGCAGTAATGTTAACATACTCTATGCGGCATATAGCATTAAATATTTCTTCACACTTCCAACATACACAACCTCTGAAACGACACATTCAAAGTGTCTTAAGAGTAGCATCTTTATAGAGAACACGTGATTCTAAACGTATGGAAACAGGTTTTAGGCAATAGATTAGTAGTTGCATTATTATACATAGAAGCACTGGTTACGGATGATATTAAAAAAAAAAATGTTTGAGACACACTAAGTGGCGCCACGGGATACTGTACTTGTAACTGTTGATCTGTTAGTTTCTCAAGTTTCCTGTTAACCCTTCTCCGTGACCTTGGCGTATTTCGCAACAATAGACGTAAGGGCTTAGGCTTATTTCATTTACATATGCGTACCAGAAAATAACGCACTGTACTTAACAACATTAATCACTGTCGTAGATATACAGAAGAGAAGATTTAGCGTGGAAAGAGTTACCACTGTGCGTCTTTATTCAGGACTTCACTGATTGCACTTAAAGTATCTGAATTAAATAACTGACGTACTTTACTGTATCCGGATACTTTATGTAACAATAAGGATGTGACTTTACGTCTCGCAGACATCGAGGTAATTAAAGGAGAGAAAGGACTGAAACGGAAATGAATTCAGCCATAGAATGTTGAAGGAACTAACTCAGAATTCGTCTGTAGTGATTTCTGGAAATACGTAAACCCGAAATTTTGATGGCAATACCATGATTCGAACACAGGTCCTTCCAGGTTCGCTGGTGTCTGATGGCGGCGGTAACTGCTCGCAGTATCTGGAGCAGCAAGCGCACTTACGGCGAGATTACAAGCGAGTTGTGCAGCGGGCCAGCCGCCTCGTAAGGAGATTAGGGGCCTGCTTGCGACTGCCTCCTTGTAGCGCGCACTCAGGACACGCTATCGCCGGCCACGCTAATCCTGTCCAGGAGTTGGGCCGGCGAGGATTACGAGTGAGTCACGGCCGCAAGGCTGCTGGACACGGTTTTTGTTCAAACCATCCGGCAGCTGTTGCGAATTCTCGGAAATTCTTAGGCGCAGTAATCCCGCTTCTGGGTGGGGTTGCTTGTTTTTACTACTTTCAACACAGAGACATTTGTTTGACTTAAACAGTTATTTATTTTCTGATTTATATTATTCGCGAAGTGTGACAGCTTTGGGTAAGAAAATTTCTTAACATGGCTCTAGATTCCGCACTTCTTCTATTATACTTGCTACCACCTGAAAATTACGAGATGTTTTGACTTAACTGTAGCAATTCTACTGAGGCAGTGATAAATTCACAGGATGGCCTGTTTATTTCTTCAGATTTGTCATATTATTCTGCACTTTATCAATGAATATACATTTTTAGGACTTTATGGCTTATTTTATTTATGTATTTAGCTTTTAACAAAATATATAATACGTGGTGATTCAGGGGGAAAGGTAAATATTGAAGGAGGTAGTAGTATAAATAATACTGAGCAAACAATATCATATAAACATGTGTCTGATTTCCATTCGTTTATGAGATTCAGATGCTGGAATATTGTGCCTAAAATAACCTCATAAAATGATCGAGACCACACAAATAACTTATTGAAGTACTTTATTCATACAAAAACACTTGCATATTTTACAAAAGTTTAAATAAAACGTACGAAAATCCCATCATTAAACACAATGAACTCCGAACTTTATCACTTTTTTTTTTTTTTTTTTTTTTTTTTGTGGGGATGTTTGAAAAACGAAGAGTACAAAGAAAAAATATAGGATGTGACTTTGTGCCTCGTTGACATCGATGTCATCAGTGGAGAGAAAAGACAAACATTCGCATTGTTAACATTGTTACCTTCATAAAATCGCACCAGTACGTTCTCAGACGAGCTACATGTACTGTTGCGAAGAGAGTGTGTTGAAGTCGATGGTAGGATTTTCGAACATTCAATTTAAGCTTTTGTAAAATATACGTGTGTTTTTGCATAAAGGAATTACTTCACTAAGTTATATGTGTGCTCTTGATGATTTTCTGAGCTTTATTTTGTGCATAATATTCCAACACCTGTATCTCCAAAACGAGAGGAAATCGGACACTTGTTTATATGAACTCACTCAATATTGTCCATACTACCACCTCCTTCAATATTTACCTTTCCTCCTGTATCATCGTGTATACACAACACCCTAGAATAGTGGTCCGCAACCGGTGTGTCGTGGCACACTGGTGTGCCGCGACAAGGTGAAAGGTGTGCCGCGAAATTTTACCCATGATAAGGAATTAATTGTCAAGTTTTTTTATTAATTATATTTTAGTTCCATGTGCCGCGAATTGTTACTTATTGTCGTATTCTAAGAAATTAAATGTTATTTATTTACTCTCAGTTGCTGTTAGTTTTTTTAAATTCATTTTTAAATATCTTTATTCCTCGCCTCTACTGTTGCGCTTCGAGATTCTGTTATATTTACCGCATGTTCTGTGTACATACTTTTCCTCAGTCTAAACTGTTGGGATTAGCAGAACTTTCAGAGCCTTATTTTATTGCGTTGTCGCTTCCCCAACAATACTAGTTTGTTCCTGAACCGATGCACCGACGCCTTGTTAGCCATTACTGTAAATGCAATCGGCACTATATTTGTTACTCCTTTAAAGTGTATAAATCCTGCTTCTTACAATTACTTCAGTTCCATCATAGCTGTCTGTGGTCTGAAAACTGTTAATAGTTAGTCTCGATATTCTGTTACAATTAGAAGACTATTTTATTTCTTCAATGTGGTAATTATAAGTAATTTTTTCTTTTGTAAAGAAACTACCGGTGAAGAAATATTTCGTTTGACTGAGGAATATTTGTTTCTTAAAGAATTAACATGGAAGTATTGTGTTATTCTTTGTACAGACAGGCTATGACAGGCCGAATGAAAGGATTTGCAGCTAAAGTACGCGAAGTAAATCCCAACCTACGATGCAATAATTGTCTCATTCACCACGAAGCCATTGTTGCCAAGTCTCTGCCATCTCGCTGAAAGATGTACTCGACGAGGTAGTAAAAGTTGTGAACTTCATAAAATCGCGGCCCCACGATGAAAGGTGTTAAAGCGAATATATGAACTTAGAGATGAGGTCCAGGCATATGTATTAGGTTGTTGAAATACATTAATACGTGGATTAATTCACAGATGGCGATTGGGTATGTAAGCTGGCATATCTTTCCGACATTTTCGTACACTTGACTGAGCCGAGCATCAAAATGCAAGGTAGGAACGATAATATTCGTATTAGTATGGATAAGATTAAAGAATTTGTGAATAAGCTGGATTTGTGGTTACAGAGGATTGAAAATGGGTCGTGTGAGATGATCCAGACTGTATGGTCACTTGATGACGGTAATAAAATGGTGATGGACTTAATTAAAGAACATTTAGAAGCCCTGCAGCAGAGATTCGAAAAGTGCTTTGGAGAAAGTGTTGAAGATTTTTAATGGGTTCGTGATCCATTCGTTGCAAATTCGGAACATCTTCCAATTACTATTCAAGACAAACTTGCAGAATTACAAGCTGAAATAACTTTGAAATTAAAACTTCTCCAAGTTCCTTTAGATACATTTTGGCTAACAATAAGGAATGGCAGTTAATGTGTTACTGCCATTTCCAAATACATATTTATGTGAATTGGGCTTCTCGACGTTAACAGCTCTGTAACAGCTCTAGCTGTTTCAGCAGTCTTCCAGCAAACCTGGGTCGCCCTCTCACTACACTCAATGCGGATCGTCTATTGTGGTGCACCACAGCCATAGCTGGGTGTAGTTTTTTATGCCCCACCTTAATTCAGTGAACTAAACCTTCCATGTTAGTTTCGTATCGCAGCCCATGGTTTACATGGTAGGTCAGATCCCGCTGGTTGACACTAAATAGTGACTATACAGCTGTTTGACATCAGTGTTATTATAGCCGGGAGAGAATTTGGGACAAGTGTCGGGAAAGAATTCAGATAAGGCTTTTGAAGGAATTATATCAAAACCTAAATCTGGAATGATGGACCGGGAATCGAACCCGTATCTATCCGAATTCTACGCCTCTCGTTACTGCTTAGACCCAGGGCTAGGTTGTAGTCTGTTATTGGTGTTGTGACTGTGGATGATTGAAACCGCTGAAACTCATTTCTGAAACATAATGCTTACTCGCTCATAGAACGTTAAGCATAACATATATAACTCGACAGACAAAACAAAATAAACACAAACTGTATAATAAAACCCCACACATATATACATCACACATAAATATAAAACATTCTAACAAGACCATCACACATACTCACACTTTTCAAAACTCGCGCTATCGGCCCGAGACATGACATATACAAACAAAATGGCCACAGCAGACAACCGAAGGACGCGACAAGACATAAACAAACCAGCTGACGCTAACAGACGACTGAACGATGATAACAAACATTATTGTAAATATGATACAGGCAAAACATGCGTTGTATATGAAAACGGAGATGCGCAGCTGCATACCAGAGTAATAAATGTAAATAGTAAGTAACTTTTAGCTATAGAATATCTCATGCCCATAATTATGTAATAATAGGATAAAACTGTATATAAAAACTGTAACACAGATTCGTCGCTGATGATGCCTCGATGAGAGGTGAAACGCGTACGACGCAGCAATAAATAAACTAAACAGATGCTTTTGCGTATTCTTTCAACTAGTAATTAAAAAAATACGTTTATTAAATTTTTAATGGTTTGTTGAAAGTGGAATAACCACAAATCACGCTTAACTCAGATGTTCCTTTAGTTGGTGACTGCTTTAATAGCAAAGACATAGAGAACAATTTCGAATAAATCATCGCTTCTCTGGCAAAGATACTATTCAACGTCCTACGAAGCAATGACCTTAAAAATAATAAACTAATCCAGTAGCAAACGAGGAAAAGTAAACTATAATGGTATTTGTGGGAAACAAAACATGATTGTCACATACTTCGTCGGTTGTAACAGAACGTAAAATAATATTGAAAGCGTCATATTCCGTAAGTAGCATACAGGAAAAATGTAACGGATTAATATTTAAATGATATCATAACAAGGTTGCAGCTTTAACTAATAAGAATAATTACTTACTTGACACAGCTGCGAGAATACCACAGACCTACTTACAAATACAAGACGCAGTACAAACAGCTAACATCGCTATTGTCTTGTTTCTTAATAATCGTAAGTTTCTTTAGCATCATGATTATCCAGATATTAATATTGTACATGTTATCAGTATTATGCTCACATCATCGACACAGGTACGTTTTGCATTTAACGACTGTTACAGGAGCTAATAGTGTAGTGGAGTACCGACAAATGCAGTTAACAACATAAACCAGAGGAAATATTTCAGTTACGATCAGAAATTCAAGACGAAACATGAAACATTCGTCACATGACACATCGCATAAATGAAGATGGAACATTGTGTGAAAGAAAATACGAGTGAAAGTGAATAAGCGTCAACATCCTCCCATAGTAAACTTTAAGAATGGCGACGAACTGTAACAATCTGCAACTTTAATTCAGATAGTTATGAAAGTTATGCACGTTTTACAAAATTATTAGGTCTATAAGTCTATAAGTCTTTAGTTTTGTTTGCTTTAAATTTTTCAGACACAACGACGTCGAGGTTATTAGAGACGGATTTGAGGCAAGGAACAGGAAGGAATTTGGCCATGGCTTTATGAAGAAACCATCCCGGCATTCGCTTGGAGTGATTTCGATAAATCATGGATAAGAAAAATCTGGATCGCCGGACGTGGATTTGAACTTGCAGTTTCCCGAATACTAGGTCCAAGTGTTACCGATAGGTGAGTGCAAATTTTTAATTATATTTACCTTCTTTTGCCACCAATTTTCAGATAGAATTAGAAAAATAAAGGTAAATATTTTAGTAGTCCTCATAAGTGAAATCCTATTATGACTCTAAACTGACATTTTGTACCAGTACGATAGTTCTGTTATACCAACCAGCCCAAGCCTTAAAATATTTGTTAAGTAGCTGTTTCCCTCACCTTCATTTACGTAGGCTGTTCATGTGCGGATTAAACCGATATGTCAAGCGAAAAAAAAAAAAAAATTAAGTCTTCCGATCAATACGATGCTATTTGTATGTTGAAAACTTGATAAGCACATCGACTGTGAGAATTAATTAATTCCTACCAGTATTCTACTCGTGTATGGCGTTCACGGAAAAAATTGAAACTGAATTGTGGAACACAATTATCTTAAATATCTTAGCAAACCGGATTCACACGTAAATGAAACATTACCTTCTTTAACCTCGGAACCATGGGCTCTACATTATTCAAAATCCGATCAAAATCTGACCACTACTTTTCACTTTGCTCAACTTTTTTCTAAACTTTTTCAGCTATTCGACTTCGTATTAAATTTAAACGTATCCTATTTTACCACCAGGACTAGTAAATTTACATTATTCTAAACCACATAAAAATCTGACAAACCCGTTCAGTTAAACAATATATAGAGAAACAAACAAACACATATTGTACAAACAGCTAATTCCATTCCTATATGTGGTGTGTTTAAAAAGTAATGGGAATTTTCATTTTATGGGAAGAATTTCTTTTTTATTTATTCGTCTACAGCTATGTGATCCTCTTCAAAATTATTTCCATTAGATATTATACACTTATACCAACGCTTCTTCCACTCCAAAAAATACTTCTGGTACTCGATATTTGGGATAGATTTGGGCTCTTTCAGCGATGCACTTTTCCTCTTACCTGTGCTTGTAAAACGACGGCTTTTCAACTTTTGAACTTGGGATAACTACAACCCATGCTTAACTCAGATATTTCTTACAGTTGGTGACTACTCAGGATGGGCAAAATATATCGATGTATCGATATTTTTTTCTAAATATAATTGATATTTATCGCCGATATTTATATTTTCGATATGTCGATATTGTATCGATTTTAAGCACCAATTCGATATTTTTTCTATGAACGCAATTCAGTATCAAATTTAACCGTTACATGTATATAGGATAAATAGACGTACATATCCAATCTTCTGAAAGTGTCTTAAAAAATTAATTCGTCGAAATATAACAGCTTCATCAGCGGTTGAGAGGTTAAAAAATAGCTGTCAAATTTTAACAACTTTACGTTAACGTCATTTTTATGTTAGCATGTAAGCGGTTATTTTATCTTTGTAGTTGAAATATACTCTTTTCAACTGTTTTTTTTTTTTTTTCATTTACGAATAACAAGTAATGGATTGATGAACCACACGTCATTATGAATGACTGTTAATTCATTTAAATGTCTACAATCTAGTCTACAGTCAAAACTCCTTAATCTCGAGGAATACGTTCCGTAAATTAGCCGCAAATACGAGAATCTTGAATACGGAAATCTTGAATATGGAAACCTTGAATACAGGATGTTAGTTTATATAGGACTATAGGGAATACGTTCCAGGTATGCAGAAAAATTTTGATGTAATGGAGTGATTATCGCACTTTGAACTTAATAAACCAATTCGGGGTTGCTCCTCTATCCAAAAGTTCATTGTTATGCTCTTTAAAATATGCATTAAGACATAATAGCTTTCTCGTGAATTACAGCCCCACTAAAGAATACTTTCTTGTGATTGCTGTCATCGATTGATGTAGTGAGAGCGCTTTTTAGTTTTTCAATCACTGTGACACCAATAGTTTTTACTGATAGTAAGATCCTCTTCGAACGGAGAACGGTCGTAGGCGATTACCATGGGTGATGTATATCCCTCGAAGGAAAGTCTTAGGAAGATGAACTGGGGTGGATTCCCATTTCGTCGAGCGTGTTGGTGTAACGGTTAGCGTTCTGGCCTCGCATTCGGGAGGAGTGCGGGTCGAATCCGCGTCCGGGCATCCAGAGGAATTAAGTCCTTTAAAAAGAAATACATTCCTTGCAGCAGCTACCGTTTTGGACCCTCGTTTCAAACTATACACTTTACTTCTCCAATCGATGTGTCAAATACGATATCTACAATAGGTAATGGTATTCGCTTGGAACTCAGATGATGAGGACAACCTTCTCCAGAAGTAAGGCCTACACTAGCAACACAAGATATCGCATATAACACATCAATTTGGTCCACACATGAAAAGCTATTATCCTTTAGCACTAATGTTATGCAAGAGGTTCCAAGCTCTGGCTAAGTTCCTAATGAGCTTAAGCAGTATCTGGGCCAACCATTAATAGACATAAAATCACACCAAGTAAAGTTTTGGGTGAATTGCCAGCGCTCCAAGCCAGTGCTTTCGGAAATCGCGTTGAAATACCTTATATTTCAAGCTTCTTCTGTGTCGTGCGAAAGAGTGGCTCCTGCAGTCAACTTAGCTGTACTGAACAACAGGAGTAGATTTACGGGGAAGCACATAAGAGTCCTTTTGATGTCCATATCAGATGAATAATGATTTGATTGATTAAAAAAATTAATAAAAGTTTGTATAATATCTACCTGTCTGTAATTTTCAGAATTTCCTTAAATGTTTTGATGTATTTTATGATTTTGTTTTTGATAAAAATTCCCTTTAGCCAAAAATTCTGATATTTTTTTCCCAAGATATATCGATAGTGTTTGTAAATATTGTTTCTATATTTATCGAAATATTTTTTAACTACAAAGGACATAGAGAACAATTTCGAATAAATCATCCCGCCTCTGACAAAGATACTATTCAACGTCCAATGGCACATACTTCGGTTGTAAAAGAACGGAAAATAAGATTATTACATATCTCTACAGCCAGATTTTCTACACTATTTACAGAAAAAAATGCAATGAACGGACAATTAAAAGGGATAGACACAACATAGATAAAGTATATCAGCAGCAGCCACGCCAATTTACTGCCTATTAATATCTGGCAGAGGGTTTTGGAGGCTTTGTCGTTAGACATTTCCTCCAAGTTTGTTGGGTGAGTCATATCATGGCTGTAGGTGTGTCATCAGTTTTGGCGTTCTTACTTGTCTGTCGTATCATTCTGAGTGTCTAATGGTTCATAATGAGTGCCATGGGTCAGGCATGTGGTCCTAGGCCAGTTGGATAGTTCCCCCAGCTCTTTTATTAGGGGGTTAGCAGAGTTTTGAGCAAGTTTGTAGAACTTGACAGCGATTTCTTTGAATCTATTCCTTAGTGTTTGGAGACCTGTAGCTTCATGTGTGGCGTTAGTGGGGAACATGCTATCTACGTGCAGGGCTCTCTTTAATGCTCTATTTTGCACAACCTGTAAGCGGTGCAGATGAGAGTTGGCAGCATAACCCCATACAGGGCAGGCATATTCAATTATTGGTCTGATCAGGGAGCAGTAGATCCGCACGCCCGTGGACGCAGGTAGCTTGCTGTCCTTATTGATCAGCGGGTAGAGTGTTTGTAGCCTTGCGCTGGCACGTTTACGCAGGTCCTCTATATGGGCTCTCCACGTGAGTCTTGAGTCCAGAGTAACTCCCAGATATCGTACCGTTTTGGACCAAGGTATCAAATTATTGTTTAGTTTCAACTGAGGGTCCGGTTGCGGTCGCAGGCGTGGCCCTCTTCTTCTAGTTAACATGATGGCCTGGGTTTTAGCAGGGTTGATCTCAATTCTCCAACGCCTCGCCCAGGCCTCAGTTTTCTGTAACACGTTTTGTAGGCGATGGGTGACGATGGCCTTACTGCGGCTGCTGGTGAAGAAGGCGGTGTCATCTGCGTAGGTTGCTGTGCTGACGTTTTCTTGGGTGGGCACGTTGGCAGTATACAGGCAGTATAGCAAGGGGCCGAGGACCGATCCTTGGGGTACGCCAGCCATTATTCTGCGTCGGGTTGATGTGACCTTGTCGACTCTTACGCTGAATGTACGTTCCTCTAGGTACGACTTGATCAGCTTGATTAATTTGCCGGGAAACCCCTGCTCATATAGTCTCAGCAGGAGGCCAGCGTGCCAAACAGAGTCAAAGGCTCGGGAAATATCAAGTAGGACCATTCCACAGTATTGTTTAAAATTGAACGCTCGAGTGGCAGTCTCAACCACCCTCATCAGCTGTTGTGTGGTCGAATGTCCACGGCGAAACCCTAGCTGGTGGTTGGGTAGAATTCCCTGCTGTTCGATGTGGCGATTTAATCGTTTCAGGAGCAGGCGCTCGAACACCTTGCTTACTGAGGGGAGCAGACTGATGGGTCGGTAGCTTTGTGGCAGCGATGGATTTTTCCCAGCCTTATGGATCGCTGCGATTACTGCGTGCTTCCAGCTTGATGGGTATGTCTGTGTTTGGATAATGTTGTTGAAGAGGGCAGCGAGGTAGTCCTCAGCTGCCGGCGGCAGATTACGCAGACAGATGTTACCAATCCTATCCAATCTCGGAGCCTTCTTAGGATGGAGGGTGGCCAAACAGCTGTGCACCTCTTGAGGCGTGATTGGCTCGATGTCATGTTCATCATCATCCGCGGCTTCTAGGAAGACATTGAGTCGCCTGTTGACTTCCTCTAAGCGGTTGGCATCGCCAGGGGCTGGATGAAAATTACTTTCAAATACATCCGCCAAGGCATTTGCCTTGTCTTCAGGACGATAAAGAAGTCCGTGATTTCCTAGTAATGGTGGAATTCTGTGGCGTTTTTTGGTAAACCTGCGAGTCTGGGTCCATAACGTGCCATCCTCAGGTCGTAACATGGATAACCGGGCGTTCCATTCTCGGTTTCTGTGGTCGTTTAGTGAGGCCTTCAATTCCTTCTGGAGGCGATTTAAGAGTTTCCTGGTAGCTGGATTCTTAGTAAGCCTCCACTCCTTCGCGACTCGGTTTTTGTGCCGGATCTCTGCTAGCAGGTGAGGAGGGAGTTTTGTCGATAGTTCAGGGCTATTCCTTAGTATCGTAGTGTTGGTGATGGCATTCATTACCGCACTTTCAAATACTTCGAGGACAGCGTCCGGGTTATCGTCTGCAGGGATGTCTTCGAGAGCATCGGCTATAATTTGTCGGTATCTCCTCCAGTCTGTAGCTTTGAAGTCGTAGCTTGGAGTATCGTCAAGCTGTAGGGTACCTGTTCCCACCTCGAAGATGACCGGGAGGTGGTCAGAGGACAGGGTGTCTACTGTGGAGGCCGCAATGAAACCGGGAATATTCTTTGTGACGAGGACGTCGAGGATGTCTGGTCTACCATCAAGCAACTTTAATATATAAGAATGATTAATTACACGACACAGCTGCGAGAATTGCAACAGACTGACTTACAAATTCAAGTTTTTTGACGGAATACAAACAGCCAACATCGCTATAATCTTGTTTCTTAATAGTCGTCAATTTCTTCGTCATCACGATTATGCGGATACTAATATTGAACATGTTATCAGCACTATGATCACAACATCGATGCAGGTATGTTTTGTATTTAACGACTGTTACAGAAGCTATTAGTGTAGTTAAATTTCGACAAATTCAGTTTACAGCATAAACCAGAGGAAATATTTCAGTTACGATCAGAATTTCAAGACGAAACCATTAAACATTCGGCTTGTGACACATTACTTATTTTCACTAAATGGAGATGGAATATTATGTGAATGGAAATATGAATGAAAGCGAATAAGCGTCAACATCCTCCCATAATAAACTTTAAGAACGAACGGTAATAATATGCAACTTTAATTCACATTGTTATGAAGATTATACACGCTTTTCAAAATTATTAGGTCCGTAAGTCTCTATTTTTCCTTTGGACTTTCCGGACACAAAGACGTCGAAGTCATTAGAAACGGATTGGGGCCAAGAAACAAGAAGGAATTTGGCTATGGTTTTATGAAGAAACCATTCTGACATTCGCTTGGAGTGATTTAGAGAGATCATGGATAAGCAAAATCTGGATTGCCGGTCGCGGATTTGAACTCGCAGTTTCCTGTATACTAGGCCCATGCGTTACCGATATGTGTGTGCAAATTTTTAATTGTATTTACCACTTATTTGCCACCAATTTGCAGACAGAAGGCACAAAATAGTGGCCCTCAAAACGTGAAATCCAATTATATCTCTGAACTCTGAACTAACATTGTGCACCAGTATGATACTTCTTTTACGCCAACCAGCTCAAGCCTTAAAATATTTGTTAAGTAGCTGTGCCCTCAACTTCGTTACTTGGACAGTTCATGTACGGATTAAACCGATCATGTCAAGCGATTAATAAACACTTAATTTCTCCGATCAACACAGTGCCATTTATAAGCTTAAAACACGACAATCTTATGAACTATGAGAATTAATTTATTCCGGCCAGTAGTTCGATCGTGTATGGTGTTCAGTGAAAACTTCATACTGATTTGTGGGACACCTTTAACCTAAATGTCTCAGCAACCCGGTTTCACATGTAAATGAAACATACCCTCTTTTAACCCCGGAACCACGGGTTCTACATTATTGAAAATCCCATCAAAATATGACCAATACTTTTTACGTTGGTCAACTTTGTACTAAAATTTTTCAGCTGCCCGATTTCGTATCAAATTTAAACTTATCCTATTTTACCACCAGTAGCAGTGATTGTGCATTATTCTAAACTCAATCAAAATCTTACAATTCCGTTTATCCAAACAATATACAGAGAAACAGACAAACACAAATTGTACAAACAGTTAATTCAATTCCTATACGTGGGGTGTTCAAAAAATAATAGGAATTTTCATTTTATGGAAAATTTGTTTATTCGTCTACATCGACGTGATCATCTTCAAAATTGTCCCCCATTAGATACTATACAACTTGTACCAGCGCTTCTTCGAATCCCCAAAACACTTCCGGAACTCGATCTTTGGGATAGATTTGGGCTGATTCAGCGACGCACTTTTTATCTCATCTATGCTTGTAAAACGACGGCCCTTCAACTTAAAAAAGCCACACGGGGCCATGTCTGGTGAATATGGAGGCTGGGGCCTCATTATTTTTTTTTTGAAAAAAATTCACGAACAAGCGACGATGTGTGAGCAGGTGAATTATCGTGATGCAAAAGCCATGAATTGTTTTGCCACGGGCGTTTTCTTCGGATTGCTTCATGCAAACGGAGTTGGGCTTGTAGGTAATATTGCTTATTGGTCATTTGACCACGTGATCCACAATTTATACAATTGAAAAATCGCATACTGTTTCAAAACACGTGTTATCCTTTGAACAGCCGGCAAGAGACTAAACTTTAAATACAGCTCAAAATGTTTAAGACATGTTTTCCAACACAACATCGAAAAAATCGTGCCAATCGGACTAAAATAACCTGAAATTTTTTTAAATGCCTGTTACTTTTTGAATAAACACCTCGTATGACCTTATCAGTGCTGCAAACTCTCAGTTTTTCCAAAATATCTGAAATGTTCATTCTTTCTAATGGTTACGGTCTTATTATATGTACAAATAACGAGCTCCCCTTTTTATTATCATAAAATTACCCTCTTAAAATCACTTTCCTTTTAGCAACCAGCAAACCGAAGCTTCGTAAGAAAACCACGATTGTGGCATACATGCTGAGATTCAACATTAGGATTGAGAACAAACTTTGGAGAGAAACGTCTGAGTAGTCAGAAAATCAAGATGTAACCTGTCAGAACTGATTTTTCATGTTGCAATCCAATTCTCACAAATATTGTAGCCCACTATCTTCGTTGGCAAGCCATGAATCATCTTGAGTAATCATTCAGAAATAACAGGAGATGGCGAATCCTGCGTTGCAACCAGGGGATAACATTTAAAATACTGTGGGTATTAAGATTATTTTTCACTGTTACCTCATCAGTTCGCTAGGTATTAAGTACTCCGCGAGGTTTCAAATCTAGAATAGATCCTTGTGAACGAGGATTATGTGAGGGCAGATAGCATTCTGATACCTGTATGTCTACACTACTCAGGAATGTGATTGATCGATAATGCTCTCAACTATAATTAGGTTCCTCGTGTCTGGAGATTGTCTTTGTTATCTGTGTGCTCGTGCACAGTGCTGAATCTGGACGCTGAGTGAATTGCATTGACGATGAGGATTGGCTGCGGCCAGCTCTCAGCCGCGTGGAGGATAATCTGGTCAGGTAATCCTCTTGAAACTAGCCACACACTCGGGGTGCGTCGGGCACTGACGCGGGACCAGTGACATCTGGTGGGCTAGATAAGCAGCCTCCAATAGCGTCACCAGTACTGACGTCAGGGCAGCTCAGTTGACTGACACAAACAAGGAAGTATGGAATGTAAGGTAATCGTATGTGCTGTACACTACACTCTTGTGTCAAACAGTCAAGTTGATTATTTCACTTTGCTAGGTTGGTGCGGCGGTCACTGGAGGGATACTACAGTATTTAAAGGACTACTGTGAAGAAAAGACATTGTTTGCACCTGGATCAAATCTGTTGGGTAAATGGTTAACGTTTGAGCCTGAATCGTTTCCAGTAGTCCAGTTGATTGTTTTAGTTAACTAGTTACGTCCGTCACTAGAGGGATACTGTCTCCAAAAACTAAAGATGTATTTAAATGATCGCTATGGAAAAGATATTGTTTGTACTTGGACCAAGACTGGTGGGTAAATGGTTGACGTTTGGGCCTGAATAGTGTCAAATAGTACAATTGAGTGTTTTATTTAACTAATTTCGTACATCAGCCAGTAGAGGAATACTATCTCGAAAAATTAATAATATATATGGAAAGAAATTCTAACTTCTATGGAGAAAAGATATTGTTCTACTTGGGTCAAGACCATGTGGTAAATGGTCAACGTTTGGTCTAAACAGTCCAGTTTAGTGTTTCACTTAACTAAATTCGTACTTCAGTAACTAGAGTGATACTGTCTACAAAAATTAATATCGTATTTAAATAACCTCTATGGAAAAGATATTGATTGCACTTGGACCAAATCTGGTGGGTAAATGTTTCACGTTTAGGCCCGAATCGTGACAAACAATCTAGATGAGTGTTTCACTAACTAAGTTTGTACCCCAGTTAGTAGAAGGAAAGTATATCCTATAGGGAAAAGATATTCTTTCCATTTGGACCATGCCTGGTGGGTGAATTGTTAACATTTCAGTCTGTAATTGGAGAAGGCGTGGGTGTTTTCCTAGATCTGACAATGCAGATTTCGCTTTGAGTAGATTTCCCAAAAATCACTCCAAATGAAGACCATATCGGTTCCAATAAAACACCGAAATCCTTCTGTTAGCCTTCACCCAGTACTTCACCAGTTCTAATGACCTAGTGATCAATGCTCCATATAGCTCTAAAAGATAATAAGAAACATTTGGAAAATTTAATACAGTTTTTCAGAGTTGGCACTCGTATTTTTAACTTTGCATACACACAAAATGGTACGTACATAGAAGAGAGGTTTTTAAATAATACCAAATACAAGTGTATTCTCGTTTTTAGGGTTACTTATCCAACGGAAATGGAGCACTATTGCTGACGCACCACAGTCAGTCCGGTGCTCTGAATGTTCGTTCGTCATTAAAACGGGATAAAATAGACACTTCAGATATATGAATATTATGTGTTTCGTTCACCTAATACCGAGTATCACATTTAAACATTTTGTAAAATTATTTTCTGGGGGTTTTCACAAAAACAGATTAGACTGATTTTTTTCCAACCCCAGCTATTGGGGTAGATAATTAGAACCCGATAGGAGAAGTGTTAAGGTATTTTGTTATTTGAAAATAATGAAGTCAACTGCTGCCGAAGTTATCGATTTTACATCTTTTTTGTTATAGGGTCTATCACAAAAAAGGTATTTCTTACAAGTTTCAAATTTGTTCCTAATACTCATAACAGTGTATAATATAACAATGTTTATAAATCAGTCGTAAGTATTTTATTTTGAAATAGTTTCGCCATATAATAATACTGTTTCATTGGGAAGTGTTTTTAATTGTGAGTTCATTGCACATTAATGTACTGTTCCTATTATTTAACTGATAAGGATTACATCAGTGATCCGAGCGAAAATGTCACACGGCGTTGGGAGCCATGCAGAAGAATCCGCTATCTGATCTGATGACGTATCATTCATTGATTTTTGTACCTAGCTACTAGTTTCTGATCTACTTGTAAAAGATATTCTTTAAGTTCATTAGAGTATGGAAACCAAATTATACCAGGCTTGACTCGCACTCGCCCGATGGTGAAAATTCTATCGCTTAAATTACACAAACAGAACACTTATGATTTAACACCTGTTATTGTGAAATTTCGCAGGAACATGTGTTTAATCAATCTAAAACAGATTAGTAGAAAAATAATAAAAACAGATGGTTAATTTTTTTCCCTTACCTCACAGAGTGTGGTTTCTTTACATAACTCAAAAAATTGCAAAAAGAAGTTGGTTTGGGACATTTTCATTAATTTGTATTTTTGCGAAATGGACCTCTAGTCGCATAATATAAAAATCTATGGAACCTCGTTGTTTTGGTGTCTGACATGCATTTGTTAGTTTTTGTTATATATGTGCATAATTTTCATGCACGCTTCTTTACGCCGTTACTGTTTCCTAATTGACCACAAAATAGCTGGTCCATTAGCTAACGTGTTGTTTATCATAAATCAGTTTTTAGACAATATTTTTGTGTGGTGTTTTAAGTTTAGGATTTTATTTCTTTGGTTAAACAGAGATTTCTGCTGCATTTTTGTATATATGTTTAGCCTAGGCTGCAACTTACCTTTACATTAATATGTTTAAGGATTATATTAATATTTCTGCACATTTCCGCGATATTCTAAATTATATTTGAACCTTTCAGTGGTTTCTCCTGTAGATTTTGTAAGTCTCTTGAAAACTTCACTTCTAGCTAGACTGGACATATACTTTATGCTGTTGTAGATAATTTATCACTAGATACTCATTAAAATAGGAAATTGTTGTTTAAATAAATACGAATACAACTTTTGTTGGTGCAATAGTTACACTCGATAATAAACAAAGTCAGAATAATGCATTGGCGTTATTTAAGTAATAATTTATTAGTTGATGGAATAACTACTGAAAAATGCCTACGACATACAACTACTTTTTCCCTGTCGTCTGTTTCTCGATTGGTTTGGTGCAATCCTCTTTTTCTTTCTATCATGAGCTAATCTCTTTATCTCAATAGCTCGCTTACAATATTCCTTCTCAATTATCTGCTGCATAATCTTTGTCTTTTTCGTAGTATTTTCCCTCAACTGTTCCTTTCACCAACAAATTCACCAAATTAGAAAACATAAGATGTATTTAAATTTACTTCAATTTCATAAAAGCTTTAGAAATAGGTATTTAGCTCTTTAGAGAAGATTACGAAGGCCCACTAAATAACACAATTAGCGTAACTACCTCTCAGCAATGTTCCTGAAATCTCTGCTGGCTGCTGTTGGAGCAACATTTTATAAGCGCCGTAGAAAATACCTGACGTCTATAACTAATAACAACTAAAACTTTGTTAAAACTACGTTCAATAAATGGAAACAATTTCTAAATGACGAAAAAATTAGCAAAAAAATGACATTGCTATAAACAACAAAAGCGATTCCGATGAGTCGAAAACATGCTTAAATATGATAGCTGAAAACAACATCTTGTCATGTAATGAAAATGTTAGTCACTATGTTTATTTGTGTAACACTTTCTTTGAAAGTAAATTTACATATATATTTGAGCTGACAAGGCCCACTGCTGGCAGGTGATGGGGCCACTTACCGAGCGTGGTGGGTGATTGGTTAACGCTCTGGCCTCGCATTCGGGAGGACGCCGGTTCGAATCCGCGTCCGGGCATCCAGATTTGGGTTTTAGATTTTCTTCCCAGATCACTCCAGGCGAATGCCGGGATGCTTCCTTCAAATTGCCATGGCCGAATTCCTTCCCGTTCCTTGTCCCCAGTCCCATTCCGCCTCTAATGACCTCGACGTCGACGAGGCGCAAAGACATATGAAAAAAAATTTCCAGATAGAACCACTATAACATGACATCGAGGTGCTCCAACCAGGCCACCGCCTCCGACGTAGCTAAATTTAAATTTTCTAGGTCTTCCAGGAAAGGCACGTAGTGGGAAATGCTGCAAAACCTCACAGCGGACGCAATAAGGAGAATCTGCCCAGCCCCAACTGAAAAACCTTTACTAGCCATTATAAACTCTTTGAGTGTTTAGTTTACTGTGTCATTCACTTCTCAAAACATTTTTAGTAATGTTTGTCAAATGTAGAGTACGTTAGGATAAACAAATAAATTAATAATTGACTACTGGCGTATGACATTACTTGACAGCCTGATGTCGACTAATTTAAAGTAAAATACAAACACGAGAGCCAGTAGAAGTTGATCCATTGACAGTTCTGACAACGCTGAAATGTTGTGTGACGATCCGAAGAGCAGTTCACTTTCATCTAACTCAGCCGTGAAAACTGAATTCAATAAACTCTGTGCAAATAATTCACGTGGTGAACAAATCAACTGCGTATTTCCATGTCATAATTTCCCGAAGCAGAAGTGTGATATGTGTGGTTAAATTAAGAGAAAATAAGCACTAATTCTACAGTAAATTACAGCGGCAATACAATGCATCAAAAATTGTAAGTAAAAAATTAACATGATTCCAGTTTATCATCTGTTTGAGAACAATCGCGGTACATTGTGTTACAGAATGCGTATCAGATACGAAGGAGCATATGCATTGTAATTATTTTCTAATCGACTGTTTATGTTCACTGGTTAGTTCGCCATGAGTACGGCTCAAGGTTTTTATTTATTTTTTCTTTGTCCTCCGCTAATTCAAACAGCGTTTATTAGACCCGTCGTACTTAAGGGGTCCGCCCCGTGGTTTGGGTCGAAAAAAAAAATCGATTTTCGGTTTTCATCATATTTCGATAGATTAAGGTATTCTTTAAGTATCCTGAAAAAAAAATTTCGGGTATTTAAATAACATTTTCCTATCATGTGTGCATCGGTGCCACGCCCACATTATTGCATATATCTTAGAACTTTGTATCCCCTATTTTGCACATTACGGATTTTTTTCCTGAATGTGTTAGCTATCCTTGGATGGTAACAGTTGATATTCTCTTGTTTCTGCTATTTGTAAACAACTCACTTTGAAATACGTTGTTAGTTTTGTTTGCATGCGTTTGCGAGTAGTTGTTTTCTTTAAAGTCAATTTACCGCAAACTAAATTTTTTTGAACATATGCCCCATTATATCACAAACTATCAAAGCTAATTGAATGAAATTTTCAGATACTTTGCATAATAAAGCAATCCACCTCTGGTACTACAAGCATTAATATTACCCTATTAGTATGTAAAAAAAAAAATCTGCAGAAAAAAGTTAATATTTTTATTAATAAATTTAAATAATTATTTCTTAAAACTATAAAATGTATAACGTAGATATTAGTACAGTTGAGTTTACTACATTCAGTAAAAATATTAAGGTTCTGCATCAAATACTTTTTCCACAAATGGGTTAAATACTTACTTAAATTAACATGGCGTAGATGGTCCTCTTAAGCTATAGGGATAAAGTTTGTGTTCTTCATGATAAGTGTAATTTTTTGTGAAATGTGTAGTTATTGAGCCGGAGATTAGGAACCGTCCCAGCATTTGCCTAGTTTTCTAAGGAGGTCTGCCTAAAAACAGCAATAAGGACGGCCAGTACTCAGGGATCAGGACTGGAACTTGGTCCCGTTCCATTGTGAGGCACCATAATGCAAACTGGTTGGCAGCTCAAGCTTTATAATTATTATTGTTGTTATTATTATTAATTGAACTTATGCTGCCTGATGGTAATCTCTTAACACAAATACAATTATTACTATCATTAACTATTTTTAATTAAAATATCTTCATTTATACAGTTCCTAAACTCCCTACACCACTACTTATCACGTTCCCTGATTTCCTTGTTTACAAATGAAAAATTTCTCACTCTGTTGTGCCTGAATAATCAATTCATCGTATGGCATTGATCGGCCGTCAGGTGACAGAGTTTTCGATCCGCCGCCCAATGCACTTCTTGTCGTGGCTAACGTATTCCAGTACTCCTGCCCAGTGTGGGGGACCTACAGTTTAAAGTGGAATCCGAACCACGGAATCGTTCTGGCATACTTCACAGTGGTGCTGGAGGGATTCGAACAGAGGACCTTTCGATCACGAAACAGACGCCTTAACCACCAAGCAGCTCTTTTGCTTCACCTCAAGAGCCAAATTGTGATCACGATTCTTGATTCCCTTCCGTATATCAACACTAATCCTTCACCCAATATTCGCCAACTTATATCTTCCAATCTCTTTCGTTGTCTTCTGTTCTTCAGTGACTCCCTATCATGCTTCTTTGTCATATATTTACCCGATTTGTTACACGGTAATTTTCACGGAAAATCTAAGTGATCGTATCTATACATTATGAAATTCCTGTATTATATATCCATAGTGTAGCCTTCATACCAAAGTAAACCAAAAATTCTGAAGCAAGATCTGACGATGATTTAGTAGCCCTATGTTTTCTGTTTATTCCTATAGGAAAAGTAAGAGTAATTTAAAGATTGGATAGTTTTGGACAAGCGCTTTGAATAAACAAGATTCCAGTTGTTAACACACATTTTTGCTTTTCTGAAAACTATTCTGGAAGAATGCTACGACAGTAACATTGCAGCTATGATATTCTCTGTTGAGTTTTAGATCTTCAAGTCTTCTTACGAAAAAACAAAATACATCTGATTTTAAAATCTACTAAAATGTGTTATCATAGTATCTCTAAATTGTTGAAGAAAGCATTAAAGTACTGATGTTGCCCTTATGTCCATCGGTAGGTGAACTGTTCAGAAATCTCAATTGGAGATTGTTGAATGTTACTAGGGATTTTTTCGCACTGTCCTACATGAATACTGGGAAGTAAGATGCAATATAAATTAGATTACTTTGTTCGAAGCAGTTTAAAATACAAATAGCAAAACATGATCCTTATAGAAATTTGAATTAGGTTTCAATACAACTGAACATCTAAAATTAGTTGTTATTACTTCAGAGTAGCTAATATTTGTTGGAATATAATAGATTCTGTATTATTTAACTTTCTAAACTCTTTTTTTTAAAAAGACTATAACAATTGCTGTCACTTGTATTCACTACAATTCAGGATGGAAACGACTACGAAAATGTGATATTACATCTGCTACCTTCCATCAAATATCAATTACGCAAAATTTTAGGGCACTCTGCTCATAGATGAAATTACTCTTTACACTACCTGCACTTCTTTATATTATTCTTAACGGCCGTGTTGACTTCCTGACAAATACTAGATGGATCCAAAAACTGAAATAAATGTCCGGAACGGACATCCAGAATCAATCAGCTCTTTTAATACAATGGAAGAGGAGGTAGTCGTGCTGACAACTTAACCTTAATTCTAGCGCCGAAGCAACGATTTTTTTTTTTTACTTGTGGTTTTACACCTCGTCGACGTCATTAGGGGCGGGATGGGACTGGGACAAGGAACGGCTAGGAATTCGGCCATGGCCTTTTGAAGTAAGCATTCCAGCATTCGCCTGGAGTTACTTGGGAAAACCTTGGAAAACCCAAATCTGAATGCTCGGACGGTGATTAGAACCGGCGTCCTCCCGAATGCAAGGCCAAAACGTTACCCGCTAACCCCCCCACCCTTGGTCGAAGTAATGGAAGCGGACCAAAAAATCTATATCTGCCAACGTCGCCGCACATTTCGATACCATTTAGATTGTACTGTTAAAATATTTAGTGCCGGGTAATTTAGTGGATTAAGGCTTCTCACTGTCAAAGCTTTTATTTTTATCGCGTGAATTACGGCAGGACGATTAGTCGATGAGATTCCATATACAGTAAAACAGCAGGTCCTTTATTGCGGTATGAAGCTTAACGTAACTTTGACATAGGCTGATAGTGACTTATTTAAATTCTATCACTAAGCACGTGAAACTACTTGTCAAAAGCTTTACGACCAGTAATGAGACACACATCTCCTTTTCATTGCCAATAATTTGTACTGGAAGCATACGAAAGCGGTATATAGCGACCGAAATTTTGTTTAGGCGGTAGAATTTCAAACTGGAAACTTCGAGTGCTTACAGCAAGTTGTTTTATTTACTCTACGGTCGGAAGTACGGGGCTGTGTTGACCCTGCCTGTGAAAGGTTTTCACCGAAACGGCAATCCGATGAGAATTCGGCCGCCCGTAATTCTAAAGACGAGCCTTAAACTTTAAGTACGCACCGCCCACAAACGTAGTCGCACTCCTTGAGCGGGCCGTCGCTAAATCTTTCAGCCCGCGCCGTGTCCGCATTTAACATTCTTTTTTCGCCCCTCTGTGCCCGACGCTTGAAAGCAGTCACAAGAGAAGTTTGCTTACTCAGCCGCTCCGGGTACACACACACACACACACACACACACACACACACACACACAACTCGGCCGACAGAAGGAAAATCTTTCCTCCCGCACTGTGCGCCGCCCATTTTAAATGAAAGGCGCTCTATGGACGCATTACAGAGGAGAGAGGTTTCAAAACCAGATCACTGTTTCACTGACACCAGACACACATTTTCTCCCCTTTTATTTAATTTACGTCGTCTGCCCCGTGTTGTTAGAGAGAAGTTTTGGGCCGCCGTCGACAAGCCGGGAAAAGCCGTGTGGATTTTTGTTCGCTTTTTTCCAGCTTTCTCCACGCCGCAACGGCCCCTAACTGGTGTCGGGCGCAACATCAGTTTCCCTTAATGAGATAACGGGAAAACACAGAAAGTTGTTCCGCCGGACAAACTGGGGTCAGTATTGTGAGGAGATACGTCGCTTGCAGCACAAGGACTCACAACATGTCATATAACTCTTAAATAACCGCACTTTAAACGACTGTGCTTTAAACAATTTCAACTCGAAATTTATGTTTTCAGTAATTTAAAAAAAAAGTTAAGTTTAACTATAGATATTCTATGCATAGTAGTATTCACTGTCTGTATATTCTCCATTGTTGTGTGTATTGTTAAATATATTTTTGGTTATTGTCTTACTTCAATCGTTTTCATTTTGCTTAGTCTAGTGCAGTGTTTCTCAAAGTGGGGTACGCGAACCCCCAGGGGTTTGCTTGTTGAACGAATGGGGTTCGCGACAAAATTTCCGTAATGGAGGACTGGCTGTCTCATGCATATAACAAGCACAATAGTGAATATTGCTCTTTGTTGCTTATTGTCGCTAGTAGTAGAGCTGAAAACAATGTCGCAGTTTTTTCTCAAGGGGGTTCGGGGCACCTTGGAAATAAAAATAGGGGTACATGAAGCTTAAAAGTTTCATAAACGCTGCTCTAGTGTAACCTTTAACGTAGCACGAAAACTACATTTTTGCTGCTTGTATTCTTAATTTACCTCTGTAAGACCGAATTCCGTTTTTGTAGACATATATAAATTAGGCGTCATCATTTTACTATAGAATTAATTTATATGTCTATCAAAAATGACGGTATGAATGCAGCGTTCTGCTAATTCATTTTTTCGAGCTTACTACAACAATGGCAGAGAATATAACGTAAGCATCTGCACGGAATATAAGTAGCTCCTAAAACCGTCAAAAATAACGAGTTTAACTAATGGCGGAAGTTTATTTAGTCGCATATACTTAGCTAAATTCAATTGATATTAAATAACTCCCATAACCTCGATTTTTTCAGTAAAGTCAGCGTTATGGATACGGATGACCAAAGCAGCCTTTTATGTCAGTAGATTTTAGAATAATATATTTTCCACTTCTACTTTTCAGATCCCCTGTATAAGTTACTAATGTAAGTCACACGCATTGTCATAACTTACGTTGCAGTTCAGATTGTTGAAGTGCGATACCTGTTTTATCGTGTCTATGTATTTCTGATGTTGCACCTGCGTAGTCTCTGCCTTGACAATGAAATAATAAAATCCTTATTATTCCAACTACTACAATCATTTAAAGAAGCAACTTTGACCCCAGCTGATTGTAAAACTTTTCCGAGTGAAATAGATTACAGACACTGGCTGAAAAGAAACAGAAGCCGACGGTTAGAAAGAACCAAGATGGATACAGTTAAATGGAGTATGTCACTTGTATTTCGCTCGGCACACATTATAGAGGATAGAGTGCTTACGTAAACGTACACAAATCTTTATCTTTATATATAAAGATGAATGTATGTTTGTTTGTTCTTCATACAAATCCACAGTTTTCATCCGATCTCGATGAAACTTTGCATACTTATCCTTTGAAACAAGGAGAAAAATACTGTCTACATTTGGTTGAAAAATTATCTGTATAAATAACACATGTTGTGTCATAACTTCGAAATACGGCGATAGACAGACACGTTGGATGTGGACGTCTCCGTACCGTGTTTCCGTGTAGTAAACTGGCAGCTCAGTGTCTAAAGAGCTTGCTTACGAACGTCGTGGTCTCCGGTTCAAGTCTCCGTGGAGGCCAAGATTTTTAAAAATTGTTTTTCATCGTAAGAGTCAGGCCTGGGCCATAGGTTATTTGGATTGAATGTTAAACTGTAGATATCATAAAGTTAGTGGTGTAATGCGAGGCAAATCGTAGGTAGTCTTGCAATTTTGTAGGTGTACACTTTTTACGTTATAATGATCCTTCAGATGTTGTTCGCAGTCAGTGTGTGAGTGTGAATCACAGTAATACTAATATAAATACGGAAGTAAGTCTCTGTCTTTTTGTTACGTTTTGACGACTATATGGCTATATCGTTGTGATGGAATTTTATAAGGAAAGCTGTATGAAGGGCACAGGATATTTTTTACAGTATGATTAACAGTTGTAGTCACGAAATTTTTAAATCTTATCGAATAGTGACAGAAATATGTTGGAAATTGATTCTCTTCAAGAGGCAGGATCGACGGTAGAATGATATAGTGAAAGCTTTCCTGTCATATTATGCCGACTCGATGTTGTTTGGGACCAATCCTTCGTTACCAACAACTTTTTATATTTAATTCTGGCAAAAAAATTCTTAATCCACGCGTACGAAGTCGCGGGTACGAGGCTAGTGTAAAATAATATTATTGTACATGCGAGTTACATGTTGAAATTTGAGGAACAAGCACATCTATAATGACCCATTAATGTATATTGTTTTGAATTTTTCTATGTTGATTTATATTCATACATTAAATGTTAGCATGCATTATTCTGGAAAAAAAAAATTCCGTGATTTTTGAGAGAACCCTTGGTTACCTGCTGTATTTCAGTTCAATATCTTGTTTTCCTTTTGAGTTTCAATCTCTTAGAACGCCATCCATGTACGTACATATTAAGATGTTGATATACGTAATTGTATTTCGTAATGATGAATATGGAAGAAACTTTATATGTTTTGTAGAAACTGACGATTAAATGATTTTTAAGAAATATTTTTACGAATAGCTATCTATAAGCTATAGCTTTTGTGACCACCTCCATATAAATAGAGGCTAATTCGTGACATATTGCAACATAAGTGTCACAGCCTATTTTTTTCGGCCATCTTACTGTACCGTTCTAAATCTTCAGCGGATAACAATTCAGAGTTTGTCAACTAACTGACGCCTTTGCTGCAGCTGACTATATTCACATGATGAGGAGTTTCAACACCTTTCACAGGCCGAAAATACACGGCCATAACCGGATCAGCGCACAGCCTGGAGGCAAATTTTTCATTTCGCTCGTTGGCGGTGCCTGTGTTCTCGTTAGAACTGCACCACTCTCTGTAATCAGGTTGGTCTCCGCACAGCCCTCCGGTTGTAACTTGATTGTAATGCCAGACATTGAAATGAAGCCGCTGCGAATGGAAACGTGCTCCGGGCGATCACCGGTGCGTTCCGAAAAAACGAAAAGCGGATTCCCTTTCACAAGATACAGAAAAAAGTTTCTATGTGGTATTGTTCATACTGTTCATGACTCAACAGCTTCGACTATGCCTTATGAGTTACACCAACGTATTACAATGTTCGTATCAGTGCGCATTTGAAACGAGTTGTGTGATTAGCAGAGGAAACATAATTCTACTACAAATTATGAAGACAGCAACATCGAAAAAAATTATGCAAGACTCACACGTTAGGCAAATTTATTTATCATATAATACAGTTTAATGAAGTTCGTTAAGAAATAATCATTTCGTACCTGGGATAGTATAATGAACATTTATGCAAAGTTTTGTAAATTATTTATAAACAAAATTGATTAAAACAGAAGTCGATTAAGTAAATTCCAGGATCAAAAATTATATGCGCAAAAATAGTATAAAGGAAATTGTTAAAGAAACTATTTTATAAGTATAATAAAACACAGTGAAGTGCAGATTACCTTAAGAAACACGCTATATCGAAATTGGTTAGGAACAAACGAATTAACAGATAGCTTTTACAGTTCATGGTAACGTTCTTTAAACGCCGTCAGGGACTAAGCGTGAAATAGCAGGGAAAATAATAAAGCAGGTACGCAACAAATTACAAAATAAAAATACGAGGTGCGGCTAGAAAAAAACGGGACTGGTTTTCTGTGAGATAAACCGTGCGAGCCTCAAGGTCAAACGCCATATTGCCGAGTCGCCTGACATCCCCTCTCCACATCCTGCCAGTTGGACGAGCTTAGCTTGCTCAGTCGAGTCTCAGCCTTCGTTCATGTTGGACCGTGTGTATGCCGCTCCTCGGAAAAATGGTAGGCGCCTTAACTGAGCAACGTGTCAACTTGAAATTTTTAGTGAAGCTGGGTAAATCCGCAACAGAGATTTATTCTCTCGTACAAAAAGTGTATAGGGAAGAAAGTATGTCACGTACACGCGTTTTTGAATGGTGTAAGCGTTTCAAAGAAGGGAGAGAAGAGATTGAAGATGATCCGCGCCCAGGACGTCCTTCAACCTCGAAGACAGATGAAAACATCGAGAAAATAGGCAAAGTAATCCGTCAAGATCGCCGATTGAGTATCCGTGCAGTCGCCGAGATTGTGGGAATTGACAAAGAATCGGTTCGGCAAATATTACATGAAAATTTTAATATGAGAAAAGTGTGTTCCAAAATGGTGCCAAGAATCCTCACGCCGGAACAAAAGGAGTTACGGATGGGAATCTGTTCTGACATGTTAAAAAACATTAGGGAAGATCCTGAACTGTTGGAAAGAGTTATTACGTGTGACGAATCATGGTTTTTTACCTATGACCCAGAAACTAAGCGACAATCAATGCACTGGAAGAGTCCGAATTCACCACGAAAGAAGAAAGCTCGAATGTCACAAATAACGTTTTATTTGAAAAATATTTTTCAAATAGTTCTTGAACTTGCCAGAATGGCTCAGTGCGTTACGTCGTTGCTCGCGGGATTGGGAAGGTACAATAGAATCATGATCGAGTCCTCATTTCCACGTACCGGCCGTCTTGATTGTAGTTTTTAAGCGGTCTCTCGCAAATCATCTAAGCTAATGCTGACACACACTTTCCGCCTCGAGGTTAAATACACCGGTCTAGAACACCAGGTTTTAATTCGGCAGGCAACAAGTAGTTTCCTCTCTCTCATGATTGACACTGGCTACCTGCGTATAACGGGTGGCCGGTGGCAAGTGGTCCTTAGTAAGGGACGGGCGAGGGGAGAAATAGTTCTTGTTAACTTGTGGCTGGAAACAAACACTATAGCGAGAATTAGTGAGAAATCATC
Source organism: Vandiemenella viatica (assembly GCA_031002005.1). Taxonomy (NCBI): domain Eukaryota; kingdom Metazoa; phylum Arthropoda; class Insecta; order Orthoptera; family Morabidae; genus Vandiemenella; species Vandiemenella viatica. Next base: position 132,943,253 of record JARYHS010013631.1, on the reverse strand, counting down.
ACCTCAATGATGTGGAACAACTGGTAAATTCGTAGTTGGAGAACTGCCGCAAACCTTCCAGAAAACTAATGAAAAAAAGGCAGTATTGAGTAAAACATTTTTCTTGACATAACAATGGTGAAGACTACATACAACATCTACTTTTCTTTTTATACGATAACACTGGAAAATCAGGATTAGTTTTCTTGCTGTATACAACACCTTAACTGGTTCAATGTACGATTTTAAAATCTATGGTATTGTCAGCTACTGATCAAGTGAATTTTTTAAAGCTGAAATAGATGAGTTAGTTTATAGATTTCCGTTTCTGGCTTATAAGTCAAAATGCAGTACCGGTTACTGATTTCAAAGTAAATGCAGTTCAAAATCATTTCTTTGAACCAGTGTTCCAAATAATATATTTGTTAATTATATATGTTTAATAAAGTGTTATATATACAGTTTTTTGTTTTTCTATTTATAAAACACCATTCCTTGGTCTCATCCAGCTGCAAACTTGCCGTTCGGTTTCCGTGTCTTCTAAAAGGTACTCTTATTTAATTCTTGGATATTCCAGAAACTTTTTACCAAAGCGCTCAATATTTTTTTTTATTGGAGACTTGAAGAATTTAATTGCGAGAAGATTTCACATTTCTAATCCATTGTAACAGTCTTTTCAAATTTTTTATTTTAACGCTTTTTTAGCGTTAAAAATACTTTTTTCACTAATTTTACGCAATATTCCAACTCTTTATTCCCTATTACAATCAAGATTACAGTTACAGATTGCATTCCAAATTATCAGATTCATATCTTTTATGTTTGTATTTCCTTTAAACTAGTCCTAAAGCCCACGGTCGCGTCTAGTCATTTTTCAGAACTCTTTCACGAACGACTCTTCTCAACTTTGTTACTTGATCTACCCATTCAATATAAAACACCATCCAAAATATCACATTTTAATTGATTCAGTTTTCCTTTTTTCCAGTATTCCTCAAACTTCACTTCAATTAAGTATTATGCGTCATACATACTGTTTTAGAAATCTCTCTGTCCATGTTGAAGTTTGAAACCGAAAAAAATTTTGTTTCAGAAGAAAATAATTTCTGCTATCATTATTCCACAGTTGAGATCATTGTTGCTTCGGTAATATAACAGAATTTCACTTTCTAATTACTAGAATACTCTTACTTCTTGTTACATATATTTCTTCATATTTTTAAAATTAGTATATTGCTATATTTGTGTTACATTACTTGCCATTTGTCTTGCTATGGTTTAATACTCATATTTAGTGTTATTATTCAGTATTTTGTTCATGTGATTAAATAATTTGTCGGTATCGTCATTCTTATGTTATTGTTACCAAATCGCATCTAACACTGATTTTCTTCGTCCTTAAATCACTACGTCATGTTTGAAGTAAACCATTTAATGAATATATCAAATACGTTTTTTATATTTTACATAATTACTCAGGAAATTTTTTATATAGCCTGACTGATAGCTTTACGATTTGGTTTCAGGAGAACATGAGTCTAAAGCTTGATCGAATCATCTGAAATTTGATTTATCGGTGACATGCCATGTGAATAGTGTAACATCTACATCTATACTCTGCAATTAACAAATATTGTGGATGGCAGAGGGTGCTAAGCACCACTCCTAATTCAGTACATTCCAATCCTGAACAGAACGAGGAAGGAATACATAAAAGCTTCAGTACGGCATTTCTCTAATCTTATCCCTCTTCTCATTACGACCTAAATAGGTTGGCGGAAGAAGTATTTCATTGCACTCGTAAATTAAAGAATTTCGCATATTCTCCAATAATTCAAACGAAAATGACGTCATTTGACTGCCAAACAATCCCAACACACACTGTGTATCAATTCTGTGACACTTTCGTAAGGACTGTAACTAGCAGTCACGAATCAAACGGCTCTCTTCCGTACTTTCTCTAACGCGTCAATCAATTCATTGCTATACGGATCCCAAACACCACAATGGTAATCCCAATGCGTACGCACTAGTGTTTTCTATGCTGTTTCCTTTGTATGAACATAACAACTTCTCAAAATACGCCCTATTAATTGTAATCTAGAATTAGCTTTGACTATAACGGAAGTTATGTGCAAGTCCCATTTCATATTGCTTTGTACTATTACTCCCCGATACTTCAGGAAATAAACGCTGGCAATAACTGAATTGTTAACTTTGTACTCGTGAACAAATGGAGACTTTTTGTTACTTATTTGGATTGCATTGCACTTTTTGCAATTAAATTTATGCTGCCATTTGTGGCACCATTCGGAAATAACATTAACACCGCGCTGGATCTTTAATTGCTTTATAATACCTACACTATCAATTTGTCCCGGATCCATATCGAATTCTATACGCCGTGGATGATGAAAGACTACTTCATGTTTGTGTGTTAGTATATAGGCGCCTAAGTGTTTTTTTTCGGTAATAAGTCATTCACTGAATGTTAGTTTTATCGAGTCACTTAATATTTTGCTCAGATGATTCAGTAATAAGAATCACCAGCAGATAGCTACATACTGACAAGTGATGAAGACCCGCTATAACCATCTGCAATTCCATGTCTTTCGTTTACCTACATCATTCGAGGTAAATTTTAGAATGTTTTCTTATATTGGGTGATAAACGATAGTTTATTTTTTGCTAATAACATAAATATTTCTGAAAGAGTAAAGGCGAAAATTTAATGTCGCGAAAATATTAACTGCGAAGTTGACCTGAGTCGGTAGTTATCGCTCGGTTGATTCTTAAACGGCTGTACTTGTTTGTTTTTCGGTTGTAATGTGACGCTGTATTTCATCTCAATTAAGTGCGGTGCGCCCCAGTTCTCTTGCCAGCCAGCTTAATCACGTCCGGGCCCAGCCGGCTGTATATAAAGTGACCGCACAGCCAGTGAGTTCTGTGTTCTTGGCGGGCAATGCGTCTTGCTCGCCCAGACAAACGGCCAAGCTGTTTCGGGACAACTTGCTATATGGCCCGCCACAGCACATGCCAAGAGCTGTTTTTGCGCGCCTGCTGAACTTTATAAACAGCGCGCTCGACTTGGCCCGCTCGCTGGCGCGGCACTTCCTTACGTCGCGTCGCGTCGGGTAGGGAAGGAGCTGCGTCGCGGGCTACTCTATCCATCTGGCTCCACAGGAGCTGAGCTAACTCTCGAGGCGTTCCACTAAACGAAATAACTCGCAGAGTCTAGGCCAGACAATATCACCGGAATGCGAACATTGTGGTGTATACGAAGACATTTTACACTTCATTTTGGAATGCCCCAAGTATGCTCAACAAAGGAAAACAATACTACAGAATGATGCAGACACCAAAATTACAAGTTATGAGGACATACGATATTTCCTTGCGACAATAACGGACGACAAAATTAAGAAGTTATGCAAATATGTTGCTAAATGCAACAGAAAAATATGATATGGAGTTAAAATAAGGTAAAATGTAGACCTATCTATACTCCCTACATGTTCTCTAAATTATAGTAAGATGTTAGATACTAAATAAAGTTCTCTCCTCTCCCTCCCCTCCTGTTATAAAAGATGGATGTATAATAGTATTTACAATAATACTCTATAAATGCCTGACAGCTGTTACTTCAAAACAATTACTAAGGATAGATGCATAATATAACACAAATGTTTATACTATGGATTATATTAAATAATGTCATTCTTCTATTCATTTCTGATAATGTGAAATAAGTATTATATATATATATTTCTTGCAAAATGTGTGGTAATAGGAAGAAATAAATGTACTATAAATGGTCTTGACACGATTGATAGCAAACAATTTGCCAGCGCATGAACGTATAAGATGTAGTATGTATCAAATATCTTGTAAATGACTGAAAGTAATTGCTGCTAAATATATTTCTAAGGGGGACCTGGGAATATAGTATAAATGACTATGTTGTCTCTAATATTAAATTATAATTGTACCTTTGTGTAAATTTCAAAAAGGTTTTTAATCTAGAAGAAGTAATCAAAATAATCTTATTGCTAAACTGCATCATAATGATGGCCAATGTTCATACTGTATTACAAGTGTTTGGATTTTTGTGTAAACAAATGTATCTCTGATAGTTGGTCAATTTGGCGAAAGCCAAAGACCATTCATTACAATAAAAAAAAAAACCTCGCAGAGTCATTGAGTTACTGCATTCTACTGCAGATATTCTACTCCTCCTTAGTTGATACATCAATTGGAGGTATCCACTTTCGTTATATTAGTATTACTGACTTCTAAGCCCTCAAATATGCCCTCAAAAATGATGAGCTGAAGACAGTTCTCAGACAATTAATTACTTTGCAGTTGCTTTACTAAATATAATTATTATTAATTAACGCTTATAACCTTGATTTCTTGAAGTGAAAACTTCTATAGGCGCGCTGAGAGGTGTTTGGATGGCGGTAAATCTATGAGTTCGCAACTTCCCGTCACCGGCATGCTAAGATGTGTTGCGCGTTGAACACTTTATACAGGGTGTCCAGAAAAGGACTCCCTGATTTCAAAATTAAATATCTCGAAAACAAAGATCGATAGAGGAATGCAGTAAACGTTATGTTTATCGTGACAGCTGTAAGAAGTGTATACAGCAGTTTGAAATAATAGTTACAAAAGCTGCTAACAGATGGCGCTGTAATCGCCATACGTAATGCCTAAATAGTGATCCGAAGCTCAGGGTAGTGCCAATGGTGAACATTTTGAAAACATTGTGATGTGATTGTTTGCAAAGATTGTTTTCATACGATTATTTCACTTATGTATGCTGATATGAGCGTACAGTGCCATCTGTTAGCAGCTTTTGTAACTATTATTTCACACTGCTGTATACACTTCTTACAGCTGTCACAATAAACATACCGTTTACTGCATTCCTCTATCGATCTTTGTTTTCGAGATATTTAATTTTGAAATCAGGGAGTCCTTTTCTGGACACCCTGTAGATGGGTAAAATGTTATGAGTTCGTATCGCCAAAATGGTGTTGTTAACGGTATATCAGTAGCTATAAATATGACGTATTGCGCTTGGACAACCATGATAGTATACTTTATGGTTGTATCTAATATGCAAAAATGATTTTTTCTACTATGTTCTACAAACAAACACACAGTTTTTATCTGATTTTGACGGAACTTTTCATATGTATACTTTAAAACAAATAGAAAAATACTGTTTACATTTGATTGACAAAAACATAAACCCACTCCTCCTTTTCCCCTCTCACTTAATTTCTTTCAACGTTGCTCATACAAACCAACAGATTTATCCGATTCTGATAGTACCTAGCACATTTATATGGCAACACAAGGCGGATTGGTAGTTCAGAGGTTAAGGCACTTTCTTCACCGTTCACTGGTTCAAATCCCGGGGTGAGCTGGAATTTGTAGGAGTTGTATTTGATTATATGAGCTACGCCAGGACGTTAAACTGTAGTCCCCTGAGGAAAGGAATTGGCTTTCCTGCCTCTTTCACAATTGCTTGGTACCGTTCATCTGCTTCGAGAAGATTCGATCAACCTTCGGGTTGTGGACTAAGTTAAACATTTAGTTTTTGAAGTGAAAACTTCTTTAGGCGCGTTGAGTAATTTTTTGGTGGGTAAAATCTTAGGAATTCACGTCACCGAGATGCTAAGTTTACATTATATCTGTTGCGGTGTGGTAGCTCAGTGGTTAAGGTGTCTGACTGCGGAATGAAAGGTCCCCGGTTCGAATCTCTATCTCCTCGGGGATTTTCCTAGGCCTTTAAACCAACCTCTAACTCTGGTACAGCTTATTGTGTAATATGAAGTACGCCAGAGCGTTTCCGTGGTTCGGATGCAAAGTTACTCTCTCCCTTGTACCTGGTAGCATTACCGGGTTAGGTTAAGGCGGCTAAGACAACCCTGTCACCAGGTTATTACGACCACACGTTACTATTATTTAGTATATATGTACTATGGGGTGCTGTGTGTATGATATGCGTATGATATTCATAATTTAAGTTTTAATTTCAGTCGGCAGTCACCATTGACTGCCAATTATCTTTCGACTGCGCAATCATCTTCATAACTAACAAATAGTTTTAATTCAAGTTCAATTTAATTCATTTTTGGCAGGAAGTGGTTAATATTCGTAGTGATTGGCACAGCGTGAACAAGTGACAACGGCCAAGGAGTGGTCTGCGTTAAGGATTATTATAGTGTCATCAACAAACTAATCAACAACCATGATGTGTTTTGTTTTGTCAAAAATCACCAACACTTCCGAGAATTCTGGTTTGCAAGATGAGACATCACTGAACTAGTCTTTGTTAAACGTTAAAAGTTATAAAGTATTCTACGGATAGGAATATTTCAAAATGGCTATTCCAGATTTATACTGTATAAAATTAGGATGTCTATCGTTTTGTGCGAAATATGATGTCTGCTGCCATGAATTAAGGACAATCTAAGCAGAAATTGCTTCCTCAATTGTGTTTATTGACAGACCATGTCCTAACACTATTTTTCCTAGTGCTTTTCTTATGGGTGAAATTTTTCATCAACATATGCCTAAATGGATTGTAGTAACAACGGTTAAAGTAGCAACATTAGGGTGATTTTATGTTTTCAGTCTAACACAATACGTCATATTAGAATTGGAAGGCTGTTAGCAATAAAATATTCAGGAATTTTCTATAGTAGTCATGTAAGGGAAATAAATTCGATTATTAATTAATTTTCTGTAAAAGGTTTGTTTGAAACTGGAAAAATGCATACATTTTGTCTTATGTCGTCTTATGTTGACAATAGATTTGTAAATGCACACACGCTATCAGCTGATTATTCAGAAATGTATTGCAGCGTCCTCCATTTTTAAAAATATTTTTCAAATATCCCCTTTAAAATAACTAGCGGTGTTTTTCTAACAGAATTCGTAATGACGTCCGCCAAGCAAAAATCAATATTTTTTTTATGGTTATTTAAGGTATGAAAACCATCGCGCTGCCAAATCTATGAGATAATTTTATGGTTTATTAAGCATCAATCACTATGTGCGTGCCAACGGAAACTGTACAGCCAGCACTCGTTTTAAATTTTCTTTAATTTCAGGGTCGAGTAGTGTATTAGGCATCAAGAATTATCAGTCACATTTGAATGTTCTCATTCAATAATAGTGAACTAACGTAAATACGGTCTCACATCACTACTCTCATTGCTGAAAACAAGAGAAAAAAAGTAAAATTAACGGAAAAAGGGAAAATAACAAAATAATGTACCAACCAGTGTTGTTTTTAGAAGATTTATGTTTTCGTATGATACTTAACTTTGAACCCGATTGTGTAATATTTTGATACGTTTATTTCTCACTTGTATGTGGTAGTGCAGAAAGTGAATCCTATACACTGACGGAAATTAAAAGTCCAACAGACATACGGAGTTGTGAAATTTGGCCCAGGGTATAGCCATTCGAATAGTACAAAATGATAAAAATTTTTTTTTAATGTAACAATATGAGAATTACTGGGTTATTTACTATGCAAAATTGAGATGTTTTTTTAGCTTATAAGTGGTTAACAGTGTGGTGTAACATGAAACTTTATCCTCCATTAGTTCTTGTTTATCACGTATGTCAAGGTGAGGTGACGACTACCTACACACAAATATCTAACTGTGAGAATTGGTGTGTTTGAAATGGATGCATCATGTCATGAAATCTCCCGAAGGATTGGCCGTAGTGCAATGTAAGTATACAGACACCTTACACAGCAGATGAAAGAAGGCTCTGGTACTCTAGAAATGGGTTGGTGCATACAGAAGGACAACAGCGCATGAAGTCTGCCAAATTGTGAGGATGGCTGTTGCTGGTAGACGGGTGAGTACAGGCCAGATCCAAGCAGTGGTTACAGAGAGAGTCACTCACTGAACGATTGTAAACCAATTGCTTGAAGCTGGGTTATTCGTTCTCACCCCTATGCAATGTGTTCCATTAACCTGATTTAATTTCAAGAATCGTCTAATCTGGTGAAATGCAAAACTGAAATGGATACGTGAATGAGGTACATTTTTGTTTAGAGACGAGTCTCGATTTTGTCAGTGGCAAAGTGACAATACAACATGTACGTAGGCGAAGTGGAGAAAGGCTTTTCCTGCTGTAATTTCAGAACGTCACCAAGGTCCCGCCACTGGTGTCATGGTTTGGCGACCATCCGTTTCGACAGCAGGACTGAGTTGGTTGTTGACAACCACCTCTGTGCTGCATCCCACAGTGATGCCATTCATGTCCACCATACAAATCGCATCTTCCAACAGGAAAATGCCAGTCCTCATACTGTGTACATCACATCACAAGCCTTGCAAGGGGTTTAGAACACAATTTTGATCTCACAGACCTCAGTGCTTGTCTGGGATGCCAGGGGCAGACTCATTATATCACTTGGTCACCCAGCAGTAACGGCGCAACAACTGAATGCACAAGACATGTATGCGTAGAGAGACATACCCCAAGATGACATACAAACATTCAATTCCGACTAGGATCCAGTAATATATTGGTGCTCAAGGTGAGCGCACTTCTAACTCACAACTTTATGCAAAGGTAATAAACTTAGACCGATCCATTTCAATTTGTTATCATTTATTCTGAATGTATCTACAAAGATTCCTAAACAATTCCACCATTCCTGTATGAGTGTGCACTTTTAATTTTCGAGAGAGTATATTATTTCTAAAAGGTGTTTTTGGTCGGTACGCCATTGATACTTCATAAAAATTAATGACTGAGACATCATAATGACGGAAAATATACAAATAGTTTAAAGTTTTCATTGAAAAACGTTATTATAACCCATATTTGCATAAAGAATGCAGAAGGCGCCATCTGTTGACAAACTGTTTAATTGACATGTATGACCATTGTTGGTTGGAATTGTTTACTTTCTGTAAAAGGCTCCATCTATTAACAATCTGTTTAACTAATATGAATGATAACTTCCGGTTGGAGTTGTCCACATTCTTTAAATAGTGAAGGAGGCGCGATCTATTGACAGTTTAAGTAATTTGCATGACAGCTGTTGGTCGGAGATGATTACGTTTTCTAGGCAAGTGTAATCTATTTCGCAAATAAACCAAATTAAATCACCGTATTTTAAGCCAGTCCTGTTAATCGTTACATTATTACCACCATATTAACCCTAGGATGCATGGTGCCGAAAACACACATGAATGCATATGCAGGGCCTCCAAAGCCCTGCCTAATTTTAAATTTTCGTCTTTTCATATAATCATTTTTTGGAGTTAAATTTATTTCTGTCAAATTTACTGTCATATTGACAGATTCCTGAGATACAGTAACAGGATCTGGTGGGCCTGATTAACATTTTATTAATTAATTCACTTATAAGTTGCAGTTTACATTTTATAACATTTATTACAACCAATTTCTTCAATTAAAACATACTCGTTATTCACAATATTATGTATATAGGCAATATTTTGACAAAAAGTTATTATTCATTGTTCACATAAATTTGCATTTTTCTTAGTTTTCAACATGTGACAAACAAGAAGCACAAAGAACGCCACTATGTTCCTTACAAATGTTGGTTTTACATTTAATGCATGTCATAGCACTTTTCCTGTGTTTATTTTATGGACAATAATTGCATCTTCTTCTTTTTCCTGAAACAGGTAGTTGGTTCGGCAATATGACATCTTTCTGAACACCACATCTCTGCATGGCATCAACGATTTTCTTTGGAAGATTAGGGATCTGAATACGAAGTTCCATTAGTGGTCTTACCATTTCCTCTGCTAAATCTCTTAGGAACAAACGCCTTTTAACACTTCTTCCACTATGGTATGTCAGATGTTGGGCGGAAAATAAAATTTCACTGTTCATTGCTGCAACGTCCATCATATTCATCCATAATGTAAATGGCCATCTTCTTGTTTGTCTCTTGCAAGTGTAATAACGAATTTTCTGGTCCACCCTTCGTAGAGTTATAGAACTTTATTATATCTGGTTTCTTTTTGCATGAGTTTCATCAATGTTTCTGTCGTGATGCATTGTGCTAATGAGAACTACAGACTTTTTCTTTTTGGGAACATAACTCACCATTTTAATGTCACCTCTAAACGCAAACAAAGAGGAATGAATCACTCTTGAGGCTGATGGTTTCATCACATTAGGAATTTCTGGTTTATTTTGTTTGATTGTTCCCACCACTGTAATTTGCTTCTGAAGCATCTCTTCTGCCAGCTGGACACTAGTAAAGAAGTTGTCAACAGTAATATTTTTTGATGATCCTTCAATGCTTTTAGCAAGATCTTTCACCATATTCAATCCAAGATTTTTCTGAATAGGTTCATGCGGCTTCCTTCCCGTGTAAACAATTCCGTCTAAAGCATATGCAGATGTAGCATCACATAACCAAAATATTTTTATGCCATACTTGGCTGGTTTAGAGGGCATATACTGGGTGAAGCTGCATCTTCCACGGAATGGGACTAGCTGTTCGTCAACTGTGAGCGAATCATTGGGAATCATTCTATTTCTACACTTGTCAAGAAATAGTTCCCATACATAACGAACAGCTGCAAGTTTTTCATCTGCAGATCGAGCTTCACGGGTACGCCTGTCATCAACTCTAATCATTCTCCTTATATCCTCAAATCTATTTACTGACATGGTGGCCTTATATGAAGGATTTGCCTTTTCATCCAAGAATAATTCTCTAATAGGGACATCCCAACTCTTCTCAACACCAGAAAGCAGTAAAAGACCAAGAAATCCCTCCATTTCAGCAAGCGAAACGTTTTTCCACGTTTTACCACGCAAAGCAGCCACTCTTCTGCCTTCAATATTTGTGCAGTTGATGATTTCCTCTAGCATTTCCTTGGAGATGAAATAGTCCCAGGCATCCTTAGGTTTACAGGTTTTCAAACCACGGGCTGGACCAGGTGCCTTCTTTACGATATTATGGACAGGTGTACGAAAAGTTGCAGGAGGTTCTAATTTCCAAATCGTTCCATTCCGACTAATGTATGTGTGGTCTTCTATACCTTTTTGTGGTGGTTCTTCATTTTCAGACACTGATGAAGTAATATTATCGGAAGGACTGTCATCTGCCTCAATATTCACATCTGCAGGTTCATTGGCTGATTCTTCACTACTTGCATCTTCAAAAATATTTCCTTCCTCGCAAGAATCATCTTCTTCAAACCACTGAGCCACAATACTTTCAAAATTAGCTGCATTTGCACGTACTGACTCTCTTGCTTTGCGTGTCGAAGCCATAGCAAAAGACGTGTCCCTCGAACAGCAGCTTGTGCAGCACTAAACGAGTCAAACAAACTACAGTAACAATGAGGCTGACAAGAGCAGCACAGGATAACAATACTATGCAATAATAAAACATTTGATAACAAAAAGATCAATGATACACCGACATCGCCAATATGTGAAAGCAGTGTGTATTATTTTTTAGTTACTACTCCAGCTACTGCTGCTGTTGGCACTCCAGTTACTGGAAATATTACTACAGTTATTGTTGAATTAATAACTGCTCCCAAACAAATATAGGCTAAAGAACATTTATAAATATGTGAGGGCTTCTGAAGCCCTGCTTATGCATTCACGGTGTATGGGTAAGCGTATAGAATTATACAGAAAACCTAAAAAGGTATCTCGTTCAGACTTGGTAGGAGGAATGTCAGAGTGTTAGTGAAAGAGTACTAGAAAGCAGTTTGAAATCAAACAAAAAATTACAGATTTTTTTAAAAAAATGAAGACATACAAGGGCCTCGGAGGCCCTGTATATGCATCCTAGGGTTAAATGCATCAGAAAGTCAATGAGCAAAATGTTTCAGAATTTTATTCAACGATTATTTGCCCAAAAAAACAATGAGTATCCAATTAAAGAAAATAACAATTTCAAAACTATATGTGCGAAAATGAGGCAAAAATCTTTTCTTTTCTTGAATATTAAGTCCACGTATCATCATTAATATAATACAAAATGGTTATCTCAGCTGCGAGAAATACTTACATTTGTTTTGGTTTAGTCCTAATTTTTTTTAAAAAGTATTGTGGCTAAATTGTGTTTTTTATTTTTTATTTTTAATTTTATTTATTTATTAATTTAATTAAATTGCAATGGAGCACACGCTTCTGTGGCAATTTCCCTGAACACCCATCTTCCATATTTCCTGCACCCACCTACATTTGCCCTCTACAAATTTTAACTTTAAATTCTTTCAATGTTCTTGGTAAATTATTCATCATATCCCATGGTAACTTATTCCAATCCCTCACAGCCCTACCTAAAAAAGAGAGAATCTTCCCACACCCTTGTGCCTGAAATCAAGTTCCAGCATGTGGTCATGGTCATCTTTTCCCTTCAATTCACTATATTTCATTCCTACACCAATATCTTTCCATGCCTCATGGCCAGTATTCGCCCTGTACACTCGCATGACCCTCTTTACCCTCTTCCTGTCTTGCAATTAATCCCATTCCAGCTCTTTTATCATATGTGTTACTGATTGCATTCTGCGATAATTTCCAGAAACAAATCTAGCAGCCCTGTTTTGCACCCTCTCCAACTCCTGTATTCTATACTCAAAATGTGGGTCCCATACTACATACCATATTCGAGCAATGGTCTGACCAAAGTTTTGTAACCCAATTCATTTACTACCCTCGTTCATCCCCTCATCACTCTCTCCAACAACTGCATAATTTTGAAACCTTTTGCTACCACCTTTCTAATGTGTCCTGCCCAGTTAAGCTTGTTATCAAATGTAATGCCAAGATACTTACATTTCAAGTCTTCAACAAGCAATTCTTTCCCCACCTTATAATCATATTCAGCCTTTTGTTTTTTATTTGTGTATCTAATAAGCTGACTCTTCTTTGCAATTATCTTCATCCCATGTTTACCAACGAAAATAGATGACATGTCCAGATAACCCTGCAACTGTTTACAGTCCTCTACCGTTTTGATCCTTTTATGTAGCATTATATCATCTGCAAACAATCTAATTTCTGATAGTAAACAATCAACACAATTATTCATTAGCATTATGCATAGCAGTGGTCCCAATACACTACCCTGCAGCACTCCCATTTTTACTTCCACTTCTTTTGATACTGCATTTCCTACCCTAACTTTCTGTTTTCTATCTTCTACCCAGAAAATCACTTTCTCATCCACTCCAATAGTTTTTACCTTATTTACTACCATTTTATGACTCACTCTGCCAAAAGCCTTTGACAGATCTAGCGCTACACTATCAATTTGGCCTACCTTATTCATTTCTTCTGAAATATCTTGCATATATCCCACCAACTGAGATTTGCATGAATATCCTTGCCTAAAGCCATATTTCCTACTTGGAAACCACTTATGTTCCTCACATATATTTATGATGTGGTTGCATATCAATCTTTTCATTAATTTACCTACCACTGATGTGAAACTGATTGGCCTATAATTTTCTACTCTATTTCTCACCCCTCCTTTATGTACCGGCACTACTATAACACTTTTCCAGTCCTCTGGTAAGCAGCAAGTATCCGGACTCAATTTATATAATATTTCAAGATAAGGTACAATGTCACATCCAGCTATCTGTAGTAATATTATCTACACCAGCTCTTTCTGTTATTTCCTTCATAATTTGCTCAGGACGTATTTCAGATTTTTTGGTATCTTCATTTCTAAGTGTTGTTAAGCTCGTTCTACAAATTAGACTTATTCACAAATTTTGTTTCGATAGAGGCATGTGACACATGTATTCACAGAAATGAAATCTCTGTGCATACAAAATAAATCGTACACACAAAGGAAGCAAATCTTTCTTCCTTAGCTATTGCTTTATTTTTATCCCATTTCATTCAACGCGCGATTCATTTCCGCGGCCTACTGATGTATTCCCATATGAACTGCTTGATCTTCTGATCCAATAAACAGGCCTCAGGGGAAATCATCCAACTCGCGATAAGGAAACTCAATGAACTTTTCCTCTGGCAAGGGAATTTAAATTCGTGTTTGTGGTAAACCGGCAACAACGCAGTTTTCTGGTTATTGCTGCATACTCTATATAACCGCTGAAAGGCTGGGTGCAGTGATTCTGTTCTGTACTAAATTAACTGTTCCTTTTTTTTTTGCAGGTGGGACGTTTATTAATAAACAAAGAAATTACAAAACTTGCAATACGAAATCATCACTGTTCGATAGTAAATTAAGCAGCGTTTTGTTCGCAAAAATACAACTACTGAAAACAACATTGCCAATAAATTTAGTTAGGCTGCATAGTTGAATATGTATCCTGCCATCTTATAAATATTATTTCCACTGTTTTAAAGTTTTCTTAGATAAATAGCATCGGTTTAAAATAAATTGCTTTGCTCTGGAATATTGGGCAGGTTTATTGATATATCACATCATATGACCAAATGGGACCAAGAGAGGTGACATATGATAAAATGTGCTTTTAGTATTGATTTAACGATAAATATATTTATTTTAATGTGGACGGCGTAATTCTTTATTGAACAACGCAGTATTGTCGGCATTGCATAATTTCTTAGCAATCGCTACACTCTATATGTTCATAGAGAATTTGATCATTTAAACATTTTTGGTTCGCCAATAACATTTTTCGAGAAGTATTTTGACTGACTACGCCACGTCGATATATCGCTCACGGGATGTCATCGAATGAAAATAAAGCGTTCATTATAAAACCTGGCTCGATAAGCTTATCATAAACAAAATTAAGTCAGTCGAATCAGTGGTTCATGAATTTCACCATAAGTAATAAAAATAAAAATAAAAAAATTAGAAAAAACATCTCAGACCCTCCCGTGTGGCTCAGTACGCTAAGGCACCGCACGCTGGATATACACTCCTGGAAATTGAAATAAGAACACATTGACGCCGGTGTGTAAGACCCACCATACTTGCTCCGGACAATACGAGAGGGCTGTACAAGCAATGATCAAACGCACGGCACAGCGGACACATCAGGAACAGCAGTGTTGGCCGTCGAAGGGCGCTAGCTCCGCAGCGGTTGGGCACCGCCGCAGTCAGTGTCAGCCAGTTTGCCGTGGCATACGGAGCTCCATCTCAGTCTTTAACACTGGTAGCATGCCGCGACAGCGTGAACGTGAACCGTATGTGCAGTTGACGGACTTTGAGCGAGGGCGTATAGTGGGCATGCGGGAGGCCGGGTGGACGTACCGCCGAATTGCTCAACATGTGGGGCGCGAGGTCTCCACAGTACATCGATGTTGTCGCCAGTGGTCGGCGGAAGGTGCACGTGCCCGTCGACCTGGGTCCGGACAGCAGTGACGCAGTGCCGTAGGGGACTGTACCGCCACTTCCCGGCAAATTAGGGACACTGTTGCTCCTGGGGTATCAGAGGGGACCATTCGCAACCGTCTCCATGAAGCTGGGCTACGGTCCCGCGCACCGTTAGGTCGTCTTCCGCTCACGCCCCAACATCGTGCAGCCCGCCTCCAGTGGTGTCGCGACAGGCGTGTATGGAGGGACGAATGGAGACGTGTCGTCTTCAGTGATGAGAGTCGCTTCTGCCTTGGTGCCAATGATGGTCGTATGCGTGTTTGGCGCCGTGCAGGTGAGCGCCACAATCAGGACTGCATACGACCGAGGCACACAGGGCCAACACCCGGCATCATGGTGTGGGGAGCGATCTCCTACACTGGCCGTACACCTCTGGTGATCGTCGAGGGGACACTGAACAGTGCACGGTACATTCAAACCGTCATCGAACCCATCGTTCTACCATTCCTAGACCGGCAAGGGAACATGCTGTTCCAACAGGACAATGCACGTCCACATGTATCCCGTGCCACCCAACGTGCTATAGAAGGTGTAAGTCAACTACCCTGGCCAGCGAGATCTCCCCATCTGTCCCCCATTGAGCATGTTTGGGACTGGATGAAACGTCGTCTCACGCGGTCTGCACGTCCAGCACGAACGCTGGTCCAGCTGAGGTGCCAGGTGGAAATGGCTTGGCATGCCGTTCCACAGGACTACATCCAGCACCTCTACGATCGTCTCCATGGGAGAATTGCAGCATGCATTGCTGCGAAAGGAGGATATACACGGTACTAGTGCCGACATTGTGCATGCTCTGTTGCCTGTGTCTATGTGCCTATGGTTCTGTCTGTGTGATCATGTGTTGTATCTGACCCCAGGAATGTGTATATAATGTTTCCCATTCCTGGGACAATGAATTCACGGTGTTCTTATTTCAATTTCCAGGAGTGTATAAGATACAACGGGATCGGGCAAGAGTAACCCCCCCCCCCCCACCGTACCTGCAGTCCTGACTGCGGTTTTTAAGCGGTTTCACGCAATTATCTTGGAAAATTCTGGTACAGTCTCCAATCTGCGCCTCATAAACTACAAATTTCTAAGAAAAAAAAAAAAAAAAAAAAAAAAAAAGGAAGTTGTTGTGGACTGCCGCAGAAGTGAAAACTTAAAACTACACATCATACTTCTAAGTACAGATACACTCAATAATAATAATTCCGTGTGGATGCAATGACCTGGTGACAGGGTTTCCACTGGATACGCTTTCCGCCCCTATCATAGCTGCCTCAATAACCCGGTAGTGCTACCAGGTACAAGGGATCTACAGTTTAACGTGGAATCCGAACCACGGAAGCGTTCTGGCGTACTTCACATTACACAGAGAGCTATGACACATGTCATGGTCTGGTTAATATTCTCCTAATATTGTCCCTTGTCACCTTTTGCCTTACATTCCTATAGATATTTTCTCTGCTATTAGAGGATTTCAAACTACTGTTAACGACAGTCTTTATATAAGTATATAAAGACATACGAAAATGAGCAACAGCACACTCATAGATGAATTTTAAATAGGTTTAAAGCGTGGGGATGAAGTAATGTACCGGCACCTTTTCTCCTCTTTAGAAAGCCGTGAACATTGAAGATTAATGTACTGTAACTATAGCCTTGATAAAAACTTCCTGATGATGTTGAAACTAATAAATTCAAGGTAACTGCTTTAAGCAGTGACTTGTAGAAGAGTTTAAACTTTTTTTATTGAAGCCCTCGTTACTCCATAATTCAATACGGGTTGTGTGCTGTAGACTCAAACAATGCGCGATTGTAATATAGCATTATTTTTCCCACACAAAATCTGATATATATACACGTGTGTGTCCCTACATTTAACTTTGCACCCACAACTATCTAGCGCTGACAACTGGTGTTTGTGTATGGTATTAGTCTCAAGTCTCCCATTGCTCACTATGGTGGTTGCATGTCGATAGCTGTGGGGGTGTGGGACATATAGTGGCTGAAAGTGGTCGGCATAGTGCATTTTCATATTTCGACCAAAATGTTCTGAAACATCGAATCTTCTAGAATAGTCTTTCATGTACTAAAATGTTATGGAATGTTCTCACACCGTGCATTATGGTGGTTGCATGTCAATGGCTGTAGAAATGTGGGAGATATGGTGGTTTAAATTTGTTGATCATGGATATTTTCATATTTCCACGAAAGTGTTCTAAAAAACCTTTGGAATCTTCTACAATGTACTAGAATGTTTTTTAATGTACTAAAATATTCTACATTGTTCATGAAGTAACTAGAGTACAACACTTATTTTGGTTGCTGATTTTGCAGGGAGTAGTATAGGCAATTTTATGCAGTAAATTTTTAAGTTTCCGTGCAAAATCATAAAAACCTAAGAAAAATGTATCAAACGCGAACGAAGTTGTGGGCACCAGCTAGTTATTACTAATTGTTCGCCTTAGTTACGCAGAATGTTTCCGCAAATGACGTTCGACGTAACTCGATTAAGATTTGATAAATTACAACTACACAAATATTTTCCCGAAGTTCGAAATTCATTGATAAGTACTAAACGACTATTAACAAACTCAGTATGTTAGCCAGAAAATACAAGATTCTAGACTTTATTGTATCGGCCATCAAGACTGCAGTTGTTTCATTGTTTTTTTTTTTTTTTTTTTTTTTTTTTTTTTAACTGCTTAACGTCTCTTAACAGCGAGGTCTTTAGAGACGGGAAAGGATGAGGGGCAAGGAATGGGAAGTAATACGGCCATGGCCTTTTGAAGGAAGCATCCCGGCATTTGCCTGGAGTGATTTGGGAAACCATGGAAAACCCAAATCTGGATGCCCGGACGGGGATTCGAACCGGCGTCCTCCCGAATGCGAGGTGAGAATGTTTCATTGTCGTCCGCAACACTGAGCAGTAGGCAGCCATTAGACAATCAAAACAAGCTATACAGTAGTCAGGCCATGAGAGTCCACGAAAATCTGTATTTACACATTCTAAAGTTCTTTAAACTAAACAGAAATTCTTCAGAACTCTTAGTGTAAAATAAATGACAAATTCTTATTTTAGTCAATCTGACATGACCTTTTTCCCTAAAAGTAGTTTTTTCTAGACCCTTGACCACACACAGAACAAGGCAAACAACCCCTTTAAAAATGGAACAGGTCAATAATTGCTTAAATGATCAAATTATCTGGAAACATAATATTCTCAGAGGATAAATATTGGGTGCTACTTGAACCGTTGCGACAATATGTTGTTATTAAATTATCTGTATACATTGCGTCAGTTAGAGTGTATAATGTGAGTGCCAGAACAAATAACAAATATTACACGATATGAAAGCGCAGAATATAGTGGTTTCATTGTATATTCAGAAATTTAATATCAATTAATGTTACCTCCGCTTAGAAACAGAATTTATTTACCAATGGTCTGATTAAATAGACGAAAAGGTAGTCACATTAAAATGACCATGAATGGATTCAAGGGATGAACAAACGTAGCAGTAGCCGGATAAAATAACATTCAAAATAGTAATACAAATTTTAACGGTTTTCCGGAATATGAAAATTCAAGTAAATAGGTCGAAAAGTTATTTTTACTGGTATAAATCTCTCAGACTTCGATGATGTTAGAGGTGGCTAGAGAAGAAATTCAGCCACGGCAGTTTGGAGCAATTATCACGACATTCGCTTGGAGTGATTTCAGGAAATCGTGGAAAATCTAAATCTGGAGAGCAGGACGTTGTTTTGAAACCGCGTTCTCCATAATGCGAGGCTCCAGCATCACCATTAACCCTTCAGCCTCGGTGAGAACTATTTGAAATCACCGAGATGCTTCATTTACGCCGATCTTAGATGGGGAACAGGAGAAAAAAAAAAAGAAGATATTCATGAATTTGGTTGAGTTGGTCAATACTTACTGATGCCATGAAGGGTGTTGAGCCATCGGTTATTTCCATAATAGCTCGTAGTGGAAATTTAACTGGACCGTTTTCCCCACTGTAGACAGTGTTTGTTTGTGCTTATGAATATATGGTGGTGAGTGGGTTTAGTGTAATATTTTGATTGTGCTGTAAATAAAATTTGAAGAAGTTGGAGGCATATATATGTTGCAGACTCTTAAGTGCAGCGGTATGAATCATAATCTTATATTATTTTTAAAGTGTTTTTTTTGTGACACGCCATCGTTTTCCATTCATACTTAACCAATCGATACATGAGGTATCATTACAAAGTGTAAGCTATCCGCTCCAAAAACATCTTTAATTAAGAAAGGAAATTTTCGAAATTCAACATACAAATGGCAAAACGAGGTCACGGGTATGCGATAGTTCTGATTGAAGCTACTAGGCTTCCCTAGCGTCGTTAAGGAGTGATCGCATTACCGGCAGATAGCAGCTCACGTAACATAGTAGGTGTCTTTGAGGGTAAGGAGCTTTTCCGGTATTTTTGATTCTGTTACGGAACATCATTTCTAATTGTTTCGTAATACGTTGTGTTTTGCTACAAACCTATTTTAGTTGAGAAATATGCCTAAGAGTAGGCTCTTCTTTAATCCTACAAAAACCTTGCTATCATCCGTACATCATTCGCGAAATATTCCTAAGGCCAACTAGTAGCAGGACTAAAGAAGTTAGAGAGTGAAACCTATTCAGTCATATTATTCAGACAAACACCAAAGTTCTGCTGTTTTAACGTTCTGTCAGGTTCTTCGGTGGTTTAATAAATTTAGTAATTAATTAAATGGTCCACCATAACATTCAGTTTAAGCTTTGTTTATTTTCAAAACAACGTCAGCGATATTGTTTATATCCAAAGATACAATCCAGAGATACTACTGACGCACTCTTTGGCAGTTCCAAAGTGAATCTGTATAAAACTAACTGTCCTTCTGCTGATTTATTTATATAGGCTCTATAGAAATTTCGAGAATTCTTCAAAGGCGTCCGCCCGATATTTCTCGAACATTAACAATTACTCAAACAACTAAACATATCAAAAACAATCAAAATCAATACATAATCACTTAACATCATTACAAAATGGTCAGAAATGGAAATTAAAGATACTTAAATACAAAATTATTTACAGAAATCATTTTAAACTGTACAAAATTATCTTGTAGACATCGTAACTTGCATTAATACTTGGAATTACACACATGTAAGCAATTATCTTGCACAATTCGGTTCTTAAACATATTAAATAGCCTTTAAATAATTTCCTTTCATAAAACAAAGTCTATATACACTGATTTACAAGAAATTACAAAACAAACATACCAGATCATATTCAAGCAAACTTTAGCTCACTACAAATACTTCATACAATACAATACTATTCAAAATTAAGGTATGAGGGCTGTTACAGTTCCCATCAGATGAATAAATCACAATTAACAATATTGTATGCGGTCACTCTAAAGGCACTGTCGAGAGATTTTTGATTGAATCCATCATTTTGGTACACAATATACATTGGACCTCTCCTACCCAGCTGATCAAGTCCGGAGTGGTTATAACATGTTTATCGTCGGGGGCTTCAATCACTTAGCCTAATCCTAAACACCAAATTCTATCATAAAGTCTTAATGATCTCGGCTATCAGATGACTTTAGCTAGTTAACAGTAATGCTGGTAAAATAGGTTGTATCTATATTCAGGTTTCAATGTAATACAGAGGTTAACTATAAGAAATACGATCCGATAGTGTTATAGCGTGTAAACCCTACCTGGCTGATCTTCGGTTGTCTGTGACGCTCGCAACAAGAAGTCTCGCAGTGGAGAGTCGGCCATTGGAGCAGTAATTGCCTCGTGTCACCCGCCGCAGATTGTAAATTACAACTACGTGGCCGGGCGACCGGTCCGCCGTTTGAAAGTGAGATGAGCGAGCCAACCCACCAGCGGGCCTGTTGACCGGCATCGGTCAAGCGCATGATTTATTCAACAGCCACACAACCTGTGTAGCTTTTAAAAAGGTGCAACAGCGCGACTCTTACCCACTCCACGTGGTATGTCACCCATAATACGCTGCCTGTAATTTCACAACTCTTGATTCTTTTTTTTTGTTTTTTTTGTTATTTTTGTGTTTTTATGTGTTTTATATGTTTTTATGTGTTTTTTATGTTTGTTGTGTTTTTTTGTTTGTATGTGCGTTTTTTTTTTTTTTTTTTTTAAGGCTTGTCAAAGATGGGTAATTAGAGAATAGAGAGGCTTTTAAGAAAGGATCGGTTGGAAATGGACCACGGTTATCATAAAACCTTGCTTGTATTAATTCGGGAAACCATACAAAACTGAAATTTGTATTCTTTGCAGTTGGACAGAGGAACGGGTCGACGTGCTCCAAAATGACAGACCCGAGATTCAGTCACTTTCTCGATTCAGTATACTGTTTGTTTACGTCTAATATTGCAGAATATGAAAACAGTTGGGACCATCCTTTGGTATGCAACCGTTAAATCCATCGTAGTATCGTATCTGTAATAAATATTTTTTACTTGAGAGTCAACAGATTCCCACGAATTTTCACTCATCGACTTGATTAATTTCAGTTTTCCTGCTTTATTTATAAGAATTTTAATTTTCTTGAAAAGTTTGTATGAACCTGCCAAAATTTAAAATCTGTGGTAGTGTATGCATAAACGTTAAATTCAGTGATGGAGATACCATGTGAGGTGTTTTAAATTTTAACTAAAAACCCACGTAAAAATAATAGAAATACTACAATTTTCAACAAAGTTGTCTTCTTTTTCAATTCATTGCAGCAATTCATTTATTATGTTTTTTTGTTTTTTTTTTTTTTTTTTAAGACTT
The DNA here is from genome assembly GCA_031002005.1 of Vandiemenella viatica. Classification (NCBI taxonomy): domain Eukaryota; kingdom Metazoa; phylum Arthropoda; class Insecta; order Orthoptera; family Morabidae; genus Vandiemenella; species Vandiemenella viatica. Next base: position 132,921,077 of record JARYHS010013631.1, on the reverse strand, counting down.
ATAGTGTACAATTTATTCCTTAAACGATTTCTGATTTGTTTGAAAGTTTATCCATATGTATACATTCCTGTCTCACACTACATTTTAACCAAACTATATTTCAGTTCTTTCAGAATTGCGTTGTGCTATACCGTTCTTAACAGCTTCATATATAACTTGAAATATATCCGTAGAAAATAGCTGCTAATATTCGTCTTTACAAATGCAAATACCGCATAAACACTATGAGTTATTTTATTCGTTCTTCCAGGAGCACAATAAGATTATGCATTATAATACTGCTGTGATGTTAATCCCGTTAAATGATAAAAATGGATAGAACGAAAAATTAGAAAGAAAAAATATTTTAATGCCTCTACTTAGAGTTTGAATCGTATCATGACATTTTTTATAAAGAAAAATCTAATTCATAACACGCTAAATTATAGTCACCAATGTTGTTTTCTTTAATTAATTTCTTAGCAACGTTTTAATTGCGCACGAGTTACAATGTCTGCGAGTATTGTAACCTGTTTGGAAATATATTTGTTGTTGTTTTGCTTCTGCAGCGAGTAGCTTTAATGGGCACGATTCTAAGTTTGGTAAGACAGCTGGCCAGATACACATTACATCCTCACGAGTACATTATACCATCTCATTAATGTTCCAGCCCTAACTACTCACTGCATAATTTTCAGAGCGACTTCATCAGTCCAAAATCCGTAACTCACAGTTAGTAGACAAAATTCATTACAGCGATTCCATATCTTGATACCTAGCGTCAAACTAGGACGAGTTGAGGGGGGGGCTGTATTTTTCCTTGTGATGGTAAAGTTACCGAAGTCTTTTGCTGAACTGTCACTTACAGACTAATGCTGAGGCCCTTGGAGGGAATGTAGAGCTCTATATTCAACATTCCTAACTATTAATTAGAAGAAACTACACAGGAAGAATATAAATCTGCCAGTATTGTTTTGTCTGCTATATGCGTTTTACAGTACTTCAAAAACTTTCCTGTAAATACAGATGACCCCCCTCCTTTTCAAAGCAAATACATAATTCATACCTCCTCATGACCTAAATGCCAGCTTATTGCTGATGTTTGTGTTGTCTGAAAAGACTGCTGATTGAAAGACGTATAGCCCAACCTTAAAAATTTAGTTAACATGAGAGAAAAAGTGTTAAACAAATAATTTCCATCAAATATTTTTTGGATTTTGTATTGCTGCTGATACGTTGTTACATCAATTTTCTGCACGCATTATATAAATTTTTGTTAAGGTAGTGATTCAGTTAGACTACTGTAACAGGCTGGCCTTGTGGTTAGGTGACTGCGTTGGGCGTTTTGACCACTAACTGGGAATGTGGCTTTACATGTGACTGACCTTAGCGTTTATCTCCTCTTCTTATCTTCTTCCGGATACCATCTTGACTTCTTGCAAGCTAACTAATTAATTCAATCAGGATTGTCTGACACCATGTGAAGGTCACGACCCTTTTACTATTGGAATACTATATTCTCAAATGATCAAGACGGAATGTGAATAAACGGTTTAATGGAACCAAGCTGCCGATAGTACATTTGACGATGATACCGAGAAGTAGAGTCCACACTTGTTCTACTGGATCGCTAGTCTGATCCTAGAAGATATTAAGTGAAAGTCAGTCCTCTAATACTGGATGGAACTTAAGATCGTTACGACGTCCGAGGCAGGGCGGCTAAGCTTTAAGCTAGCGGTTCGCTACCCGATGTTGCTCCTAAGCACGCTGGTAATGAATAGAATGATTTATTGGCTGTACAGGGCCCGCTTTGGCTCTGTTTTGCGTCACAAGAAGGTATTGCTGACGTGCTATTCAGCATTCCTGAACGGGGCAACGACTTTGCTTGCGTCTGCGCTGCGTGGCTGCAACTCTCCACTCTAACTGCCCAATGTCTCCAACATTTATAAAATCATTCTTAATTAATAATAAAGCCCAAAACGACGCTTACACTACTTTTCATTAGAAGCCTTGGAGATATGTAGTAATGCTTTTAATATGTTTAGGATAAAATTTGCAGTTCATGAATAATTAATAACTTTGATTAAACAGAAATTTTTTTTTTTTTCCACTAGAGAAATTCTGTTATGTATGCTGACTGAAGGAAGATCGGTAAGATGTCTTCAGTAAAACTGTTTTAAGAGAGCACGAGAAATAGTTTCCAAGAGGAATAGTTCAGAATATATTTGATTCATGTATTTGGAAATTCACAGATTAAAACTTCAGCTCCTGTCCCGCATGAAAACCAGACTTCGGTACAGAAAGTTTGGATCTGGGAGAGTAACAACTTTAAATGAGATCAGGTGTTACGATAAAGAAACAGGACTTCATAAATTGGGTTCATCTTAATTTCAAGTTCTTAGAAGTGGCACCGTATAAGTTGGGTTTACTAGTTCGCGTGGCTATCTCATTTTTACTGCTGGCGCGGAGCAGTGTAATTGTTCGGTATAACTTCATTAGGAGCTGCTGCTTATCGACTAGACTCTGCGGTGGGGAGTAACTGCGTTACTGCAAGTTGTTACGGACGGGGTCCCCCGTGCCGGCCTCCAGCCAAGTTTGCGTGTTGTGTGAGCAGCCTTCCCTCAGGGGCTGCCTGCAGGCGGCGAGTGCTGGCTCCCTGGGGCAGACATGGTCAGACACCCTGCATGCCCTCCAGGGTACGGCCACCACGCAAACCGAGACACCTTTCCATGTTCTCATTATTCCAACCAACCGCAGTGTGTAAGGCCCTTTGCATTCGGCGGCTCGATACACAGGATACAGTAAGAGGAAGGTATGAAAAGTTATCAGCCCAGTCAATTTGCCGGTTATTCTTTGCTGCAATGAAAAATAAACTTACAGACTATGGGGAGCGTCCATAAATTACGTGAGGTAGGGGGGGGGGTCCAGCGAAATCTCACTAAATCTCACCAAGGGGGGGGGGGCCTGAAATCAGAAAACACACCTCACGTAATTTATGGATGCCCCCTATGGTTATAAATTTATATTTGTAAAATGTGACAACTTGAGATGGTTGTCCTTAGGACCAGAAACATACATATCGAACAATGTTGTTAGCAACAACCCATTCCTTCTCCTGTCTCTTTGAGGAGAATGTGTGAGAAGCAGTGGCATATGAGTAGTGCGTAGAAACTGTTTTCTGACGTCAGAGCGGGCCAGAAAAACCAGTCGGGAGATCAATTGACCTATTCCTTGGTGGGATAATCATGATTTCACGTTTATTTGTCGATAGGGTGGGAACTCTAAAGATAATCCTTGTTACAGGTTAAAGGGCGTCAGAAACTGCAATTTGTATTCGAAATTCTTGAAGGGAGCTTGTTAGGGTCTCTCGGTGGTTTTAAATTAATATACTGATTAATTAAAATATAATCCACCAGAAGGTTATGTTGAAGATGTTTGTTTATTTACCAAAAAAACAAGTCAGCGATATTTGTCACAAGCAAAGATACAATCCAGAGATACTGGCGCAGTCTTTGTTAGATGTAAAGTGACTGTAAACTCAACTGTGAACTAACTGAAAAACTAACTGTAAACTGTATACTAAACTTGTCCTTCTGCCGATCTGTTTATATAGTCTCTATCGAAATTTCTGGAATTCTTCAAAGGCATCCGCCCGATATTTCTCGAACATTAACAATTACTCAAACAACTAAACATATTAAAAACAATCGGAATTAATACAAAATCACTTACCATCATTTCAAAATGATCAAAAATGGTAAGTAGAGATACTTAAATAAAAAATTATTTACAGAAATCATTTTAAACTGTACAAACATGTCCTGTAGACATCATAACTTGCATTAATACATGGAGTTACAAACATTTAAGAAATTCTCTTGCACAATTCGGTTCTTAAACATATTAAATGGACTTTAAATAATTTTCTTTCATAAAACAAAGTCTATATACACTGATTTACAAGAAATTGTAAAATAAACATACCAGATCACATTCAAGCAAACTTCAGCTCACTACAAATACTTCATACAGTACAATACTATTCAAAATTCAGGTATGAGGGCTGTTACAAGATCCTTTAGTCTGCACATTTTTTATTGCATTTTACGATTACCGCGGCGCAGCAATTTTATGATGGATTCTTATGTTAAATCGAAAATCAACTGTAAAGGTTTTCGATATCTTGCTTAGTATTCAAGATATCGTATCTCAAAATTGAGGTGGTTTGAAATGCGGTCTGGACCAGAAATTTCTTTGCCAAAGGTATAGGGAAATACACTCTGGACATATATTCTTTCCTGGCATTGTGATTAGATTGAAATGAGGCCCGGACTAGATGAAAAATGTATCCAAAGGTACAAAGAACTAAACCTTTAAATAAATTTTAACATTCTATATCACAATAACTTAGCGAGATATCAAATTAAAAAATAAAATAAAAATTCTTCACTTTCGATTTATCTCGTCGCGTTACATAGGAATCCATAATAAAATTGTAGCACCATGATTATCTAAGAAAATTTTGATTTCACAAGCTGTATTATTCCACTCAATTTTTCACGAATTACTGTTGATTTTAACCACAAGCATTTCATATACTTTCCTCTGTCTCCAACAAAATAGATGGAAGTATTACTATTCAGTTGTCTCTGTGAAACAAACAGTAATTTCAGTTACTGTCTTACGTACGTGAAATTCGTTAAAAAATCACTCACACTAAAAAAGAACGGTGGCTAGTGAATACGAAGATTCAAATCTTACTGCGCTACACATCAAAGTTCTACCAATTCATAACTAGAATGGCCAAGCCATGCTAACATGTAGCACGTTCTATTTATTAAACCTGCGCATATCCGACGGACTTTATGAATGGTGGAAACAATGATTAAGCGATTCTTTCAGTATATAAATAATGGCGCTGTAGGAAATCCTGATGATATTCTTCTAAATTTTTAAGGTCTGGTGTGATAAAATAACTTCATAAATGGCAGTTTAATAAACTATCTCGTATTAAACTATATCAGAAAATGGTGTAGTACTTTAAATATTTATTACACTGACAGAGAATGGTATCTACAGATAAATAGTACTGATTTAACTTTGAACTGGTGAAACTTTTCACACTAAAATATACCAACAGCCGATGTAGCTAAGGCACTAAAAATGTGTTTGCCACTCAACACGTAGTTACTTAATGGGAGCGTTCATAATTCTGTATTTACTAACTAAGGTGTTAGATAATGTGGTAAAAAATACCACACTGTAGGCTATGAACAATAACACAGCAGACAGAAAAAAGTATCGCTATCATTTGATTAAGACGTCTTTCTCTTAGTTATTCAAGGAGATTTCTCCGTTAAAATCAAGAATGTGAGTTGAGGAGCGAGAATGATATGTATTTAACGACGTCAACCACAAAGCCACGAAGCAAATAAAAGCATAGACGTTACGAAATAAGCATATTCGGTTACCAATTAGATATGCAAATTTTGTCGTATGGTTAAATCCTGCAACATAAGGACGCAGAAAACTATGTGTAAGTTTGAAGAAGGCATTTGAAGCTTCATTCGTCAAGTAATAGCACTCAATGTAGTCGTTCGTGCCATAGGGTATATAGTTAATCGATCATTAGTTGTTTTGTGAAATGGACATAACGTTGCTACTGAACAGGAGAGACAACAAATAACTAGATATTACTCGTAAAGGTAATCCGGTTAACGACAATACTATCTACGATAAGTTTCTGATAATGGGGTACTTGACTAATTTTGGGAAAGTATTCTGTATTGTAGCTGTGCGTCTACTAAATCAAAAAATATTTTCTTTTGAAAATACAAACGGAAAAACGCAAAATTTTGCATTTTTCTACGCCGATTTGAATTTGGAATTAAAACGCTCGCAGCTGTCATGTCGTATCTTATGACGTCACATCCCTGGTCGTGTGGCTGTAATAAAAGCGGTTGGTTGCTTATTTTGTTGATAAAATGAGCTGTGCAGTTTAAAAATGGTTTTATAGTGCTTCAGTCTTTAAACACATTGTAACATAACGTTGGAAATTACGGGTATATTTTTAGTGTAGATTGTGATCTGAGAGGTAGATATAACGTCTTTGGCGTTGACCGATTGTTTAGCGTGCTTTGGAACAGTCTTGTAATGTCGACGGTCGAGTAAGTAACAGCCAGCGGGAGCTAACTAGCTGCGGCTGCGTGCGTGTGTGTACAGCTTAACCGATGTTCCGAGGTATAAAACACTGTGTGGTCATTGCTGAGGCATTTTGTTAGGGTTACCAGATGATGGTCTTCAAAAAAGAGGACATTTCTAGATTAATACTAAATTCTGCAAAAGTGTTGTGGGTTTCTCAACATTTACGGATGTTGCATTAAGATAAATTAGAACTACACACTTAATAAATAAAAATATTTAAGATATGCATAATTCACTATACTTTTTGCAAATGAAACGTCTACAATAGGTAGCATATTACTTCATTTTATTAAATCATGCAACGTTACAACAATTTGTGGCACATTTTAATATAAACTACAAAAAATCATCATTAGTACATTTCTCATCTTCATCATTATTGCCTGAAGTACTCGGATATTTCTTTGATGAACCAATTTCTGAGGGTAATTTCTTATTTTCCAACAAATAATTATAAAACTGTACACAAGATAAATCCTTATAATTATATTGCACACTTATAATTCCCTTAACAGACTCAACACTGAGTCTATTTCTATCTTTGGTCCACTGATTGTTTGCTAATGAAAAAATCCTTTCTACACTAGCATTGTGGGTGGGAATAGCAAAGAAAAACTCCGCAATTTTTAGTAGTTCTAAGAAACAAGCACCATTCTTTGCTTCTCGGAAATATTTACACCAGATATCATTTGACAACTGATCTGTATTAACGTTAGCCTGGTTTGTCAAAAATTTCTGAAAGTTGCAAAACTGATCAAAGCACTTTACATCATCTATTTTAATATTAAGTTTTTCATTTAGGTACAGAATTGTTTGTTCCACATCTCCCCAATTTGGAGAATTCTTCAGACCCATCCATTTAAATACCAAAAACTCTTGATACTGAACCAACCATTTCTTAAGATACGTAATTGTTGCATCATAAACATATGCTATTTCTCCTTCTCGCATATCACATTTAGAACCATAACCTTCATCCCGTTTTTTTTCTCAAAATTTCTTTTAGTTTTAAAGATTTGAAATTCTGGATTTTTCTTTCCTGAAGAGCATTCAACACACCCTCAAGAATATGTATCATTTCTACCAGTGAATTTTTCTCTTTTTCTAGGGCCAAAATATTATGCTGAAATAATGACATAAGAGAATGAACAAACCATAATCGTGCTTCACTAAGCTCATTTTGGAAAAACATTTTAATCAGAATTGGAATTTCACCCCGAGAACTGAAATATGATTTCAGTGCTGGATACATCTCAATTAGTCTCGTAACGCAATGAAAAAGGGACAGCCACCTACTCTTAGAATGACACAATATTTCCCTATATTGTACATCTACAAAATCACAAAAGTCCTTAAGACTTTCAGTACGTACTGTGTACACAGAAAAATAATTAAATATTTTTAATACTATGGAATCAACATCTAATGTGAGTCCTGCATCAATACCATGTTGAATGCAGTTATGTAAAACATGAGCAGGGCAGCCTAATCTTACTAATCTATCATTTAAATTGTTTTTCAGATGGGCGAAAACATTATTTCCCGACCTCTTACAAAGTCCACTAATCCCACCAAAATTTGTATTTGTATTGTCCCCAGAAAAAGCAACACATTTATTATTAATACCTCTACTTCTAAGAGTACCACATATGTAAGATGCAATCGTTTCAGATGTTTCATTTGGACTACTTTTAAGTTCTATCACTTTTGTTTGAATTGCCCCAGATTTAAAGTCATAGTATTGAATTAGAATTGGAAACAGTTTCACAGAACCATGGTTACTGCCGTCTGTTGCAACACCAAAACATGAAATACACTCCAAAGCGTCAATAGAAGCATTAACAGAATGAGGTGACAATACAGAATTAATAATGGCTTCTGTTTTAGTGCGAGCACATGACATTTGTTTCGCTATATTTGAGTCTGTAAATAACACTTTCTGCAGTTTTCCAGTACAGTTCATTGATTTAAAACTTTGATGATGCTTGACTGTGTGAAAAGATAGGGTGCCTTCAGCTGCATGGACCAGATCATTAATTTTGGAATCCTTTTTTGCAAAAAAATCGTCAACTTTGGATGAAGATGCTGCAGTACGTATCCGCGTTTTGTGTTTATCGGTGTTTTTGTGAGCTTCTACGTCTAGCCCCCCTGCAAATTAATAATTGTGCGTGTTATACGTTATTCAGTGTAAGAAAATCTGAGCTATTACACGCAAATTTCCAGTGTCATACGATATTTACGTAAAATCGGTCGCATGGTTATAAATCTTACCTTTATTAGCAACTGAAACAAATGTTCCTGATGGTCAGATAAGACATTCTGCCTCTGAGCTAATTCTTCCCGGTCTGAAGTCAGGAAATCGTTTTTGTAATTCGTCACTGAAGACATATTTGCGTTTTGGCATGATTTCACTTGAACAGTAAAAACTGCTCCACTTCACAACAACCAAAAACGCAACTAACAGTAGAGCAGTTGAAAACAATGATTCTAGAAGCCGAGCTGACTACCGAAGTACTTTGCATTGTTGCGTACATAATGTTCTTCACCGGTCGCCCCGCAGCTCGTATTTCACGATAATTGCCTCACCACCTATTGCTCAGAAATCGTAACTATATCTTGACACAGTGCCGAGACAGAAAAAGGAAAAGTGTAGATAAAATATCACATTGTTGGCATAAAGGTTAAATTCTTTAGGGTTTACAATTTTGACAGTTGGGAGAGTTTTATTCCCACACTTTCAAGTTCAGGCAGTAGTAAAACGGAACTAAAAAAAAGAGGACATTCCTTGATTTTTCTCAAAACCCGCCCGGACCATTTTTACGGTCCAAAAAAGAGGACATGTCCGGGTAAAAGAGGACATCTGGTAACCCTACATTTTGTGAACTATGAAGGTTGTTCTGAGTGAAATGGTTTCACATAAACTGTGTATGGTGAACCGCTGCTGAGTTGGACCATGTCGATTGTGTAATAATTAATTACGGGGCTTGTACTAAATGTTTCCAACTTTAATTATCCCCGAATCTGCATTCTTTGGTGAAGAAGATTAGTTTTTAGTGTCTGCTGGCTTGATTAGAGATTTTGTAGTTTCAGATGAATAAATTTGAATGAACTGTGAAAGCTGAAACGTGGGTGTATTTCTCAGTACTTTCTTGCTTGTTTTCTGTGACTGCAATTCAATTAGTTTATCCAATTAGCAAAAAATCAGCAGACTGGCGACCGCACGGCAAACCGAACGTTTTAATTATAAGTGATAAGTAGTGTAGAAAAGCATTGTACATTGTGTTAATCAGTATAGCTTCACTGCTGCATCGACGAACTTTAATTAATCTAAATCCCCAACAAACCACGTATGACGTTACAACATCTTGTAAAAAGCAAACAAATTGTTTATTTACGTTTAACACAAGGAAGATATGAAGAAAAAGTGAATAAAATTAGCACGACGTGACCCAGTATATTTGTCTACAAAGTTTTCAATATACGTTTGTAAACACTACTTTGAAGTAAGTTTTAACTTAATATTTTATTATGTTTAATCAGCTTTGTACCTCAATAGTTTGATCTCTCTTAATTTTAATTTTTTTATCCATAAATGAGTTATCATTTTCGAAGTTGAATGTTGTGTGCTCCGATAAACACGTCTTTGTAACTTGTAGAAATTAGTTACAAATCATCTATATGATCTGACACATGGTTTAAATTAACACAAGTACATAACGTATCTAGCAAATTAGTAATTCTTTTCAAAATATGTCCGTAATTTTCGTAACCTCACTGCTGTTAAAGTATTGCTAGTAAAAATACAGTTACATTTTGACAGGTTTAGCTATACTTTATCATCATAATTTATACATCATCTCATCTGAACATTGGTATATTGTCGCTAACAATGCTAGCTGTTAGTTCTTTATCTACTTATGTGCACAGCAATTAAGCCTGCCTCCACTAATATTGGTCTTATTAAACAATACTTTTATACAATTCTCTCTAGGCTACAGAGTTTCTGAATTCTATCCTATAAGCTTAGCCTAAGTCTATTTTTTATAACATTTCTTGATTATATGACAATCTGTGCACTTTTCAGCACAAAAGTACGCTTTCAATTTTTGAGTACGTATGTTCTGCGGTAAATTTTATCATTCCGGCATTCTGCTGTGAAAAAAAAAACCATTTGTTGTACACGAAAAACTTTCCCAGCATCGTCATATCAATTTTGCTATCAATTAGTGCTATTTCCTTTCCTAAATTCAGCTTTCTTTGCAAATATTATTTGTTTTATGCATTGGTAACCAGAACGTAGTAATAGAATGACTTAAAACTTTAAATATACGACACACTATTGCTGACACATGCTTAACACATTGAGAAAAACTGCTGCGTGCTAGAAAGTGACGTCACAAGCTCTGATTGTATTTACGCGTCACGTGAGGTTTATAAATTTTTTTATTAAAAATAATATCTTTTTAACTCTTATCGAGCCAATAAAGTTGATTTTAGGTATCTTTACAGCTTACTCTATCTATTTCAATTAAAGTTTCATAGTTTTCTTTTTATTGCCAAGTACTCCATTCTCTTAATGAGAGAGATTCTAATTTAACGTGATCAGAATACCAGCCGTACTATCAGTCTACTATCTATTATTCGCCGGTTACTTTGTTACTGTCTTCTATAACTGTCCCTTGCCAAGCACCGTGTATGAACTCTGATCCAAACTATATAAAATTTAAAATGAGGTCCCCAGTCCACTTCTATATGTCATGTTAATATAGAGGACCACTGTAAGAAATTTGACGTTATTTTCATTGTTATCTTGAACAGTACTCGAGGAATGTTAATTATATTAAAAATTAAGCCATTAGCTATACTAGATGAGCAGTACGGTTTAAGTGAATCAAGTCTTAGAATACTTGAGTGCCAGCGTGATATCCAAGAGTACGCTGCCCAAATTATCTATAATATAAAAATGAATCGCAAAATGTGTTGGTAAGCGCATAACTCAACAACGCCTGGACCAATTCGGCTAATTCTTTTTTTTATATTTTCGTTACGGCACCGGGAAGGTTCTTATGGAGAGATAAAACGTAAAAATTAAAAGGAAAATAGTAAAAACCACACTTTTCTTTTCCGTCAATCAAAACAAAACAAAGGCGCGTTAGGATTATCTTTGGTATGACTTCATAGGCTCCATGGATATTAATCTATGCCTGCGAGTGATCAGCGAAAATAATATCACTGACGTACGTGTTATCATTATTTCCTCCGTGCGTGGCATTTTCTTGGTTGCTTTTAAATTTTCGATTCTCTCGAAAACCAATTGTGTGTTTATTTATTCAGTGTGTTTATATGTAGATCCATGCCGCCTACCACGAAAGTTTCGACTATGAAAATAGAATGCATCAGTTTAGAAGGAAGCAATACTAAGAATACCTAAAAAGCAAAATCGATTACTGGTATTTCAGTTGAGAAGCGATATGCATTATCGTCTGACGATCGATCCACACTTATCCTTTTATTTTAAGAATGCAATGTTCTGGTAAGCCTTGTGGTGATGGGTTCCATTCGTTTTAAATTATGTTCAGGTAGAATTCACGATGATTGAATTGGCTGCAAGTAAAAATACTTTCTGTTCTGGTAAGCCTTGTGGTGATGGGTTCCATTCGTTTTAAATTGTGTTCAGGTAGAATTCACAATGATTGAATTGGCTGCAAGTAAAAATACTTTCTGTTCTGGTAAGCCTTGTGGTGATGGGTTCCATTCGTTTTAAATTATGTTCAGGTTGAATTCACGATGATTGAATTGGCTGCAAGTAAAAATACTTTCTTACTTTTAAAATCTATATAAACAAAAATGAATCACCAAATGTGTTGCTATGCGCAAAACTCGAGAACGGCTCGACCAATTCGGCTAATTTTTTTCATATTTTTGTTAATTCACAATGAAGGTTTTTATGGAGAGAAAAAATGTAAAAATTGCGAGGAAAATAGTAAAATTCAACACTTTTCTTTTTCCATACAAACCAGTCAATCAAAACAAAACAAAGGCACATTAGGATTATCTCCGGTATGCCTTCAAGTTGATTAGACTGTATGGATGGATATTAGTCTATGCCTGCCCAAAATAAAGTTCGAAGGAAAAAAAGGGGATTGCGTGCCAGCAACGAAAATAATATTACTGCCAGTCAATCATAACAAAACAAAGGCGCTTTATGATTATCTTTGAAATTACAAAATGATCGATCTGAAGAAATGTTTTTAAAACAATTCATTGGCATTGGTAATGACAAAATCTCTGTAGACGTTTTGACTGGCTGTATTACATTTCCTGTCAATTTTTTGGTTGAACGAACGAGCTATATTATAGAGACAAAAACACGGATGTAAATGAAATTGCCGGTGAATTAAGGACATACAAATCAGTTGATTGTGCAACTAACCAAGATGATGTCGTCAACCAACCACCAGAATTTTTGAACTCACTGGATTTGCCAGGATTGCTGCCTCATAATCTTCAATTAAAAGTAGGATCGGTGGTCATAATATTGCGAAATATCAACCAACTGCGTCTTTGTAATGGCAAACGGCTAGCAGTGAAAAAATTACTGAACAATGTGATCGAAGCAACCATTCCAAGGGGAAAATATGAGGGAGAAGATGTGTTGATACCTCAAATCCCAAGTGTACCAACTGACGTACCATTTGAATTTAAACGACTACAATTTCCAATGCTGCTTGCTTTCGCTATGACCATAAATAAGTCCCAGGGTTAGTCGTTGAGTGTTTGCGACGATAATCTTGAAAACCCATGCTTCTCTCATGGACAGTTGTATGTTGCCTGCTCCCGCGTTGGAAAACCGTCAGTTTTATTTGTTTACGCGCCAGGTAACCAAACAAAAAATATCGTGTACCACAAAGCATTACAATAAAAATATCATCACATTATTACTAACGTCATGCAGTGTACGAAATAGAAAACATATTTTTGTAAGTAATCGTTGTTAATTATTGAGACATTAAATCATTAAATAAAGTGATCACTCTGTAATACGTTTTATTTATTTTTTCTATTGGACTACGATAGGACAATAACATTTGACAGAAAGAAATCTGTCGGGGCAGCTAGTTGGAGATAAAACAATAGAATGTGTCGAAGAATTGAAGAGCAATATCAAGTTCTACAAATAACTCCGCTGCAACATTTATCCGTCTGTTACATATATGTTACAGCAAGCATGTTTTGCGAGTTAAATCTGCAATAAAAATTGATCTTTAAACTAAGGTTTTGTTATCTTTAATTAGTTAATTTTCATAAAAATAAATTATATCGTAATCTAAAATGTTGTTTACAGCACGCTAATTTTTTGAGATGCTAACGACTCGTGAACAGGTGATCGGGACGGAGAACAAAGAGAGATACTGCTGCTTATAATTTGCGACTGTTTTATACAAATAAAATGGTAAGAATAATATGTACAACTCTGTAATCATTTCTCTTGACTCAAAATAAAAACAAAATGCGCCCAAGCAAAAGAATTCGGTGAAAAAGGGCCCGTGAATATCTACAACAGCCGCTCCAAGGGATTCAAAATAGGGGACTGAAATATAAACAACAAAAATTGACATTTTTATGTGTAATCATACGAGTGGTTACCACAAGAACAAAAGCAGACGTATTCAACGCTTCTGTGCAAAGAAAAAAATATTTAAAAATAATGTTAAAAATCTTACATTTTGTCAAATGTCAAAAATTTGGAACTCCAAGCTAATGTCAGGGTACCGTTATTTTCACAAAGTAACAGTCTCTTTTCTGACATGTTATTTAAAGTAGGAAATGGAATTACGGCCTATTGTACTTCTGAAACATTAAAATTTACCTGTTCGAATCAGAGAAGGAACGCTTGTTTCAAGCATAATTTGAATGTAGTGCATTATGGAAGAAACAAATTCATACGATGGTAATACTACCTGCTGTGTTGCAGCTAAAAATATTCGACAGATGACAGCTGAATAAACTATAGTAACTGGAGTATTTTTCTGACTAACTATGCTACAGTATACACTACTTGATGGTTAAGGAAAGATCTGCTAGCATTTCCATGTATCGTCTTATGTCGTCAATCTTTAATAATATTAATAAAAAAAAAAATCCTCCGTTCCAGGTCGTACAAGTACCTTTTCGTCTTAGACATGGTATAAGAATGAAGCAGGTCATTCGTAACTTCGTCGACAACGTAATGAACGCTTTATTTATGAGGAAAACGAAGTGTGGCCATGTCACTCTTTTCAAAAAATTTGTTACATTAATAGATTTAACATTGTTTATTACGGCTACTGTTCCAAATGTATCCCAATAACGAATTAATAGCAGCATTATTTTTAGGAACTTCTAGGCAGTGTATTAGGACCACTTCTTTTCTTAATTTTTAATAACTATCCCGGTGACAACAATAAGAGCAGGTTACGACTGTTTGCTGATGATGCAGTTATCTATAGGGAAGTGCTCTCACGATTGTTTTTAAATTTAACAAAATCTGGATGCTACTTCGGAATGGTGCTATAAATGGCAACTGACACTATACTGCAAAACGTTCAAAGTAACATGTATAACTAACAAAATGAATCCGTTTGATCACGTGTACGAAGTAAACAGCTCAGTTCTTGACCGGGTTGATTCTGTGAAGTATTTGGGCGTAATAGTACAAAGCATCCTGAAATAGAACATGCACATAATTTCCGTTGTGGGTAAAGCTAATTTTAGGTTAAGATTAACAGGTCGTATTTTGAAGAATTACAATGCTCATTCAAAGGAAATAGCTTATAAAACCTCGTGCATCCACATTTGGATTACTGTTGTGGAGTTTTTGATCCTTATCGCAAGGGATAGTTGATGCATTAGACAAAGTATAGAGAAGATCAGCTCGATTCGTTACTGGTAGTTACAACCCTTATGAAAGCGTAACAGATATGATACATTGGGTTACATTTGTCTCGAAAACGTACTACGCCGGTTTCGTCTGAACTTGTTGGCGAATATGCGAAATTCTTCCTTCATTAACGAGTTCAATGAAATATTTCATGCACCAACATATTTAGGACGCAAAGACAGGATAGCTAAGATTAGAGAAATGAGTTGCCGTACTAATGCTTATATGTTTCATTCCTCTGGCTATTCAAGATTGGAATGCCCAGTGTTAGTTTTGATGCAAAGCATCCGCTTCCAACCACAATATTTGTGAATTGCAGATTATGGATGGAGATGTAGAAGTAGTACGCAACCAGAGCATTGAGAAAACGCATATACGAAGAGAGTGCACATTTCTAAATTTCATATTCATTTTTTAACTACTGTACAGCAAGGAAAATTTCTATATGTCCGTCCAGAGATTTATCATTTCTGTTAAGATTCTGCATTTTTTTTAATTTTAGAGCGGTGTAGGATATTGCTTCGTAAGGTGTTTAAAATTGTTTACGCATGGTCTTTTTTCACGTTGTTTTGAAAGTGGCTTTGAGTGGTTCTGCTGAACGATCTGTTTTATAGGACACTTTACGCCTGAGAGAAATAAACTTACAGTAGAAAACGTCCTAATCTGAATACAACTGGCCAATTGAGTTAGGAATCGCCAGCTTCTTATAAAGACCATGGCCGAATTCCTTCCCGTTCCTTGTCCCCAATTCAACCCCGACTCTAATGATCTCAACGTCAACGAGCCGAAAAACCCTAAGTAAAAAAATAAAATAAAAAATAATAGCTTCTAAATATAGACTCAGCAACGTTTAATTTTTTCATTCTTATGCGTATTCAAAACCCAGTTATGGTATATACAAAATACTTTGTTGTGGTATGTTAATATACCGGACTTATGGAGTTAACGATAATGTCTTCTTTTAGGACAATGATTAAAGTTTTATTTTTATAATTGATGAGAAACATTGAACACAGGCCTAGTTATCACGTAAACGATAACGTTTCCTCAATAATAATAACTGAATTAATTCATAAAATAACGCCAATGCAACTGTAATATGTATGTTTATTGCCGTACGCGTTTCACCTCTCCTCGAGGTATCATCAGCGACGAATTTATTTTAAAATTTACATTAAGTTTACAAATTTATTTGACATAACGCTAAATTGATACATTTTCTTATTATTTACACTTACTACTTACATTAGTGGATTTTAGGATAGTAACCACACATCTTTGCTTTATCTCCAAAGCATGTTTCCATTACAGCCATTTGTCTTTGCTGTTGTGTACAGGATATAAACATTGCGTCTTCTACAATTCGCTTGTTTTCGGTGGCCATCTTATTTTCTTACTGTCAAAGGTGGTGATGCGCTGACGGCGCCAGATTTGAAATTGCGTGGGAGATTTTATTTCTAATTTTATGTGTGTGAGTGCATGTATTTGTTAGGTTTATTTCTTTACTGTAGGGTTATTGTATGTTTACCAGTTTGAACAGTGTTTGGTTTGTTAAGTTTATGTGGTCATTCAGTACCTGCTTGCCATTTTTTATTGCTTTTTGTATGTGATAGTTTTATTGTAGAGTGAGGGTATGGTGTCTGTAATTGTTGATTGTGAGTATTTGCATGTCTTTGTTAATGTCTCACAATCAACAATTACAGACACCATACCGTCACTCTACGATAAAACTATCACATACAAAAAGCAATAAAAAATGGCAAGCAGGTACTGAATTACCACATAAACTTAACAAACCAAACACTGTTCAAACTGGTAAACATACAATAACCCTACAGTAAAACCTAACAAATACATGCACTCACACACTTACATAAAATTAGAAATAAAATCTCCCACGCATTTTCAAATCTGGCGCCGTCAGCGCATCACCACCTTTGACAGTAAGAAAATAAGATGGCCACCGAAAACAAGCGAATTGTACAAGACGCAATGTTTATATCCTGTACACAACAGCAAAGACAAATGGCTGTAATGGAAACATGCTTTGGAGATAAAGCAAAGATGTGTGGTTACTATGCTGAAATCCACTAATGTAAATAGTAAGTGTAAATAATAAGAAAATGTATCAATTTAGCGTTATGTCAAATAAATTTGTAAACTTAATGTAAATTTTAAAATAGATTCGTCGCTGATGATGCCTAGAGGAGAGGCGAAACGCGTACTACAATAAACATACATATTACAGTTGCATTGGCGTCATTTTATGAATTAATTTACTGAGCAACTGCGGAAAAATGGCCTACAACAACATTGCATTCAATAATAACTGAAGTTTCAAAAAATACCCACCATCCCAAATGAACTTCAAATTGTTTTACAATGAAAAGGGCACTTTTGGAACTTCATAACTGATTACGACTATGTATTACTTCTTCATTGCTTAAATTCAAACAATATTAACTAATTTTGAGGATGGATGGAATAAATGAAGCATGTTTAATTTTTATTCTTATACAGTTGTTGATGAAGGCGACATACGAGTTGCACCGAGCGTGGCTGACAAATGCAACACTCTGATCTTGCATTCTGGAGAACACAGGTTCGAATCACCCTCCAGAGTTAGGATTCCAAAATCACTCCAGGCGAATGAAAACATATCAAGGCCAAAATCCTCCCCGTTTCATGTCCTCAGTCCGTTCCTAGTTATAAATGACTTAGACATTGACAAGGCGTAATGGTTCCGTGCCAGTCACCAGTGTATCTTTACTTTTTAGTAAAACGAACTTTTTTTTTGTTGCAAGCTACTGTCTAAAGTTCTTAGTATGTAAGAGTTAAACAGAGAGTAAAAGTAAGGCGTAAACAAAATTTCGATTTTTTTTTTGTTTGAGTCTGATACCGCGAAATACACCGAAGTTCTGAGGCACACACTCCACAATAGCAGTAAGGAGAAATATTTTCAGTTTCGAAAAGTCCGTTAGGCCGCAGGCCCGTCATAAAACCCCAAAGTTGATCTCTGCGTGCGCTGAGCAAACACGCAACGGAAATAACTTGCCGGTGTTGCGAGCGGCGCGCGCAGCTTGAACGCCAGCGCAGTCTGCTTAATGACTTTTTAAAACTTGCCTACACGTATTTATGGGAGTACGGCAAACAAGAGCAGCGCCTACTGTAAATAGAGCCGGCGGCGACGGGCACTACCACGGCGTTGTCGGAGTTACGCGAGCTAACAACCATGAAAAAATGAACGCTGCGCTTTTCGTATGGACATGGAGTTGTGTTTATTCCTTCCCTGACGTCGGATGTAGCTTCCGGTATATGGGGACCTTTTTACAATTTTTTATGTTTATAAATGTCGGCATTATGTTTTTGCAATATATTTGATTACGACAAATTTTAAGAGCAGTGCTTGCAGCAAAAAGATGTGGCGTCAGCGATGTTTTTGTTTGAGATGCCACTTCGAGTGTATTATTGGCATTATAGTGTCTAGTAACCACTAAAAAAGAAATCTGGAGAATTGGAGACGTGTGTATCTTTAATTAAACTTAGTACTTAACAGTTGTAATCTTCAGAAGCTGTAGCAAATTTTTATACATCTATAAACGGAATACTTTCGAACACACTAAGCGAGAAAAATTACTGAAATTTTCAGATCTAAGTGTGTCAATTGGGGAGAGTTACGGAAATTCATCAACCTCTGTTGGAACTGAATTGATTATAACGAAATATCTTAAGCTGTTTCGCTATTCAACAGGGATACCGAACGTGGTGGTGTAACGGATAGCGTTCTGGCCTCGCATTCGGGAGGACGGCGGTTCGAATCCCCGTCCGGGCATCCAGATTTGGGTTTTCCATGGTTTCCCCAAATCACTCCAGGTGAATGCCGGGATGCTTCCTTCAAAAAGGCCATGGCCGAATTCCTTCCCATTCCTTGCCCCCATCCTTTCCCGTCTCTAAAGACCACGTTGTTAAAAAGGGACGTTAAACTGTTAAAAAAAAATCAACAGGGATGTGTGTTGTCGCCTGGAGTATTAGGAAAACTTCCGATTTTTTTTTTTTTTTTTTTTGGTTTACATCTTGTTGATGTCGACGTTATTAGAGGCAGGAAAAAATTCGACACGTTTTGGAAGAAGAAAACAATTTAAAAAATTTAAACAGAGAACTTGGCGACATTATATACGCCGACGACAATGTTTTTCCAGGGTATGTATTCCAACACTGCACGTATCGCTTATCTGAAAGAAGCTAAGAGTTGGACCTGTCTATTAATGTTTCCGAAGCAAAAATTATGATATTATAAAGATATTTGGGTGTGATTCTTTTCTTTTCGGTTCCGGCTTTACGGCTCGTTGACCTCTAAGTCATTAGTGTCGGAGAGGATTGGGGCAAGCAACGGGAAGGAATTCCGCTAAGGCCTTTTGAAGTAACCATCTAGGAGTTCGCCTAGACTGCTTTCGGTAACCATGGAAAACGGAAATCCGTATGCGAACGTTACTGCTCACACACCAAGCTCGGTTATTCTGACTCTAGTCTAGAGATAATATCTTCGACTGAACAAGATAGTAAACGGATTCATAAGAATGCTGAAATTTTTGATCTGACCTTAAACATCATATCAGAACACGTTAAATGTTATAATTTCCTTCTTCTTCTATAATGATGCGAATTCTGGAATTTGGCTGTTAACATAGAAAAGAGAATTTGTGTTCTCGAAAAGTGTTTAAGAAACTAGTAATTCTTTATCATGTGCTAAAAAAAAATGCATCTTAACTTTAAAAGAACAATAGTTGTCAACTATTATAAGAGGTGGAAGATATCAGCTGTTATATATAGCTCACCTTTGAGCGCAAAATACAAACGAAGCCAAAGAAATTGTGAGTGAGGTGCGTACAAAAGGGTTCAACAGCATATCGGTAAATATTTTTCGTTCTGATGGTCTGGGAACCACACTGGTTATGTAGTCCGGCCAACCTCCATCAGAAGACGGTGTCTTAAGCAGATTAATAAATGCAGACAGGGGTATTTCGACCTTTTTGTAGGGTATCTAGGATTGGAAATAAATTAATGTACAACAAAGTGGAATATTTTTAGATGGAGGAGCATTTATCGCTACTTGCTAAGACACTTTGAATTCCGGACGTTATGTGCGTTATACGCCTGACGGTGGAATTAAGAAATTTTTTTTATTTTTATTATTTTATTTTTTTATTTTTTTTCTGCCTCAACGGCATTATACAGCCCCGCTACGATTTGTAGCTTTATCTGTGGTTTCACTGACTGTGAAGGATTTTATTTTCTCGAACTGTACACTTTGGGGGAAAACCAGCTTTGACCGTAGTGATTACGGCCGGTGTGGAAACCCTTTTGATATTCTTATTCATTCGATAGCTAACTATTTTCATGTGGTCAGATGGTTATCATTGCCTCAATCAGTTGTGTTAACAACTCGACGATTTTCCCAAGCTGATTTGCTTGTCTTGGCTCTTGATTACAGCATTGGTGCCCGTGTTGGTCTTTTGAGTTGGTCGGCGGATGATTATTGAAGTGGCTTGATGACCATCTCTGAGGTCCTTCCGGTCTTCCCATTCGTTGGGAATGACTGGATTGGCGCTGGCGTTGACGGCTTCTGATGGCTGCTTGAAGCTGTCTTCTTACGGGCATCCCCCATAACTGGCGGCGTGGTCACAACCACAGTTTGCACACGTCGGCGTTGCGTCCTCTATACCAGGTTGGGTTAAGTGGCTGCGATAAGTGCGGATTACCCAGTCGGTAACACAACCTGTCACCAGATCATTACGGCGGCACTAGATTATTATATTATGAGCTATCTGAAAAGCTATCAAAGCAACTTTAATTTTATTGTAGCTTACACTTTAATACATGTTTACAAAAGTTTAGTTTTTTTGACAATTGTTTCCCTGACTTACCTGTAAAGGAGTATCTCATTTGCGTCATCTTCATACATGTTTACGTGTCACTGTGATTTTTGATTATAAACAACACTAAAATTTCGTCATGAATTTGATTCGTTATGTATTCCAGTTAGAATTAACGGTTGTATTTAGCTCGTTTCTATATGATTAGATACATTTGGCTGCCTATCTTTGAAATAATAAATCTTCTCATACTTAATACTTTAAGCTCTTGATGCATTACCAACATTTTATTTTATTTTGATTTACTGAAGGTTACAGTTTGCTGCTATATTTTTATTTCGTGATTTTACTGATTTGAAAATTATATCGACTCTTGTTGATTTCATTAAAGCAAGATAAATGTCACTTTCATGCTATTTAAAAATGCGAATATTTAGCATTTTTCTCGGAACTCACTTTTATTTAGCTACCAATAAGATTTCATACAAAATATTTGATTATGATTTTATACGAGCTTACATTCATTTCATTGACCTAGTAAGACGTATACTGTCCTAGATCATTTTCTTAAGCTGGAGCCGAAATCTATGGGGACTGGCTTCTATAGTCCCGGAAGGTTGATCACTTAGTATGCTAGATGTGTTATTTTACTAGCACGAGAGGAAATTTAGTGTCTAAAAGTGGCGACTACAGTAAAAGAAAATCTGAAACTAGGAATGAGTCATATACACGACCGCCATTTGCAATACTTCACGTCAGTTACAGATCTTCAGAACAACCGTTACAACGTTTTATCCTCCAAGAATTTTATCATTTCGTGGGAAGCATTTCTATTGTATACATAAATCAGTTTTAAAATGGTCACTAGTAAATACATAACTAGGAAAAATAGCATAAATCCGATTTTGTTTCTGCTGAGATTTTTTTTAAATAATTATTTTTGGACGTTAGCCTAAAGTAATAAAATTTAGTAGTTACTGTTGATAATTCAAAAAAAATGGGTTGCAGGGTTTTGTGTGTATAGTAAATCAAATTATTTTTATGTACTTTAAGCACCGATTTTTTCCCTCGACCATATTTTTATAGCTTTCTCGCATAAAAAATATGTACACTTGCAAAATGAACGCAGGCTTAATGTAATTACCTTCAAGACACGAAAAAGAAATAACTAAATATACTTCCCCCGAATGCTTTATTTTATTCTGTAGTATCAAAACCTTAACGAATCATAATGAAATCAGTTTCACTTTTTCTTTCCCGCCTCCATGATCCAATTTGGAATGAATTCTTAAATTCATTTGAATACTGATAGTTTATCTAAAGAATACAACACATTTTTTCTATTTTATTTTACTTTTTGTTGTGCTTACATGTGAATACTACAATCAGTAAGATTTTGTAATTACTAACATTCCTTTAAGACTAAGAGAACAAATTCAAATCGAGTTAACGCGTTGTTACTAGCTGATTTCTACATTTTGATTTGTAATGCATACAAGGTGTTATTAATTTACATTATTTGGTGAACTTTTAACATGTTTGTTGCAGAATAGAAAGTTTATAAATAACTGCACCATGATTGAGGCATTGTAGTCCACTCGATGTGTAGAATTACTGATGCCCAAAGAATACTGAAAACATTGCGACACAGATGCAATTATGACGAGCATACGGCGGAAAGGTAGTGTAACTCCGGTAGCACGAGAGACTGCTATTTAATTTCAACCGAGCGTGGTGGGTGAACGGTTAACGTTCTGGCCTCGCTTTCGTCAGGACGTGGGTTCGAATCCCCGTCCGTGCATCCAGATTGGGGTTTACTGTGGATTCCCCAAATCACTCCAGGCGAATGTCGGGATGCTTCCCCAAAAAGGCCATGGCAAAAATTCCTTCCCGATCCTTGTCCCCAGTCCCATCCCACCTCTATTGACCTTAACTGTCGACGAAGCGTAAAACCATAAATAAAAAATAATAATTTCATTAGGTTAGGAACCGTTTTCTTTGTTCTTACAAAAGAGTGGTTTGTGCAAGTTGTAACGTCCCTTGGTGACGGGAAATTTATGCGTGTGAATTCCACGTTTCTTAGGCATCGGCGAAAGCCAAGTGACTCATACCTGCGCTGAAAGACCGAGCGATATATGGCATGCCGTAAAGTTAAAAGCTTTACGCATTCAATGAAATTCAAAGTACAGTATAGGGCCTGTGCCGAAAGGAGGATTTCCTGGTAGGGTAGAAAGTTGAAACTAGAGAAACGATGCTTCGGAGAAAAAGTCAGGTTGCGGCACACCTCTGTTGGGAACCAGCGAATCAAACAGTGTGTGACGAACTTTTAGAAACCATAAGTTTTTTATGTTGCATGAGGAACGCCAATGGAGATCGTGGACGACCAGCCAAACGCTGTGACTCGCTGAAATTTCCCGCGTCTGCTAAAACTCCCGAGCCTGCAAGTTTTCAACGGTGCGAAAAAGCGGGAGAGAAGACATTCTGTTTCTGGCCAGCAAACAATCCGCACCGGCGCACCACGGGAGATTGCCGGAGCGGTCACTACCTGCGGGGAGCTACCTCGCCAAGTGACCTTGCGCCCAGCTGATCAACAGGGGCCGTGAAACTCTGTTTTATCCGCACGACATCTGCCACGGTAAAGAACGCCGGCGATGTATAGACACTCTTGCATCATTCAACCCTAGGCAACGCTCTGAGATTTGAATCATGCTCTAAATTGTTCAAAAGAAATTTTTAATATTCAGTTCTGTTCAATAAACCAATCAATTTTATATTCAAATAAAAAATAGGTGTTGTAAACCCTGCTTTCAATAACTTCCTTTCCAATGCATCAGTATATCATTTGAATAGATGAAGATTTGTGTTTTTTAATGGTATTTTAAAAGTACAATTGTTTTGATTAAAAGTATTTCAGAATTGGAATGTCGCTTCTCTCGGATAGAGAACACTTCCATTCTTGGCGCCTACTCGGGATTAATTTTGCAAATTAATTTATTAATTAGTGCATCTCATTATTTAATTTTAATTTTAATAATGTCTTAAAAACTAGACGCTACAAACTGTCTTGCGGTTGGAATACATCATAAGTTTCGACAACTTAAAACAGTTATGGATTGAAGATTAATTAAATATGTTAAGAAAGATTTCGATACTGTCAGTCAAAGTTAACGACAACATGTATAATTAGAGAATGTTTAAGGTTCGGAGTTAGCTTCATGCTTCCTTCAAAAAGGCTGTGGCTGCTTTCGTTCCCGTTCCTTGCCCCCGTCGTTTCCCGCCTCTAGTGAGCTCGACGTTGAAGAGGCGTAGAGCCATAAAAGAATTTCACATATTGTGGTGATTCGACAAATCCATTACAACGGAAATTGAAAAAAATAATTTAAGTAATCAAATTCTTAGATTCTCTGCGACTCATTGATGTAATAACCGTTTTATGTATTGTAAATAAACATCTTTCATGCTAATGATGCACATATTTCAGCACTATGCATAATTACGTTTTAATTGATCCTACGTTAGTTGATTGTAATTCATGGCTCTGAGTAACATGAAAGAGCTTTCATTTTAATACTTTTTTGGAGAACGGCTATAGATAATGCGCATATCCGAATAACCAGAAAAGAAAATAACAGATAAGTTATAATCCTAATTTTTGTGAAATAAAAATTATGATATTAAATCGGATATCAGTCACCTATCAGAAATATGAGAGACACATTCTCACGTTGTTTTTCCAGTTTCATATAATAACATGTAGTTGCTGAGATCGAAATAATTTTTCACCAAAAATTGTGGATTTAAGATGTTTTTCGTGGAGACAGCCTTTCCAATTGAGAATGATCGAAATGAAGTTGATACGGTATTTAAAATTACGTGACTTATTCGTCCATGTGGGATTATTATAGTCTTGTACGAGGCGCATCCAGAAAGTAAGTTCCGTTTGGTAATAAAATGAAATTGCACACAGATACAGAAGAAATTTTTATTGCACAAAATTCTACAACTCTTAAACTACGTTTCCACATAGCTGCCGACATTTTGCAGGCCTTTGTCATAGCGTGGCACCAAGTTTTGTATACCTTCTTCATAGAAATCTACCGCCTGTGTCCTCAACCAGTTGGAAACAGTTTCTTTCAGCTCGTCGTCATTGGTGAAGTGATAACCGCCAAGGAAAGACTTGAGATGTAAGAACAGATGAAAGTCTTCTGTAACCAAAGGTGGACGCCCACTTCGTTCTTCATCGTGCACATCACTACGCCCGCCATTGAACTGTCGGACCCATCTTCTCACCATCGAATCACTCATCGCATTTGGTCCGTAAACATCGCAAATTTGCCGATAAATTTCACTTGGTTTCACTTTCCTCGCATTCAGAAACCGAATCACAGACCTGATTTCACAGGCGGCGGGATTTTCAATCAATGCCGACATTTCAAACAAGCACAACAAAGCCTACGTAACTGACAGCAATCTCCAAATGGCAAACGTTCTTCCCCTTGATACACATCGTCTACAGCGCATGTGCGGAACTGCAATCGCAGCGCTGCAGCGGAGATAAATTGAAACGGAACTTACTTTATGGACGCGCCTCGTATTAAGTCCGTTGATAGGAAAGTGAAGTTACATATTACCGATGACTCAGTTAAAATCACTCAGCATTATTTTTTTGACATTGTAACTTCAGATTATAAGTGTCCCCGATATTTGGAAAGACAGAAAGAGCTGTGAAATACCACAGTTTCTAACGCTGGGATTGCCATGGACAGGAAACAGGGGTCACTGGCAATGACGACTGTGAAAGATAGTTCTGACTGTGGGAAAATTTGTCTTAGTGAAGTGACTGAGTGAATGTATATTATCAACTTTATCTAGCACAAGAGAAGAACAATCGTGAGAAAAATTAATGTGCTGGAGCAGTTAAGTTGGCGTATGATCAAACGTATTCTAGATGCCGGGCGTAAATTTTGGCTCTTTCGAATTCATTTAAAGAAGGTAGGAGTGGGGTTTCTTTTAGGCAGGAGCTATTTCTCTCGAGCGGTGTCTTGGCAATATCTACGCCAGGAAGAGAGAGAGCTTGGCGATTTATCCACTCGAGGCGGCCTTCATACAGAGCCTGCCCGCTTCATTGCTCACACAGCAGAAACATAACTCACCGCGCGTTGAAACGACGGCCGTATTCTTTTAAGATTACTTGGCGGCCTCGCCTGCTATCCAGCTGCACCACATTTTTCTCCTCAAGCCTCCGCAGTCTCCAGCGAAATGCGGGAACAACGCATCGGTGACGGAGATTGATCACAAACCGCGAAAAGGCAGCAGAGAAATTCAAAACAAAACCTTGTCTATTGTTTCTCTTTTTTTCTACAGGGCGGGTCTAATCAACAACACAGTTAAAACAATTTTAATTTTTCAGTCTCTATATATACATTTAAACCAGACTCTTACTCTGTCCGCCCAATGCGAAGGTGAGAAAACCGATAAAAACGTTGGGCTATCTTAAAAAAAATTAAATTCCTGTTTGGTGCCTACAAAATGCTAATTTTGGTTACGATATAGCGATGTCACGCTACCAACCTCCACTGCCCAAGCCACAACGACCGGAGATGTTCGAGTTTACGCGTGTTAGTTAATAACAGTTCCATTTAGCCTAAGCATCCACGAGAAAATGGGTTAGCAGCACACTTAGCGAGAAAAGTATGTATTTCGTAAAATATTAATTATTAGTTGCTGTTTCTTAATTAAAATTCATTCGTTGCAGATATTTTTTATACTATCTGCGATGCCGTGTTTAGAGTAAGCTAAAAGATATCTCCATTACATCATTTTCACAATTATGAGCTTTATTTGATGAAAATTGTACTCAGCGAAGAAACGAATTTCTAAAATACTGCGTTGAACACGACATTTTTGACAGGCTTACAAGATATTTATAGTTGTTGAAGATATTCTAAGTCACTGTTATAACATACTAGAATGAATGATTTGCCGAAACACTGAAAATAAAGCATGTACTGCTTTTAAATTAAAGTATTATATGTTTTTTTATTACTGATGTCACTAAATCAGACACATGTAAATATTTCCAGAGGGTCAAATTTAATTCGCGATGTATTCGTATATGAAATTTAAACAACAATATTTGTAGAAGCTGAGGTTATGTCGAAATTCAGATACAGCCAGAATGCCAGTTGATTAAATTTTTCGCAGAATATTTTCAATTAATTTAGTTTTATAAATAATTTAAGCTGCTTTCATAAGATCAGAGTTCCTGAAGTTGTTATTATGTGGACGGAAGTACTGCCGTATTTGTCATACTGAATGAGACCTGGACCAGGAATATGACCAGTATTCCATGCCTAATCACCAATATACGACTTGTACACTCCTATGACCCTCTTCGCCCCCCTCCTGTCTTCCAATGAATCCTGTTCCAACTCTTTTATTATATCTGTAACTGATTGCATTCTGCGGTGATTTCCAGAAACAAATCTAGCAGCCCTTTCTTGCACCCTCTCCAACTCCTGTATTTGATACTCAAAATGTGGGTCCCATACTACACTACCATTTTCAATCAATGGCCTGACCAAACGTTTGTAACCCAATTCCTTTACTTCTCTCGTACATCCCCTCAAAATTCTTGAATTAGAGCTTTAAATATTAAGAGTTTTATTTAATAATTGCTGTTTATTTCAGAAAAAAGTCATTATTGCCAAATAATTTCCGGACAGTTGTGAAAACTGAAAAAGAAAATCTTTATATGGTATTTGGAACTTCTTGTCCATAAAGCAAAGTATTCAGCTGGCTTAGCTCACAAAGTTTCGTCTTTGGCACCTGTACTATCTTCCACGCTGAGGCTTACAATTATTAACCGTGTTCTTAGATCAAAGTTTCCTAAAGTACTTTAACACTTCAATTCTTTAATTTGTCGTTGGATCAATGCTTAATTGCATTCTTTAGACACTTCTTCCATTTACTAGTCACCCAATTTATCCATTTACCGGGATAACTATTTCTTAATTAAAACTTAGAAAATACCTGTTCTTCGCGCGAGATATTGCGACACACTCCCCTTCGAATACATTTGTTGAGGACACCTTTTCAGATAAAATTATTGCCACGGCTCTCTCTTGTTTCCTGTTTTCAGACCTATATATTGTTTATTTGCGAGATTGTTTGCGTAAGAGGAGCGATCTAAGTTCTGTTTCTCATCCCTTCGAAGTGTTAGTGGGCAGCATATTTCCCCAATGTTTTCTACCTTTCTCCAAATGGTCTAACAATCATCACATTTGTCATTCACTTCAAAGCAAAACAATGTGGTGGCTCAAAACATTACTGGATTGAAGCAATTTGATACACTGAATAGGTTCGCCAAAGTTCAAGCCAAAGAAAGCAATTGGTAGAGATGCACGCAGGCAAGCTGTGATACACGATCCGATGGGAATATTGTTTTTTACTTCAAATGACCTTATTGATGAAATGATTGAGTGACTAAGCGAGTACCGAAATAGTTAAAGAAATAAACCAATCAACTATTTAGGTATATTTGGATTTTTGCTAAGAATGACCGAGAATCTTTTTGACTGTGTTCAGATCTATCTAGATCGTATCTAAACGGAGTAAACCTAAATCAGTTCTCATAGTTTTGACATCAAATACCTGTAAGTAGTTTTTGCTTAAACTTTAGAATAACTTACCATTCTATCATTAAGCGATAATATAGTGCGTTCGGTTAACAAAGGCGCTTCAAGGTCACTCTGCTCTATCCCCACTCCGCTGCCCTTACCCGTACATGCGAAGGGGAAAGAGTGCTGCTGGCAAATTTGGACCGAGCGTGGTGGGTGATTGGTTAACGCTCTGGCCTCGTATTCGGAAGGACGTGGGTTCGAATCCCCGTCCGGGCCTCCAGATTTGGGTTTTTCCATGGTTTCCCCAAATCACTCCATGTGAATGCTTCCTTTAAAAGGCCATGGCCGAATTCCTTCCTGTTACTTGTCACCAATCCCGTCCACCTCTAATGACATGGACATTGAGGAGGCGTAAAGCTATAAGAAAATAGTAATGATAATAATAAGAAGAAGAACAATAAAGACAAATTTAGGACACACCTGCATAGACACGGCCGTCTGCTCGCAGACGAATGCAACACGATGGTGTGGAGGGGTGAGGAGTGAGCCAAAGGAAACATGATCTTGAGCTACTGTTTTCAACTGTAGTATATTAAATAGTATTATATTGTATTTCGGGTTTGCATACTATATACGGTTAGAAGTAGTATAATGTGTGAAATATTAATTTAGTAGTTGTAATTATAAATATGGTATACCCACGGTGTTTTGAGGACGATTTTCAGCTATTTGAAGTGGTTTACGCTGCCTGTTTCATATTAAAAATCATGCAAAAAACTTTAATTTCAGATTTAAAGCGTTTCTTGAGAATTCGGAGTGATTGTCTACAAGTTCTAATTGTTTTTGTATGTATTTGATTGTCAACGTTATTGTTAACACTTGAGAAACGTATGTCGGCATCATTTATTTACTTCCGGTTGTTTTTCGCGGTTGTTAATTTCGCGGAGATGGAAAGCCGCAGAAGAGATTGATAGTTGCTTTTGAGAAGTTTCAGGACTCGTTTTTAGATTAGTTCTGTAGTTTTTATTTGCTGGTATTTTGTAATGTGCTTTAGTATCTCTGGAGGAAGTTGATGCATATCCGTGTTTTCTTATGAAGATTTCGCCGATATAAAAACAGCTAGATGAAAAGTGTGTCATCGGTCTTGTTATTTCATTGAACTATTTAATTACTTCTGAAACAGTGTTAGTCATTAACTCATTATCATTTGTTGAAAGTTAAAATCACCTAGTGACCGGACAACAGTAATAGGTTAATTGTAGAACTAATAAATTAAGTTGCTGTCAGCATTATCTGAAAGGACCATCCAGCGAGTTTCTTGACAACAGCCTGTCTCTTTCTCACAAACAAGTTCGCTGTTGCTAATAGATTTTTAAGTTATGTGTTCAAAAGCGGGAAAGCTTTTGCAGAAATATGAACTACGCAACATAAAAAACTAATCAATCCTGTTTTTTTGTGTAGAAAAGGGTTTCCAGCTGCACAAGCAGCGCAAACAGCAGATTATTTTTTCAAACTCTCGGAAAAGTATGCAGGATGTTCCATGACGGCTGCAGTGCCGTCGTATATAAACAAGGCTGCCTGGTGGAAAAACAACACCACCGCTGCTGATCTGTGACACCAACACATTTCATTCAGGCGAACGTATAATTCGGGATTTATTGAAGGCTCGTAAAACTTCCGACAATGGGACAAGTGCCACAATAACAGAGACGCATTAGACGCGGCTCGCATGAGCGCCACACGACAATAATGCGCAGCCGGGTGGTTAGTGAGTATGCTGTGAGCGCCGCGGGAAATCCATTTGGCAACAATGGGCGGCCACGGCAGGGCTGGCCCGACGCGGAACAATGGCAACAGCGCTCACCAGCTCGCGGCGTCACGCGCTGTTGCCATGTCACTGCCTCAGCCTTCATACATAATCTGCATTAAAGTCAACGGATCATTGAACATGAAATGTAAACTATATATTCGAAGACAAAAACTCGAATATGAGAACTGACTCCATCGTCAATTCGAGGAAATGAACTGACGCTGCATTACTCTTCTGTTGCTAAAGTAAATATAATAAGTATAAATTTTACTTTCATGCGAATACAGTATTGGATACAAATGATAAAATTTACTCCTTATTCAACCATGTAACTGTGGTAATTATTAAATTTACTCTGCTGCTAGTAAAGTAATTGTTAATATTCTCTCTTTTCATTGAAAATTAACCCTTAGACATTAAAGCAATTATCCTAATTATACAAACTTTCTCTTCCCAGTGAGACTAACTATACGATTTATAAAATTTTCTCCTTTGTTAGGAAACTAACTTTAATTGTTATCAAATTAACTGTAGAAACTTTAAAAACTACTCAACAAATTAAATTAATTAATTATCAGATTTACTGATTAGTCTTTAAAGTAATAGTAGAAATTAAAAAATTGAGTCCTTTTGTCAGAAAACTTTCTGCGTTGCTATTGAAATAAACGTACTAATTGAAAACTTTATACCTACCGGTACCTCAGAAAATTAACTGTAGATATTATAAAATTTTCTATCTTTTCAGTAAAGAAACCATTGCAACTATAAAATATGGCACTTAATGTCTCCTTATTAAATCCAATTCGAGTAATGTATTGGATTAATGGTGTTATTACTATAAGTATGTGTTGTTTCGGCTTTGCATTCAAACAAATACATTTTGATTTCGATATGTACCGCAGCATTAAAAAAAAAAGTTATTTTCATCCTGTGACGTTATCACTAACCCCACAATTATTGTGTTATTGTAATTAATATTAAATTATTTATTATATGTAAGTGTTATAAATAATTTTATTAATGTTTGTAACCTTATTGCTGGGTTTCTACAGCCGGTAGTATGTGCAGTAATCATGGGTAGCTTAGTGGTTTTGTATTAGTATAAATCCGTGACCCTGACGAGTCATCTATCAGGCAACAGTTGTTGGTTTGGGCAGCAATTTTTTTTTTTTTTTTTTTAAGTAAAGTCACAGGGTTGAGTCAGTTACAGTCTGTGTGTGGTGTCGATAAGAGAAGGGTGTATGCTGCCAGAGCAGCCCCTATAATGTATGGAAATGTGTTAGTAAAGAATATTAATAAAAAGCAACAAATTCACAAATTCTCAAGCAGAACGTTCTTTTATTTACGTACTATATACCGTACATACTTCCAATTTCCTAGCTGACGGCTTACAAATGTAAAAAAGAGGATAATGTGGGCCGACCTCATACACGCCATGATTCTACAAGAATTGCCCATAGCAGCTCGCGTATGGTTGACCCTACCAGGATCGTCGATAGCAGCTCGCAATCAGTTTGAGATACCCGAATTTCAACTGTAAAATATGATCTGAAAACAAAATTTACGGACTGATAGTTAATAATGATTCCTCCGATTACGTGCTATTCCATAGATATTGTAACCCAGTGCCATATTTCATTCATATCCATTTACGCGTAATGTGTGATTGAATAACTAATATTACTGGGATTATCAACAATAGACATCTTCGTATCAGAACTATCTTAGGAGTAACAAAAATCATTTCCTAAACCTGTATATACAAAATTTAGAAATCCATTAAATTGAACTGTTTATGATTGCGTAGAGGTTGAAAAGAAGGAACAAAGAATTTTCTATGAAAGTAGGACAACGAGAATCAAGAGGAACAATTAAGTACAAAATGAATCATAAAAACGTAAAAGTAAAAATACTACTTAGCATTTTTAAAAGATACGCAAACGTTTAATTTACTTGTACAGAATATTAAAGTACGACGAATTATAATCGAGAACTAGAATGCAGTACTTATGAGGAGATCAAAAAATTGGAAAATAATTGGAAAAGAATTTCGTGGCATTTTTGGAGAGACTGTTGAAAAAGACATAGTGTGAAGAAATTTCTACAGTATGGTAAAACTGATTTCAGTTAATAATTCAATGTTGCTGCTGAAAGGAATGGAGGCAAACGTTGTTGCTTATACGAAAACAAGGCATTTTTACAGTATAAAGCATTGTAATTTTTATAAATTTTTAAGTTATTTACTCGTTCAGGAGTAATGTATAATGCTTTTTGATGAATAAATAACTCCGGCATTTATAAAAATTGAGTATCCTCGCAGTTGCGCTGTGAATGCATCAATGATTTTAACTATTTACTCAATAAATTTTAAGTAGATGAAGTCCTTTGTCAATAATTAATCTGAGGATCACATTCCAAATTTTTACTTTCAGTGACTTTTCGTTCGAGTTTTTTCTGCGGAACGCATTCATTTTAATTGACGAGAGCTGTAACACATCCCACACCATCCCAAATGTATAGAAACGGGCTTTAAATATTCAAGTGTTTACCGGAGCGAAAAGAAAGTCGTTTGAGAGATTGAGCAATCCTTTTAACAAAACACAAGAACAACAAATACAGCTACCAATGAAACCTGTAGGAGTTTCTCCACATCACAGGATTCTGACAAATAAATCACCTCATTTATAATAGTTGCTGCTTTTTTTATAAGTGGACTGTCATGTTATTTTTACAACTAAAACATTTTGTATGCGTGGTTGACAGTCCGATCATGATCGTTGGGCGGTATCGATCGAACCTATCATTCTGGAGGATGCGGGTTCAAATCCCCGTCCGGCCATACAGATTTTAATTTTCCATGGTTTCCCGAACTCACTTCAGGAAAAGGGTAGTTACATCAGACGGACAAGGCCAAATTCCTTTCTGTTCCTTTAACCAAATCCTTTCCCCCTTTAATAACATAGACGTTGTCAAGGCGTAAAGTCATAAGCGAAAAAAAATAATGTCACATGAATTTACCGTCACTGTTTACAAATGTACAGTAACAATTAACGTGATTCCTTAGAAATTATGTATGGAATGAAAACAATTTAAATTTAATGTTAAATATTTGTTACTAACATTACTGAATGGTAGATTAACTAAAGGAAATTTACTTCAAAATTTGGTTATGTTGAAACATTCATACTAAATGAATGGGTGCACTAGTCTTCTGTTATTGATCCCAAGACCTTCTGCGTGAAATACACTCATAAATAACGAAAAGAGTTTTGGAGAGTCAGTAATGTTAGTCTGGCATTAGAACACCGCAATATATTCACTTCTTGTGTAATACTGTTATTGCTGAATATAGATAAAATGATGGACGTTTCTGATTCAAAAATGTTAGCGTTCATCAAGCTGGCTTATAATTCAGCGGATGTGAGACTCATCTAGTATTAGTTGCCACGATATGAGACAGGTAAACAAATTAAATTAAAATCCTGTCTATAAATTATGAAAAATATATTTATATTTTTTGCTACGTTCTTAAGGATTCAAAAAAATGATTTTTTTTCTTTCGATTCATAAGAATAGTTTTTACTTTTGACTTCATGTTGGTGAAAAAATTATTTAAATATCTTTGACAGTGTGGGAATTATGTGTCATTAAGCAAATTCCTGCACGATTTACAGCCATTTAAATCTTACTGCAGTTGAAGGTAATGCAAAATTTTAACCTTAAATATCTCAGAACAGCAATTCATCAATTGATTTTTAAGATAACTTTTTTCCATATCCATAGCTCTTTTTGCAGGACTTGTTCTTCATACTAATTACTAAATGGAAAATATGCCTATATGTTTAAACAAAAAAGCAAGAATTTTAATTTTTTGAAACTTTTTTAATTAACAACAAGTATGAAGTTGAATGTGTTATATTATTGGTTTAACTCGATATTAGTTTACAAGATTACAGAAGATTTCTTCATACTTTCAAATATCATTAAGAACCTTAATAACGATATATTTTTAACTGTCAATTTCGATGATACATTAACATATTGTTAAATAATATTTTTGTTTTAAAAATCAATTTTTATATATAACTATAACTGTTCTATGGAACTACGAAATTTTAACCCTCAAATTTAAATAGAATTGGAGAAAATGAAATTTCAATTTCTACAAATATTTGTATGTGTTAGCTGTATCTAGCCCCTTAAAACTGTCCTGAACTGGTGCGTAAAAGATAGTGCAAGTAGTTTGCGTAGATATATGACTTTCTTGTATACTAATAGAATACAACAAGTCACCACGAGAAGAGTATGTACTCAAATAAGGAAATTAACGATCACCAATTGAAGCAAATAACTGAAACTGTTTCTCAGCATGCTAAGTAAAATTGCAGTTACTAACAGGAAGTAAAGAGAAATAAGAAGGAGGCACAAAATGAATGAAAATTCTTCAAATCCAACCCAACGTAATTTGGAATAGATACATTTCTAGGGCTACGAAAAAAAAAGAACGGACACTCGGAACGTATGCTTTTTCGAAGGGGAATCTGCCGAAAGTCTGGTGCCAACAACATAAAAAAGAATATATAGAATTTCTTTTTTTTCTGTCATAATACTGTCACTGGTTTTGATCCAATTTTTTGTACGTAAACATGTCATCATACAAACTACATCAGTCCTCGATAATTTCATTCACATACTTATATCTCTACCTTTCTACAACACTTCCCTTTAACAATTACATTGCTTGAAAAAGTAACCAATACTAAATATCCTGCTTCATGATCGACCATTTTATCACTTTTTTTGTTGCCTACTTTGACAAAATCCTTTTTTCGTATTTCATTTCTACAAGTTAAAGCTTGGGCTCAGCAGCAGGAAAAACCTGGGTTCGGTACCGGGTCCGGAGATCGATATTGGTTTTCCATCGTTTTCCAAATTTACTCCAGACGAATGACGGGATAGATCCTTCAAAATACCATGACCGGATTCTTTCCTGTTCCTTGTTCCCAGTCCCTTGTTGGATATAATGACCTCGATGCCCAAAAGTCGCAAAGCCATAAAGATTGAGTTTTCTTCGTTCTGGTATTCCTAAGCACTAAGCATCAGTTACATGTATGTACCCAGTGTTACAGAATACAAGATAGCCTATGAAGAACGATCTCCTTGCTAGTGCTAATGTGGTTTTGATTCCTTAACTAGATCGGACCCTATAATTTTGATTTAATAGTAACCAAATTCACTTCTCTGAATTGTTTCTTTTGCGGATATTCAGTCTATTCTTACTGTTTATTTTCTACAGCTCTTATACTTTCATTAATAATTATCTCAAAATCTTCTTCCAAAATATTGATTCTATACTTTCGGTAATTATTTGTAGCCACACGCATTCTTTTGTTTCTATGGACGCATTACCAAAAATTATGTTTATTTCATCTTGAATAGTTTGTAGTAATCATATGATTTTTCGCTAGCTTGATTCCTTTGCCTAACTATAATTTGATTAAAAACGTGGGATGCGATATTTTCATGGTTTTATGATTGCGTCTTCTTCGTAGGTGTTAAGATTATCCTATTACAAAAATTGACTGCATCTCTCCGATACAATTTTTTTTTAAATAAGGTTTGATGATATTCTAATCATTTAATTTGTTAGTGACTACAGAATTTGTAAAAATATCTCAGCTTCCATTTCATTTTTGTTGGTTTAGTTTCATAACTATGCTATCTTCATAAATTAACTCGCCCAAGAGCACAAGCTATTGCAACTCAAATGCATACGTCGCTTAGTTACAAGATGCTGTTAGTAACAATTAAACATGGAGTTATGATTAACGAAGGTGTTTACCAAAGACGCTGAAGGAAATTAGGACACACTTAAGTCTTCCAGAATCAGTTAATGTTGACATATTCATTTTGGTGATTAGTCGTATCTGTTGTATAAAGA
Organism: Vandiemenella viatica; assembly: GCA_031002005.1. NCBI lineage: Eukaryota > Metazoa > Arthropoda > Insecta > Orthoptera > Morabidae > Vandiemenella > Vandiemenella viatica. The sequence goes on along the minus strand of JARYHS010013631.1, from coordinate 132,884,728 downwards.
GAGAGAGGGGAAAAAAAACAACGACAACAACTGGCAGTCAGTAGGGACTGCCGACAAAAGTGAAAAAATTAAAACTATGAATATCGCACGCGTAACACGTCATACTTATAACTGCAGATAGACTAAATAATAATAATTCCGTGTGGTTCTAATGACCTAGTGACAGGGTTTCTATTGGCTGCGCATTCCGCCCCTGTCTTAGCTGCCTTCAACTAACACGGTATTGCCACCACTTGCAGGGGACCAAGAGTTTAATACAGAATCCGAACCACGGAAACCTTCTGGCATATTTCACATTACTCAGCAAGCTGCACCAGAGGTGAACGTTGGGTTAAGGGTCTACGAAAATCCCCGCAGATGCAGGGATTCAAACCGGACACCTTTCTGTTTTGTGGGTTGTTTCTGACTTGCAACTAAACAAAATGCTTTTGATGGCATACGCGTTCCGCCTTTATTCAAGGCATCATCAGTGCCCTAGATAAACATATATACACATAAAATCACCAACATGTTAAATCAGCTCAGTCGGACACCTTTCGTTTCCCAGTCAGACGCCATAACCACTCAGCCACCAGATCGCAAAATTGTGGGTTTGTATGAACAATGTTAACAGATATTACAGTGTGGGAGCAAAGGAAGAGAGGGTTTAGTTTTTTGTAAATCACACTTTTTTCTATTTGTTTTAAAGTATACGTATGCAAATGTCCATCATAATTGATTAAAAACTGTGTGATTCTATGAATAACATTATCAAAAATACAAACAAACATTCATTTTTATATAAAGATACAAGTCTAATCAATACTTTCATTGCTGCCCAAGCGCAACATCTCATACTTATAGCTATATATACAGGGTGTTACAAAAAGGTACGGCCAAACTTTCAGGAAACATTCCTCACACACAAACAAAGAAAATATGTTATGTGGACATGTGTCCGGAAACGCTTACTTTCCATGTTAGAGCGCATATTGTGGACGGCTGTGATACAATACGCCATTCTCCAGGGCTGCATCAGCGCATCAGGGATTCCATGCGACGGAGGGTGGATGCATGTATCCTCGCTAACGGAGGACATTTTGAACATTTCCTGTAACAAAGTGTTTGAAGTCACGCTGGTACGTTCTGTTGCTGTGTGTTTCCATTCCTTGTTTAATGTGATTTGAAGAGAAGTAATAAAATGAGCTCTTACATGGAAAGTAAGCGTTTCCGGACACATGTCCACATAACATATTTTCTTTGTTTGTGTGTGAGGAATGTTTCCTGAAAGTTTGGCCGTACCTTTTTGTAACACCCTATATATACCAAGTGAGTTTTTTATCTTGAGACAACTAAATATCTCGAAAACTACAAATCCGATCAAAAAAAGTGGGTAATAAAAATTGTTCGTCTCGACGGGGGACATCCGATGATACCAAATTTGACTCCCCACCCCCACCCCCTAGGGGTGGGGGAAGGGGGAGAAAAAAAACTTAAATAGGAACCCCCATTTTTTATTGCAGATTCTGATTCCCCGGAAAAAACTACCCCTATTTGACCCCCAATTCGAGTCATTTTGGTCGATAGATGGCGCTGCATTTCTCAGAGTTTTCTCATTACTTGATGTACTTCCATTGCGTTCACATCGTCGCTCATTTCTCAGAGTTTTCTCATTACTTGATGTACTTTCATAGCGTTCATAACATCTCTGATTTATTTACTTCGTTCTGTTGCACGTGTCAATGAGAATGCAGGCTATAACGTTGCAAGAAAAAATTGAAATGGTCTACATTTATGGAGAATGTCGCAAGAATATCGATAATGCTGTTGATCTTTATGCTCATCGTTTTCCAGACCAGCCTCGATCGCGCGCTTCTTTTTACCGTATTATCCAACAGTTCACTCAGGAGGGAAGTGTGCACACAAACAAACGAAACCATCCGTTCCATGTTTCGTTGCATCAAGAACTTCACGGCAATGATTTCGATAATCGATTGACATTTTGCCGATGGTCGCTACAGAAAATACAAGAAGAACCCCATTTCTTTGCTCGAGTACTGTTTTCGGATGAATCCACTTTTACTAACCACGGCACCATTAATCGACACAACATGCATTATTGGAGTGTGGAAAACCCGCATTGGTTACGCCAAGTTGAACATCAGCGTCCGTGGAATGTAAATGTTTGGTGTGGGATAATTGGGGACAAACTTATTGGTCCACATTTTATCCATGGACATTTCAATGGGGAGAAATATCAACAACTCTTAGAGGACGTACTGCCAACATTGCTTGAAGACGTACCCTTAGACGTGCGACAAACAATGTGGTTTCAACATGACGGTTGTCCAGCACATTTTGCTGTAAGATCGCGGGAAGTGTTAGATCGTCTGTACAATCGTCGATGGATCGGAAGAGGAGGTCCAGTGCCGTGGCCTGCAAGATCACCAGATCTCACTTCGCCTGATTTTTTTTTATGGGGATACTTGAAGAATGAAGTTTACAGTGAAGTGCCAACAACGCCTGAAAACATGATTGAACGAATTACCAACGCTTGTCAAAAAATCACGCCGGATATGCTTCTTAGTTGCGTCGAATCATTCCAAGAGCGGGTAAATAAATGCATCGATGTCGGTGGTGATATTTTCGAGCACTTGCTTTAGAATTGTTGTTAGAAACAAACACGTGAGAGGCGAGGGGACTCACCAAAAACAAGCACCCCGATGGTGAGAGGCGAGGGGACTCACCAAAAACAAGCACCCCGATGGTGAGAGGCGAGGGGACTCACCAAAAACAAGCACCCCGATGGTGAGAGGCGAGGGGACTCACCAAAAACAAGCACCCCGATGGTGAGAGGCGAGGGGACTCACCTAAATCTAGCACCCCAAAGGGAACAGAAAATTACTACGTCCACGTCGTTGTTCCTGGGTAACGCAAAAAGTAATGTTTGACTTTCGCTATCTGCTAAAGAATTTGCATCAGTGCATTTTGAAATAATGTCCATTCCCATCCCTCAAGTTTGGAGGTGGGTGGTGTTATTGAATAGTTTTTGAAAAATATCAATCACATTAACTTGTATTTTGCTGATCTGATGTGTATTTCACGAGATATCCTCATTTTTAAATGAATTTTTGCTTATTTTGATTTTTGTCGATTGCAGCGCCATCTATCGACCAAAATGACTCGAATTGGGGGTGAAATAGGGGTAGTTTTTTCCGGGGAATCAGAATCTGCAATAAAAAATGGGGGTTCCTATTTAAGTTTTTTTTCTCCCCCTTCCCCCACCCCTAGGTGGTGGGGGTGGGGAGTCAAATTTGGTATCATCGGATGTCCCCCGTCGAGACGAACAATTTTTATTACCCACTTTTTTTGATCGGATTTGTAGTTTTCGAGATATTTAGTTGTCTCAAGATAAAAAACTCACCCTGTATATATATATATATATATATATATATATATATATATATATATATAGGGTGTTACAAAAAGGTACGGCCAAACTTTAAAGAAAATATGTTATGTGGACATGTGTCCGGAAACGCTTACTTTCCATGTAAGAGCTCATTTTATTACTTCTCTTCAAATCACATTAAACAAGGAATGGAAACACACAGCAACAGAACGTACCAGCGTGACTTCAAACAATATATATATATATACCATCCATAAAGCATCAAACGCGCATATCATACGCGCAGCACTTCATAGAGTGACGGCACGTGATAATACGAGGGTTGGAACTTAAATAGTGGCAACTATTTATTCACAACCGATACAAAAGCGTTACATGTTTGCACCTGTTTTCTGTCCTACAAAGTAGTCACCAGCGTTGTGTAGAACCCGTTGCCAGCGATGTGGAAGGCGTTGTATACCGTTAGCAGAGCCTGTTCTGTTGATGGTGCGAATGGAGCGGTCTGCTGCCTGTTGAATCTCTGAAACAGTTCTGAAGCGAATGCCACGAAGTGGTTCCTTCATCTTCGGAATAAGATCAAAGTCACAAGGACTTAAGTTCGAGGAGTACGGTGGATGGTACAGTACTTCGCTGTCCCATCGACCGAACAGAGCAGTCACAGCTTGCGCCGTATGCGCCCGCGCATGATGGGTGGGTTGCACAGAAAGTGTTGCCGCTTCTTTCGCAAAGCTGGTCGCAGGTGATGCTCCACAAACGAACAGTAATACTGTGCATTGACGGTCTGCCGTGGAGGAACGTAATGCGTTAGGATAACACCCTCACAGTCGTACACGAGAATCACCATAACTTTCACCATACTGGGGCTCTGACGCACTTTCGACTATCGCGGCGCCCCATAATGACGCCATTCGTTGGATTGTCGTTTCAGTTTTGGTTCGTACGATGTGGCCCATGTCTCATCCAGTGTTACGATATGGCGTAAGAAAGCCTCTCTTTCGCGCTCATAGCGCTCCAAGTGCGTCTGAGCAGCGTCGTAACGCATCCATTTCTGCATTTCCGTCAATTCTTGCGGAACCCATTGTAATGCAATTTTTCGCATGCCCAGGCGTTCCTTCAGGATGCGAAGCACAGTCGTATGCGCTAACCTGGTTTCGTAGGCGAGTTCACGGACAGTCTGATGTCGATCACTGTCCACTAACGCGGCAACAGAATGCACTTCTTCTTCAAACACGCTAGGACGACCTGCCCGATGCATGTCTGCTACAGATTGCCGACCTTCGTTGAAGGCTTTTACCCAACGTTCCATTGTGTTGTCCGGCAATGCTGATTCCCCACACGCCTCTTGAAGACCATGATGACACTGTCGTGCTGTTCGACCTCTGGTACATTCAATCTTGATCCAACTCCGTTGTTCCTGTTTCGAAAACATAGTGACTCCGTCACAAGTGACTGCGTTTCCCTCGATTGTGCGCACGCCGGGGACGTGGGGCGGGTGAGTCCAATTGCTCGGAGGTAAGGTAGGTATGTCAACAACGTGTGCTATCAACGACATAGTAGATTCCATTGCACAGTATCTCCACAGCAGTGTTGCCACTATTTAAGTTCCAACCCTCGTATGTCTGTGCCGGGAATTTGCGAACTCATTGATTACCCCCATCCAAACATCGCCTAGCGCGCCTATAGAAGTTTTAACTTCAAAAATTTGTTTTCTATACCCGGAACACCATACTCTAAATTTAAACGTCACCTCGATATAGTCCATCAAGGTCCAAATGTTTTGATTAGTGGAGGCCGATATATACAAATTATACTAATATAGATGGATTATAAATTCGGTTCGAGTGCAATAATACGGGATTCATCTAATAACACCTAGATTAGACCTTATTTAACTAGAATTTAAACATGAACAAATGAAGTTAAAAAACGAATCTGAGTATAAAAATTAGAAAAATCACACTAATTAATAAAGATGAGCTCGCGTGCTCATTTTCCCTACCATATGACTGTGTGCTAATTTCGATTATCAGCAGTATGATTCTGAAATGGTTTGATTGCCGAGTGGTACACAGACAGCTTTATTTGCAGCTTGTGCGATATTTCCTATGGCACTTATCGTCGTATTAGCAGTTCTCCTAGTGGTATACCGCTCCACGCAAAGCGGCGGCAATTCAGCGGGAAACATTTTCAGGCTCAAATCCCTTTTTACTACCGACTTAAATGATAGCCAGCGTGGGCGCCACCATGCCTCAGCAATCCATTAGGTAATTGAATTTAAATTCCATGAATAACTTCTCTAATCTCCCAGTATGTGCAGAACAATCACCGCTATTCAACTTAACACGTCCTCGCGTTAAAGCCTTTCGTATATTGTTAAATCACGTACGAGTGCTTAAAATGAGTTGGATCTACCTTTTTCCTTCACTTTAATACCCTTTCACACAGTTACAGTTATTTCTATAGATTTTTTTCAAAATGTTCATAAAAGCAGTTTAAAAATTAAGGGAAAACGTAGAAATGAATAATCATTGTATGGTAAATTAAAAATAGAGCATTTATTCCAGAAATCTGCTATGTTAAATAGATTTGTATGTAACTATAAATAGTGCGTCATCCATCCTAATTATTTACTCGTACAGTTTCAGTAATAGGTAATGGTACTGTTATTAACTATTACGTGAAACTATAATTACAACTCATACGTTAATGATGGGATGGTGATCCTATTCTAATGGGAGAGCTAAGTGTTGCCACCTGTTTACGAAACGTATAACTGTGTCCAGTATGAGAAGTGTGTTTTCTGTTTGTGAACTGCGTAGTTTGTGAAAAGGAATTTGGAGACTTTCCTTGCTTTCACTTACATAATTGCGGGAAGCCGCTTAATAACCTCAGTCATGATTGTTGGTTTTCAAGGCCCTGGGTTTGAATACACTGATCAGCCAAAACATTGTTACCAACTGCTTATTAGTGTGTTAGACCATCTTTGGAGTGCAATACTGCAGAGATTCAGCGTGGCATGGATTCCAAAAGTACTTGTTAGGTTCCCGGAGTTGTCTGGCACCAGTTGCCTACGCACACGTCACACAATTCCCTTAAATTACAGGCCGATGGTTTGTGAGAGCGACTCCTGGTTACAAGGATCTCGGAAACGGCTAGGCTGGTCGGCTGTTCGCGTGCTACTGTAGTGAGCATCTGTGCAGAGTGGTTGAAGCACGGTGAAACCAAGACTGGGCAACAAGGTGGTGGACGTCCAAGCCTTATAACATAACATGGAGATCGGAGGCTTGCACGCTCTGTAAAGCGCTATAGGCGGTGATCTGTGGCAGATTTGGCAGCAGAGTGTTTTCCGAAACACTTGTGTCTGCACCAGCATTGTACTCCGCTGCCAGATCTGCCGTAGATCGACGCCTATCTCTCTTTACAGAGTGGGCAAGTCTCCAAACGCCACGTTCTGTAATGTGGCGCGGCCGTCCACCACCTAGTCGCCCAGTGGTGGTTTCACCGTCTTTCAACCACTCTGCACAGATGCTCACAATTGCCGTCCAGCCTCACTGTTTCTGAGATGCTCGTTCCCAGCAGCCGCGCCCGTAAACCATCGGCCGGTAGTTTAAGGGAACTGCGTGACCTGTGTGTAGACATCTGGTGCCAGACAACCCCGGAAACCTACCAAGGACTTTTCGAATCCATGCCACTCAGAATCACTGCTGTATTGCGCCTCAAAGATGGATCAAGACACTAATGAGCAGTTGGTAACAATGTTTCATCCGATCAGTGTATTAATTCTGTTGTATTTAGAGTACTGGTGCTTAACAACGGGCACAACCCCAATGGCTGGTTCATCACTAATTACAAAACCATAACAATGACTTTAATTACTCGTTTGATATATTATTTTGTTGATAGTAAGGCCAAATGAGAGGAAATAAAATAGCTCTTTACAGTTGTTAAGGTTTACCAGCAACCTTCAGTATTATGAAATTGTCCACAAAGCAATGAAATTTCCCGTATGACCTGATTTAAGCACATTCTGCAACGAAGCAAGGTTTTAACAGCCACTGGATGATCGTACTAAGTCGGAGTATGAGAGATTATATGAACGGCAAAGTTATCGTTTCGAGTATAATTGATTACAGTTCTCATAAACGGTGGGCTTGTAGTTTCAGTGAATGATGTGATGCATAAATAATTACAGAAGTGAGATCAACTGCAGATATTTGGAGGATATCTAAGTGGGGGAAAAAGCTCACTATTTATTTCAATTAACAGTCAAGGAAAAGATTTAAGACGATAAAGTTTCGTAAATTTTAAATTGAAAAGGTAAATGAGTTTAGGAATGCTAAATTAAATTCCACATATGCTGAACAGCTTGGGGAAGAGCTTTTTATTAGAGCATGGCGGGTGAGAGCGTAATAATAAGAGGTCAGTTAAGTAATCCATTTCAGTGAATTAATCAGCACCATGTTATATAGTACGAATAGTAAAACTCGATGAAGATCAACATATGTTCCGAAGGGATAGATCTACAACACACTTTATCTTAATAGGAAGGAAGCTTAGTCAGAAGCACTGGAAACATAGAAAGGAAACGGTAACAGTATTAAAAAAAAAAAAAAAAAAAAAAAAATCTGGAAGTTCATGGAGAGACTTAAATGCGAGGGACAATGAGTTAACTTTGTGCAGATATAGGGAAGTACTTTAGAATGGTTCCTAAAAGAAACTATAGTGTGGGAGGAAAGTGTTCTGTTCCATATTGTCATACACGAAATTATAGTCAAGATTGAAAATTTTGGTGCATCTAATCCTAAAGTTTGAAGATGGTAAATGCAGAAACTACTCACTAGATTGGAGCACAAAAGGAATAAGATCTGAAAATCAATATGAACGAAACATTATAGTAGCAAATAACAATGAACGACGTGCCAAATATTTTGTGCACCTGGCCTTGGTGAATGAAAATGGAAAATGAATAATAGAACGATAAATTACTAATATGATACAACAGATCTCCACTATCACGTTGTAGGATATTTGCTCTCGTATATGCGAGTTTTAAAACAAGCAAAGCTACTAATTTGAAACCTTTCTTAATGTAACGAGCAAAATCATAAATGTTAACCAAGAAAGACAGGAGCAGACTACAAGCTGCAGATATGATAAGCAGATACGCGTAGAATGAATAATAATAAAATGATATAATCTATAGATATAATAAGACTATATCTGACCGAAATCTCTACATTAAATTGATTTCAAAAATTTTAGTTGGAGGAAGCATTACTAATGATATAAAAGCCAAAACGATATATTTTTATCTGTCTGCCTGCATCTTTGAAAGCTCATCGCGCTGAAGCTTCTACACGGATCTTCATGTAACTTGGTATCATTACAACAGATACTATGGATTAACATTTATAATAGTTATTATCGTGAAAAATGATAGAATTTCCTTGAGATAAGGAATGAAAGTTAGTTTTTTTTTTTTTTTTGAAAACGAATGACACGGAAACTATCTCAACGATTTGAATATAACTTGGCATAATTATAACTGATAATGTGGATTAATATTTAGAATATATTTTATCCAAAAAAACAAAACAATAAACGACAATGTTCACGAGTGGTATTTGAGGCGCATGACGCAGAAACAACGAGATGGATTTATAAGGATTTTATCATGGTTATCACTGATATTATGGATTAACATTTAAAATGTTTTGCTTTTTATCCAGAAAATCGAGAAGGTTTTCGTGCGATAGATGATGAAATTTACGGTATAAATGTAGTTTGTAATGCGATACAAGTCGAGTTAAGTGCGCAGAATAGAATGCGCGTGGCAGTGATGTCATAGAGTGAGCTTTAAGTTTCATGTGTGGGCCACGCTATTTGCACAAACGTACGCAAGATGCACTCTCTTACTTGATAAAATTTGGGCACCTAGACCTATTAATTACGTTCAATAGTGGACAAAGATAACTCAAGAAATCTTTCAAGGACGAGCTTCCCACAATAGACACGATATTGTGGCTAGAGTATTTCATCTGAATTTCGCACTGAGAAGAGTGTGTTTAATGTGTCCCTTTGACTTATGTTCAGTGTAGAATGGTAGAAGAGGGGTTTTGCCATGCACAAATTCTTTTATTGCTGCAGGAAAAGATATGTATTAACGACGTCAATAGCATAATAAGCGCAGAAATTCCAGACAATGAGCAGGATTCTTCTCTGGATTCCGTAATGGTGTCCCAGACTTGTCGATCACCGTGATTAATCTTAAGTCAATTTGTTCAGAAACCAAGTCACCGGCGTCATGGTGAAGACATTTAACATTCCTATGGACAAAGTCTTCCGTGAATTGATGTTTCAAAAGTACGTTGCACAAGACAAAAATCCATAGCCTTCTAGATTCTGCACGTCACAAGAGACCGGGAATTTGATAGTTGCATCATATTAACGCAACACATTTGATTCAAACTTACTTTAATACTCATGTAGCTCGTAAGGTTCCTTACACTCCCAGTATGGCCCCTCGTAATTTTCAACTAGTCCACAAGTTGTAAATATAACTGAAGGGATCTGATTTTATCCATAAGAAACATTATGCGAAACGTTAGGAAAATTTTCTGCAGTCCCTAGACTAGGTTTCAGACCTCTTAGAAGTAAGTACATTTTGCAGGAAACAGTTTTATTTTTTCTAAATAGCCATGGGATACGTAGCTCCCTACTTCGGTAATATTATGTAATATTCTTTCGGTGTTGCGGGTATTTATTTCTTCTTATGAACATAAATTTAAATAACTGTATACAGATTTTTTTTACTTAGTATTCTCTTCATCTCATGAAAAAAGAAAATTAATTATTTCTCGCAGCTGGTTTTTTAAATTGATGTGTATATATAAAGACTTCCTAGTATCATAAATATATTACAATTGTTAGATATAATAAGCAAAGCCTTTCATTGACGGTTGTTAATGTAATGTATACCTGTTTCGAACCACGCTAAGCAGTAAACGTTCTGCATGGTAGGGATAGTATTTGATTTCGTCAGTTGCTCAAAACGTATTTGGGACCTTATAAAGATGTACTATCATGCTCATATTAGGGCTGTTGATATTTTAAAAAATATCGGATTTTCGATATATCGATATTTAAAAAAATATTTATATCGGGTTCGATATATCGAAGAAAAAGTATCGATATATCGACCCCATTATATAAAAACAATGTTACAAAAACAAATCATTTTAAAAAAGGGCGAAGTCTTGTGGCTATTTAATGATGAAGAGTTGTGAGATATTTTTCTGAATCAAGTTTTGATTTCTCAAAAAAATAAGTTTTTCATGACGTCACGGATAAATATTTTTTTTTAAAAAAAATTGTGATTTAGCCATATACTACTACTTTACTAAAAGGAAAGGCAGAATGTTTATGATTTACTCGAATACTTGTGAATCCAGAAAGAGCATCGAGGGAAATCTTGGCTTTTTGTGAGTTTAAAAGCTCAATAATACAACATTGTAGAGGCATTTATTTATGTGATGTTCTATTATCAGAGTTTGCATGATGACCAAGTCACTTTTTCTTACAAGTATTGTTTTATGTGGAATTTAATTTCTTTTTGTAGGTTGATAGCTTATTCTGAGTCTTATTACTTTTTTTGGACCAAATGTTTGCACCTTAGCATAGATTGTGTATCCGAATTTATCAATATTCCTGCTTGCATCCAATTTCCATATCAAAATACTTTCCTCCACAACGCACGCTCATGTAAAACAATGGGCTGGAGTCCGATTCGTCCTGTGCGAGCTTCGCCGTGTCTGCATTGTTACCATCGGTGTAGGACTACCAATAACTTCCAAATTAAATGTAGTAACAAAGTAAAATTAATTGTGTTTTTTATGCTCCTGATCTTTGTGCAAAACTGAAATTCAAGGCATATAGCCACATCAAGAAGAAAGCAATTAACCTACAAATTTTCTCTAAGACGTTTCAGCTTTTAGATTGGCATTGAAAAACACAGGAACTTTTCTTATACTATGGGGATGAAACAAGTATGTGTACCAAATTACCATTTTCTAGGACAACTGGATGTTGCATAGAATTATGATGAGAGAACGTTATAGTTATTTAAAAGAGTTTCAGATCCAAAGAAAATTCCAAACTAAGGTGGTGAATGAAGTAAAATTTTGCACCAAAACTCATGTCAGAAACTTCATTGGACATACTTTTCAAGAGCATGAACTCATGTTTTTCCCGTTGTTTCTTCTACTATGAATGGAGAACTCCCTACATTAATTGAAAATTTCCCCTTCTTTGATATTGCTTCGCAAATGGGTAACGCTTTACCATAATACAATTTTTTAATGCTGAGATTCTAGGTGGAATGCAGGATTTAGGGCGAGGAGTGGGGGCAAACCGGGGTACTTGCTCTGGGCGATAATATGGTGTCGCGAAAACTGCGCCCAGTGAAATTTGCGGCCAGTGAAATCTGCGGCCAGAATTTCTCAACAATGCTGTAGCGGTATGTTTATTACAGAATAGGATCAAACTGGTGTATTGTTAAAAGCCGCCCCGCCGGCGCTCTGAGCGGAATTGCTACGTTTGTAGCCACTGTTTCTAAACAGCAGGTTGACAGTATAGATGTATTTATTGTTTATAACTGTTATTAAAATACAAGTTTTATTCTTGCTTAAAAGACGTAGAAAAGAATTGTAATAACGAGGCAGATACTTACAGAATCGTAGTAGATTTCATGCAAAATCTCCCTTTGCTACTAGTGCAGGAGGCCTCGCATTCGGCAGGACGGTGGTTCGAATCCCTTTGGGGGGGGGGTTTAGGGCGCGTTGACGACGGGGTCATTAGCGCTCGAATCCCTGTCCGGGCATCCAGATTTGGGTATTCCATGGTTTCCCAAATCACTCCAGGCAAATTCCCGGATGCTTCCTTCAAAAGGCCATGACCGAATTCCTTCCCATTCCTTGCCCCCATCCTTTCCCGTCTCCAAAGACCTCGCTGTTAGAGAGACGTTAAGCAGATAAGAAACTAGTGTAGGAAAAAATATTCTACCATCAGCAGTTGTGGGTTAACGTCATCCACATCAAATTTCCACACAGACGACACGATAATGGAGTGACATCGCTCCATTTGCACGGATGGAGCGATCGTGTATGGCCGCCTCTAGACGACCTCGGCCACTCCGATCTAGTTAGTACCGCACTGGATTTGCATATCAGCAAAAAATTCAGCTTTCAGTAACGAGTGCGAAAAAAGTCTAAGAAAGAATACTTAACCTGTGAAACATTCGCGTGTCTATTAAAAAAAAAAAAAATAGAAATTAACTTGGCTGTTTCGGGCGTGTAATGTAAAATGATTTGTTCACGTAATAACTTCCAGGCCACGATTTAGTGAGACCAGGTCGGGTCGTCTAAAGGGGCGTTTAGAGTGATTAGGACGGCGCGGCATGACACAAAGAGAAGAGGTATTGGCCGCAGATTTCGCAGATTTTAGGTTGGCCGCAAATTTCACTGGTCGCAGTTTTCACATATCCCGATAATATCGTGTCCAACAATGCGTTTGACAAACAGTTAAAGTGGCGACATCAATGCGTTTGGCCAACAATCAAGGAGGAGATTCTCGGGGTCAGACTGGCAACAATGTTTGAAGAGGCGGCAATCTCAGTTTTTCCCCGGCTTGGAAAAATCCTAGAGCCGCTACTGTCAAGGCAGTTCCCTTGGCGTTAATGTTTTTTAAATGCACCAATCTATGATAATAAGTTTTTAGCATAGCGCTTTGTAAAGGCAATCCAAAAGTGGTAGATTCTTTTTTTCAATTTCTTATCTTAATAAATTCGTAAGTGATATAACAAAACTGGCTGTAACATAATTTTGGAGCTCAATTCTTCTGTTGGTATGGAACAAGAACCGTATCCAATTCGCGCGAAATATTTAACTGTGGAATGCCAGATACAGGCTTATAATTTCCGGGACATTTCTGGGTCTAAAAAGTATTTTAGCGGTATTTTAAAGAGTGAACAAAAATGCAAATTAATAAAAAATCTATTTTAGGTAAATATGTTATCTAACGTATATATAGCACCTCTTTTAACTTTATTAATTAAACTATGGTAGAAAGTAAACATCAGGTATTATGAATCAAAAGGAAAAATACTAAACTTAAAACAAAAATTGACCACCTCGTTAGGAATTTTTTACTTTGGTACAAAATCAACATCGGGTATTATTAATCAAAATCTCAAAAATATTAAACCAAAACTGAACACTTCTGTTAATCTCATTAATTAAAATTAGGCAGAAAATCAACATCAGGTTTTATCAACAAATAAAAAATTAGCATCTATCTTTTGCTAAATCAAAATCAACATCAATCCAAATAGATCTTAATCATCTACTTTTAAAACATTTAATACTAGATTTTGCCATTTTCATAAATATTTCTCCGTCACTGCTTTGCAAAACTGATAAAATTTCTCAGCAAGAGTCTTCAAAATTGATTGAGTTTGCAGTTCAGCTTTGATCGAATCCATGAACGTTCTGTTTCACTCTTATTTCATAAATTATTCAACGGACTAAAACTTGTCTCGTAAAAGTCATTGCTTGTTGGAATTGACAAAACAAAAACCAACTATTTTTTTAAAATATTCAAAATCATTAAAAACGCTTGTTCTAAAGAAATTGGCCCAGATTTTATCGTTTGGAAAGTCTTTTGGAAGGACCTGAAAAACACGTTTCAGACATGTGAACTCTGTATAAAGGAAGTTAATGTTAACTGCATCTAGAATTTTCAAATTCCCAGAAAATTCAAAGAGTATTTTCCTGTCAGTTTCAATTCCTCTGATTTAAGGGACATTCCATCCTCCCGCTGCAAGCATGGGATACTTGGCTTGGCCTCATTACCACCACTGAGTTTGAGAAAAAAACTAGTATACGGAAATTCCGGGACAGTAACGCATAATTCCTGAACACGAGATCAGACACAAAATTCCGGGACATTCCCGGATTTTCCGGCTATCTGGCAACCCTACCCATACCTGGTACATTACGATTAGTTTCTTAATGCTAATACTTTTGCATTGATTGAAGACAAATTTTAAAAACTTTTCAAAATGTCCAGACAAGAATTCTAATGAATATTGAATGAGTTATTTTACCTTTGTTTTTTACTTCTCCACAGGCCCGCCGCTAGCTGTTTGAGCGCCCGCGTGCAATAGCGATTATGCCGCCCCTGTCCAACTACAGCCAGTGGTGGATCTAGGAAATTTCCGAAACGGGTCAAAAAACTGTGAGATTGCCGCCCCCATTGTTGCCATCCCGAGTGTCGCCGCCGACCGCCCGTAGCAGCTGTTGAGCTAAAAAAAAAGGAGGTCGCCCGCTAAATAATATGCTGCCTGGCACGCCCCCTTACGGCGGCCCTGCTTCTCCATGTGCTCGTATCGTTCATTGTTTCTTAAAATTCTATCTATGAAAATGTATTGCATGTGCAACACAGGTAATCGTTTTCCCACCAATAATAACTTGGAATATTCTACCAGGAAAATAACCACTTATTTTTAAAAAATATCGGACTCCGATATCCAGATTTCAATATCGATATATCGATATATCGTCCTAAAAAATATCACTCATAAATATCGATATTTTTTTAAAAAAATATCGATATATCGATATATCGATATTTTATCAACAGCCCTAATTTGGACGGATGGAGCGATCGTGTATGGATGGCCGCCTCTAGACGACCTCGGCCACTCCGATCTAGTTAGTACCGCACTGGATTTTCCGAACAGTGTTGCAGATCAGCAAAAAATTCAGCTTTCAGTAACGAGTGCGAAAAAAGTCTAAGTCTAAGAAACCTGTGAAACATGTGCGTGTCTATAAAAAAAAAAAAAAAATAGAAATTAACTTGGCTGTTTCGGGCGTGTAATGTAAAATGATTTGTTCACGTAATAACTTCCAGGCCACGATTTAGTGAGACCAGGTCGGGTCGTCTAAAGGGGCGTTTAGTGTGATTAGGACGGCGCGGCATGACACAAAGAGAAGAGGTATTGGCCGCAGATTTCGCAGATTTTAGGTTGGCCGCAAATTTCACTGGTCGCAGTTTTCACATATCCAAGTTGCGCAGCGTTTTTAGTTATTAAAATAATTTGGTTAAAGTGCGGTAGCTTCATTTAAATGTTAAAATATGTTTAATTTTCATTTTGTTTCCTACCTTTTCTGATTTCAGAATATTCCGTAAGTTCTCTGTTGGACTGATAAAGTAAGCTTCCATTTTAATTGAAATACAAAATTCTTACCCGATGTAACTTCATTAAACATTAACTGTTAAACAGAGAAAATTAAAGTTATTTAATCATTTTGAATGTTTCATCTCATGATCTATTTCTTTTCCTTGGATCGAAGAAAACGTGACAGTACGTCGAACTTTAACGAACGGCTGAAGCTTTGAAATTCTAGGCGTCGAAATTATCAGAGATGCTCACTGAGATGAAGATGTTGACGGACAAGTAACAACAGCAGTTGGCATCGACTTCCAAGAGTCAACGTTCTGTTTACAGAGAACTCGGCGCGGGAGAGACAGGGCTAGAACAGGACATTACAGAATGAGAAATTCATTATATTTTGGAGGTAACAGTGTGACGCCAGGACATGAGTCACTGCCGAAAACAATGGTGAAATGAAATTTGTTGAGAGGGGAGAGGCGGAGGGATTACGGAGATAAACAGAAGGGTCACAAGCACGCAGCTCACAGTTAGATATGATTCCCGGTAGTAGCCATCGGTTGCTGTGTTGCCTTGTGTTAGCAAGAAATACTACCCTCATCTACCCAAGAGTCAACGGAAATGTGCAATCAGTCAAAAAAATTGTGGATTAACATCCGCTTCATAAAGACTGTAGCAGTTATTTAATGTATTTAATATTTCATGGCTGCTTATTAATTATTGAATTTTGGTGCATAAAAATTGCGCAACATACGATTTTTGTTTTGCTTATGGCTTTACGCCTCGTCGACGTCAACGTCATTAGAGGTAAGAAAGAATGGATGAAAGGAACGGGAAGAAATTTGGCCATGGCCTTTAAAGGAAGCATAGTGATTTGGGAGAACCATTGAAAACCCAAACCTGGATGCCCGGAGGGAGAATCGAACCCGCGTCCTCCAGAATGAGAGGCCAAAGCGTTATCACCCACCAGTCGATCGTTGCAACAATCATTTTCCTCGTCCCTTCTTCCAGTAAATGTGGGTTTTGATGGGAAGGGACCAGACTAATATATATATTATATATATATATTAACTGCTTAACGTCTCTTAACAGTGAGGTCTTTAGAGACGGGAAAGGATGAGGGGCAAGGAATGGGAAGGAATTGGCCATGGCCTTTTTGAAGGAGCATTTGCCGGAATTTATGTAGAGTCAATATCTGGATTTCTCACAGCACTAAATCATTTTACGAAAACATAATTTGCAAAAAAGTTCTCTTTTTTATTTCTGAACTTATTGGTCATTTGCCACAGCAAAGATACATTACTTTTTTGCACAAATCAGTACTTGACTATTCTGTCCGTCTAGTTCGACTATGGCTCAAAAGGAGGTTGAGAAGACGCTCTAATGGTGTCAGGTTCCCACGTTCACGCAATCTTTAGTTCTCTCGTCAGCTGACCACCTCACCCCATAACCGTGCGGGAGCCTTGGGCAGCGACTGATATTATCAAACAGTGTTACTATCAATATTATCAAACTTGACAGAGCTAAAACTGATTTCAGAGCCCGGTGGATGAGCGGTAAGGCACGGGCCTTGCATCCGGAAGGTCCAGGCTTCAAATTCCCGCCTAGCCATGCAGGTTCCGGTTTTGTTTACCGAAATCCCTTTATGCGAACGGTGGTATGGGAAAGAATTCTTACCCGTTTCTTTCCCCCAGTTTTCTCCATTCTCTAATGACTCACGATGTTTTTTTTTGTTACTCTTCGTCCAGGTAATTAGGGGCAAGTAACGATAAGGAACTTTTCCATGGCTTTTTGAAGGAGCCTTCCCGGCATTTTCCTTGAGTGATTTGGAGAAACCTTGCAAAAACCAAATTTGGATGGCAGGACGAGGCTGCGAATTCAAGAGCGTTGCTAATCAGCCACCACGCTCAATACAACGTCAATGAAGATTAAACCATAACAAAAACAAAAAAAAACAAAAAACTAATACAAACTTTTAAGGAAAGCAAAGGGAGAAGGAACATTGCTTCATCATAAGACGCTTCATAGAAGTTATTAATGGCTTGGGTTGTTCCTAATGAGACTGGTATCATACGCACAAAGGGAGCGTGCATAAACCACGTAGCTCCATTTTGGCCTCCTGTAAACCCCCCCCCCCTCCCTACTCACGTAGCCCTACGTAGCATTTGCCTCTAACCCCCTCCCCCACGTAGCACGTAGATTTTTCTCTTTTGATTCCAGGAGACATTTTGTACTGTTTTCTCCTGTCAGACGATTTTAAATTACATAGGGAGATAATTAACTGAGGGAAATAAATATCACATGCTGTTGTGTGATCTGTTCCTCATTTTAACTGTTATGAAAGGAAAGCTACGTGGCCTAGCTCGGAACCCGCCCCTCCTCTCCCACGTAGCCCAGCGTAGCCTTCCAGCTAACCCAGGATCGAGCCACCTAGATTGTGCACGATCCCAAAGAAGGCGCTACAAAAACTATTTGCAATTTTTTTTAATGAAAAATTTCATGTGCAGTTTTCATATAGAATGTAGAAATGAGTAAGTCTACGTATTTGTTTGTTCCACGCAGGTAGCAGTATCGAGAGTGGTGTGTGTCAAGGCCGGAGCGGATGCGTGCGATGCGTGGCCCAGCTCGGACTCTTCGTGGCTTTGTCGGGGTTAACAGCTGCCCGCGCGCGACTCGCTGGTGCTGTGTCCAGAGGTCCGCTAACAGGGGGCGCGCGTATCAGATGTCCGCAGCGACGCCTTTCTTGTTCTTGTCGGCTATCCAGTTACAAGCTACGCTAAGTGGATATAATCTCGGACGTCGTCGACAGGCATATGAATAACGTGCAGTAGCCTCGACGGACTTGCTCCTCGACTTGATAAACACGTTATATTAACACTGAAATACTGCTGAATCTAGGTGCACGAGCTGGTATTTCTATAGAGAATCAAGATAACGAATCATATTTAATGATTTCGGGTCTTGCATAACGTATGTCCAAGAACTTAGCTGCTCTGCAGTCTCAAAGCACAGTATTCAAACATTTTCTCTGGAAGCAAAATCTGAGGAGAAGAACAGTTCTGTATTTAAAATACTAGACAATCAACCACAGTGTAAGGCCCATACAAGACTTCTTTCACATTCGCGTTGCATGTATTCCAACAGGTTTTTAATTTCGTGATGTACTTTGATTACATATCGAATGTCACATTAGTGAAAAGAAGACAAGTAGGCCTATTACGTGGAGAGGCCCACTATACGGTTTTTAGATACAAAAACTGTAAATTAAAATAAAATATCCGTTCGTATGTAATGCTCAAGCAACTCGTTTGGAAATTAATTGACTTCATTATTAAAGGCAGTTATGGAAGCACTACAGCCTTCAGTATACTATCATACTAAAACTCATCTATGCCATTATTCTCTCTGTTAATTATTTTCGGATTTCGTTGTCGTGGTAAAAAACGTGATCACATCAAAATTTTTAAAGTGTGAGAAAACACTGGAAAGTCAAAACATTAGATCGTGGATCATACAAAGGTTTTAACTGATTTTTGCTGAGAGGGTGGGTGAGCGGTAACGCCCTTGCCTCGCATTCGGAAATACGAGGATTCGAATCCCCGTTCGGCTATCCGTATTTGGGTTTTCTTTGGTTCTCCAAATCACTCCAGGTGGATGCCTTCGAAATGACATGGTCAAAATATTCCCGTTCCTCGCCTCCAGTCCATTCCGTCTCTAATAACCTCGAAGTCGACGAGACTGAAAGCCAAAAAAGTAATTTGCTAACTTTTTTTGCTGTAGCTTTACACCTCGTCGACGTCAAGATCTTTAAAGTATATAAGTACTGGGGGCAAGGAATGGGAAGGAATTCGGCCATGGCCTTTTTGAAGAAACCATAACTGCATTCGCTGCAGCGATGTGAGTAAACCGTGGAAATGCCAAATCTGGATCGCCAACTGGAATTTGAACCCGCGTCCTTGCCTCCATATGACTGTATATGATTATCACTCAGAAATCCGTCTGTTGATAAGGGAAAAAAAAAAAAAGAACGCTCAACATCATGGTAGTAGCTACAACTGTCGATAGGATATTCCTCCAAGATACATTTTTTAATAGGAGACATGAATTTGCACATATAGGGACCACTTTGTCGTTTGCATGGATTGTAAGGGTTCTGTCTTTGCCTTTCTTTGATGGATCAAAACAGATTCAAGACATCCATTAGAAAAAAGTGACAGCCCGTGTGTTTGATAATCTAATGGAAGATCGCCATAATTCAACTTGCACATGGTTCAAGCCATAAGGAGAAATTATATTACTGGAGTTAGAATTTCGCTCTATCAGACAGAAAAGATGGCTATGGCTATGGCAGATGTATGGTCTCAACGTATCATGCCCGAAATTTATTGGGCTTGCCTAACGTGCTTCAGTTTATGACTTTTCAAGCGAAATTGTGAAATTTTTTCAAAAAAAAAAAATTTGTACGCTTTACGCCTCCTCAACGTCGAGATCATTCAAGACATGAAAAAATTTGGGAAAGAGAGGAAAGAATTTAGCCAGGGCCTTAAAAGGATCAATCTCTGCAATTACATGGAGTGATTTGGGAAACCATGGAAAATAGAAATTGGCTAGCTGGACGGGGATTCGAATCCGTGTTCTCTCGAAGCTAGGCCAGAAGCGCTCGGTAATTGTTCTTCAATTAACAAACGCGTTTTAAAAATATATGAGTTTATTTCGAGTCATACATTAGGACGTTCACCAAATATTATAGGAGAATTAAAATGCAGCAGTTGAACACCACTGCCTTAAACAGTGACCATCCCAAAGGAGACTCTCTGTGCCACGTTAGCTGTAGATTTTGTTTGCCACCAGCGCATTAATGGTTCTGGAAGAGTCAATGCATCAGATCACTTGCCAGGAAAACTTAAGGATAAGTTTTCAATTCAAATATGCTGATAAGATAGCGAATAATAAAAGCGAATTGGAACGTTAAAAAATAAGAATGGAAATAATGATGATGAATATTATGTAAAATGTTTACGACGCGATAATTAACTCAGATTAGAGGGAATGTTTCTCAAATGCAAGTTTGGTGATGTGATTCCTTGCCGTTTGCTGAAAACGCGACTTAGGGATGGACGTTAGGTGCGTCTTTTAGAATTTATAGGAAGAAACATAGCCATAGCTTAGTTTAAGGAACCGTCAACGTATGGAGAGAAACAGAAGTTCGAAGTAAAGGAGTAAGATATCACTTGGCGTTCTGCCGAATGATATGTTAATGATCAACAACTGCTAGATACGACGCGACGGCACGCAACTTTGTTTCGATTCCAGTCTTTTACGGAATATTGGTACTGTTCTGTTGTTAAATCCAGTTATATTTCAAATAGCACGAGTAAGTCCAGGAGTGTTGTTTTAATGTCTTGACAGAAGCATGTATTTTCGTTATATCTTAGTCTTATTAGCTTCTTGTGGTAGTAAAGTCAGCTTCATTCACCGCTTTCTTCAATTTTTATATTAGAGGACTTCCATTAAATACGTGAGGTGTTTTATATCAAATTGAGTCCTCCCTCCCGCTTAGTGAGATTTGGTAAGATGTGGTGAGACACCACCCTCCTCACTTGAGATTTGTTTTAATTTTTAATTCATTTGAAATGTTCATGTATTTTTGCTACGTGCCAGTATATAGCTAAGCGGTAATGCCGATGTCTTCTATGTATTAACGTTTTCCTGTTAAAGAAAGGACAAAAATGATTAAAAAGTTGACGCGTGGTTTGTACTGACCTCTCCTCTCTCCTTTTAAATGAGATCGGTGAGATTCTGTCTGACCCTCCTCCCCCGCCAACCCATATTTGAGCTTACATAATTAATAGACGCACCCTTACTTTCACCAGTTCACAATAGTACGATTTTACTTTTTAGTCTTGGCTATTAGACAAAAATATCTGTTTGGGTATCCTTGATTGAAGTAATTTTTC
>JARYHS010013631.1:132791778-132862151 GCA_031002005.1 Vandiemenella viatica | reverse complement strand
CATTAAACCACTCGTGCCCGAAGCCCGACTCGAACCGCGTACCTTTCTTCCGCGAGACAGGGCGCTTCCTAGCCACTAATCTTCCTGCTCGGCATCGGCCAATCTGAGTGACCCACAGCGTTAGAGATTTACCAGCTGATAACTACTCGTTCGGCAACATTTTTCCGCGTTGCAGAACTGTCATGTTACTTCCTTGAAGCATTAAATTCAATAAACAACACGTTAAAAAAAATATGTTTGCTGTACATCATTAAACTAGGCGTTAGAATCAATTTGTTATATTTCACCCATTCACTATTGATGTTTAGTTGTTTTATTTTTTTTATCTTTTGCTCCGGATTACAGTTTTATTTTTTTCAGTGAGAATTTTTTACCGTCTACCTGCGGGAGGAGTAGGAGTAATATTAGCATTAGATCGGACTAAGAGGTTGGCCTACAAGAGTAAGTTGATGCGACAAATGGAGTATAATACATGATATACATCATTAACTCCACTCGTGACCATCAATAGTCGCACAATATTGTTAATTACGCAAGCTTTCAGTCCATCATTTTTTGATATACCTTCCATCTTTACGTCGGCAGTAGAATACAGAAGTGTAATGTGTAAAATTTTGCCATATTCACTAATGAAGTTGATTTTCAATCAAATACTGAAAAAGCTGGAATCTAACTTTATTTATAACTTTTTTTAAAAAAGGTAGGAATGTTCAATGTTTTAAGGATCTTTTCTTGGTTGTAGTGAGAGAAAATCAGTTTTCTTTCGCTAAAATACATCTATAATTTTTTATTTTTTTTTACGAACGCATATCTCACTGATTCCATCTTATGCTACCGGCAATATTTATTTAATAATTCTTTAAGTTCATGTTTTTATTCACGTTCTGTAGGTTCAAAAACAGACATGAGTAGAACCGGATAACAGAACGTTAGGGCAAGTAGATTCGTTAAATTAATACTAAAGTAATTAATTTTGTGAATATATTATGTGCCATGTAGCAGACAGCTGCATCCAATGGCTCTGTAACGTTTCCACAAATTTAAATCCCGTGCAAAAATCATTTTTTGTATTAAATTTCTTGTTATTTTATGTTTTTGAAGACGAATGTAATACATAAATTGTTTCGTGTCCTACCTTTTGTTCAAAACTAACATTTTGTTTGAAAGCGGTGACTTTTTTACTAGTTATTGACACTAAATAACTCTCAAATGAATTTAAAAAGTACAAATCAACTAATTTAATGTCTGTGTAATACATTTGTTGCCTTACTGTAATCACTAATCAAGTTTATGAAACGAATAAACTGAAGTGTATTCCGTTTTTTGTGGGTCGAGTACGTGACAATTTTTCACAGTAACATGAGTGTACCACCTACCGGGTATAGGACTGTCTTTGCAGTTGTGTATAATGGGTTGAATAATTCCCAGGAGGAAATTTAGCGATGTGCGATTCAGGTCGTTCGGATTAATATGAGCATGGTAGTACAATGTCACATCCAGCTATCTGTAGTAATATTATCTACACCAGCTCTTTCTGTTATTTCCTTCATAATTTGCTCAGGACGTATTTCAGATTTTTTGGTATCTTCATTTCTAAGTGTTGTTAAGCTCGTTCTACAAATTAGACTTATTCACAAATTTTGTTTCGATAGAGGCATGTGACACATGTATTCACAGAAATGAAATCTCTGTGCATACAAAATAAATCGTACACACAAAGGAAGCAAATCTTTCTTCCTTAGGTATTGCTTTATTTTTATCCCATTTCATTCAACGCGCGATTCATTTCCGCGGCCTACTGATGTATTCCCATATGAACTGCTTGATCTTCTGATCCAATAAACAGGCCTCAGGGGAAATCATCCAACTCGCGATAAGGAAACTCAATGAACTTTTCCTCTGGCAAGGGAATTTAAATTCGTGTTTGTGGTAAACCGGCAACAACGCAGTTTTCTGGTTAATGCTGCATACTCTACGGTACGGTGCGTGTATTAGATTATAACCGCTGAAAGGCTGGGTGCAGTGATTCTGTTCTGTACTAAATTAACTATTCCTTTTTTTTTTGCAGGTGGGACGTTTATTAATAAACAAAGAAATTACAAAACTTGCAATACGAAATCATCACTGTTCGATAGTAAATTAAGCAGCGTTTTGTTCGCAAAAATACAACTACTGAAAACAACATTGCCAATAAATTTAGTTATGCTGCGTAGTTGAATATGTATCCTGCCATCTTATAAATATTATTTCCACTGTTTTAAAGTTTTCTTAGATAAATAGGATCCGTTTAAAATAAATTGCTTTGCTCTGGAATATTGGGCAGGTTTATTGATATATCACATCATATGACCAAATGGGACCAAGAGAGGTGACATATGATGAAGTTTGCTTGTAGTATTGAGTTAACGATAAATATATTTACTTTAATGTGGACGGCGTAATTGAACAACGCAGTATTGTCGGCATTGCATAATTTCTTAGCAATCGCTACACTCTATATGTTCATAGAGAATTCGATCATTTAAACATTTTTGGTTGGCCAATAACATTTTTCGAGTTGGGACTGACTTCGCCACGTCGATATATCGCTCACGGGATGTCATCGAATGAAAATAAAGCGTTCATTATAAAACCTGGCTCGATAAGCTTATCATAAACAAAATTGTAAGTCAGTCGAATCAGTGGTTCTTGAATTTCACCATAAGCATTTAAAAAAAAATCTGAGACGCTTAGGTACCGCACGCTGGATATAGAAGATACAACGAGATCGGGCAAGAGTAACCCCCCCCCCCCCCACCGTACCTGCAGTCCTGACTGCGGTTTTTAAGCGTTTTCAAGCAATTATCTAGGAAAATTCTGGTAGAGTCTCCAATCTCCACCTCATAAACTGCGAATTTCACAGGGGAATATTAGGGAAAAAAAAAAAAAAAAAATTGAAGTTGTTGTGGATTGCCGACAGAAGTGAAAACTTAAAACTACACATCATACTTACAAGTACAGATACACTCAATAATAATAATTCCGTGTGGACGCAATGACCTGATGACAGGGTTTCTACTGGCTACGCTTTCCGTCCGTATCTTAGCTGCCTCAATAACCCGGTAGTGCTACCAGGTACAAAGGATCTACAGTCTAACGTGGAATCCGAACCACGGGAGCGTTCTGGCGTACTTCACATTACACAGAGAGCTATGGCAGATGTCATGGTCTGGTTAATATTCTCCTAATATTGTCCCTTGTCACCTTTTGCCTTACATTCCTACAGATATTTTCTCTGCTATTTGAGGATTTCAAACTACTGTTAACGACAGTCTTTATATAAGTATATAAAGACATACGAAAATGAGCTACAGCACACTCATAGATTAATTTTAAATAGGTTTAACGCGTGGGGATGAAGTAATGTACCAGCACCTTTTCTCCTGTTTAGAAAGCCGTGAACATTGAAGATTAATATACTGTAACTATAGCCTTGATAAAAACTTCCTGATGATGTTAAAACTAATAAATTTTTGAATTCAAGGTAACTGCTTTAAGCAGTGACTTGTAGAAGAGTTTAAACTTTTTTTTATTGAGGCCCTCGTTACTCCATAATTCAATACGGGTTGTGTGCTGTAGACTCAAACAATGCGCGATTGTAATATAGCATTATTTTTCCCGCACAAAATCTTATATATATACACGTGTGTGTCCCTATATTGAACTTTGCACACACAACTATCTAGCGATGACAACTGGTGTTTGTGTATGGTATTAGTATCAAGTCTCCCATTGCTCACTATGGTGGTTGCATGTCGGTAGCTGTTGGGGTGTGGACATATAGTGGCTGAAAGTGGTCGGCGTAGAGCATTTTCATATTTCGACCAAAATGTTCTGAAACATCGAATCTTCTAGAATAGTCTTTCATGTACTAAAATGATATGGAATGTTCTCACACCGTGCATGATGGTGGTTGCATGTCAATAGCTGTAGAAAAGTGGGAGATATGGTGGTTTAAATTTGTTGATCATGGATATTTTCATATTTCGACGAAAGTGTTATAAAAATCTTTGGAATCTTCCACAATGTAATAGAATGTTTTTGAATGTACTAAAATATTCTACATTGTTCTTGAAGTAACTAGAGTACAACACTTGTTTTGGTTGCTGATTTTGCAGGGAGTAATATAGGCAATTTTATGTAAATTTTCAAGTTTCCGTTTAAAATCATAAAAACCTTAAAAAATTTTGTCAAACGCGAACGAAGTTGTGGGCACCAGCTAGTTATTACTAATTGTTCGCCTTAGTTACGCAGAATGTTTCCGCAAATGACGTTCGACGTAACTCGATTAAGATTTGATAAATTACAACTGCACAAATATTTTCCCGAAGTTCGAAATTCATTGATAAGTACTAAACGACTATTAAAAAACTCAGTATGTTAGCCAGAGAATACAAGATTCTAGACTTATTGTATAGGCCATCAAGACTGCAGTTGTTTCGTTGTCTTTTTTTTTTTTAACTGCTTAACGTCTCTTAACAGCGAGGTCTTTAGAGACGGGAAAGGATGGGGGGCAAGGAATGGGAAGGAATACGGCCATGGCCTTTTGAAGTGATTTGGGAAACCATGAAAACCCAAATCTGGATGCCCGGACGGGGATTCGAACCGGCGTCCTCCCGAATGCGAGGTGAGAATGTTTCATTGTCGTCCGCAACACTGAGCAGTAGGCAGCCATTAGACAATCAAAACAAGCTATACAGTAGTCAGGCCATGAGAGTCAACGAAAATCTGTATTTACACATTCTAAAGTTCTTTAAACTAAACAGAAATTCTTCAGAACCCTTAGTGTAAAATAAATGACAAATTCTTATTTTAGTCAATCTGTCATGACCTTTTTCCCTAAAAGTGTAGTATTTTCTAGACCCTTGACCATACACAGAACAAGGTAAACAACCCCTTTAAAAATGGAACAGGTCAATAATTGCTTAAATGATCAAATTATCTGGAAACATAATATTCTCACAGGATAAATATTGGGTGCTACTTGAACCGTTGCGACAATATGTTGTTATTAAATTATCTGTATACATTGCGTCAGTTAGAGTGTATAATGTGAGTGCCAGAACAAATAACAAATATTACACGATATGAAAGCGCTGAATATAGTGGTTTCATTGTATATTCAGAAATTTAATATCAATTAATGTTACCTCCGCTTAGAAACAGAATTTATTTACCAATGGTCTGATTAAATAGAGGAAATGGTAGTCACATTAAAATGACCATGAATGGATTCAAGGGATGAACAAACGTAGCAGTAACCGAATAAAATAACATTCAAAATAGTAATACAAATTTTAATGGTTTTCCGGAATATGAAAATTCAAGTAAATAGGTCGAAGAGTTATTTTTAATGGTATTAATCTCGCAGACTTCGATGATGTTAGAGGTGGCTAGGGAAGAAATTCGGCCACGGCATTTTGGAGAAATTATCACATCATTCGCTTGGAGTGATTTCACGAAATCGTGGAAAATCTAAATCTGGAGAGCAGGACGTGGTTTTGAAATTTTCGAAATTCAACATACAAATGGCAAAAAAAGGTCACGGGTATGCGATAGTTCTGATTGAAACTACTAGACTTCGCTAGCGTCGTTAAGGAGTGATCGCATTACAACCAGATAGCAGCTCACGTAACATAGTAGGTGTCTTTGAGGGTAAGAAGGTTTTCCGGTATTTTTGATTCTTTTACGGAACATCATTTCTAATTGTTTCGTAATACGTTGTGTTTTGCTGCAAACCTATTTCATTTGAGAAATACGCCTAAAAGTAGGCTCTTCTTTAATACTACAAAAACCTTGCTATCATCCGTACATCTTTCGCGAAATATTCCTAAGGCCAACTAGTAGCAGGACTAAAGAAGTTAGATAGTGAAACCTATTCAGTCATATTATTCAGACAAACAACAAAGTTCTGGTGTTTTAACGTTCTGTCAGGTTCTTCGGTGGTTTAATAAATTTAGTAATTAATTAAATGATCCACCATAAGATTCAGTTTAAGATTTGTTTATTTTCAAAACAACGTCAGCGATATTGTTTATATCCAAAGATACAATCCAGAGATAATACTGACGCATTCTTTGGCAATTCCAAAGTGAATCTGTATAAAACTAACTAACTGTCCTTCTGCTGATTTATTTATATAGGCTCTATAGAAATTTCGAGAATTCTTCAAAGGCGTCCGCCCGATATTTCTCGAACATTAACAATTACTCAAACAATTAAACATATCAAAAACAATCAAAATCAATACATAATCACTTAACATCATTACAAAATGGTCAGAAATGGAAATTATAAGATACTTAAATACAAAATTATTTACAGAAATCATTTTAAACTTTACAAAATTATCTTGTAGACATCGTAACTTGCATTAATACTTGGAATTACACACATTTAATCAATTCTCTTGCACAATTCGGTTCTTAAACATATTAAATGACCTTTAAATAATTTCCTTTCATAAAACAAAGTCTATATACACTGTTAATATATTTTTCTCGGGCTTCCAGCCGTGTTAATATATCATATTTCCGGGACTTTTCGAAGGCGTCCATCTCTGCCTCCATTCTCAACCATCAATCCTACATCTATATACACTGATTTACAAGAAATTACAAAACAAACATACCAGATCATATTCAAGCAAACTTTAGCTCACTACAAATACTTCATACAATACAATACTATTTAAAATTAAGGTATGAGGGCTGTTACAGTTCCCATCTCATGAATAAATCACAATGAACAATAATGTATGCGGTCACTCTAAAGGCACTGTCGACAGATTTTTGATTGAATCCATCATTTTGGTACACAATATACATTGGACCTCCCCTACCCAGCTGACCAAGTCCGGAGTGGTTAAAACATGTTTATCGTCGGGGGCTTAAATCACTTAGCCTAATCCTAAACACCAAATTCTACCACATAGTCGTAATGATCTCGGCTATCAGATGATTTTAGCTAGTTAACAGTAATGCTGGTAAAATAGCTTGTATCTAAAACTATATTCAGGTTTCAATGTAATACAGAGGTTAACTATAAGAAATACGATCCGATAGTGTTATAGCGTGTAAACCCTACCTGGCTGATCTTCGGTTGTCTGTGGCGCTCGCAACAAGAAGTCTCGCAGTGGAGAGTGGGCCATTGGAGCAGTAATTGCCTCGTGTCACCAGCCGCAGATTGTAAATTACAACTACGTGGCCGGGCGAACGGACCGCCGTTTGAAAGTGAGATGAGCGAGCCAACCCACCAGCGGGCCTGTTGACCGGCATCGGCTTAGCACATGATTTATTCAACAGCCACACAACCTGTGTAGCTTTTAAAAAGGTGCAACAGCGCGACTCTTACCCGTTCCACGTGGTATGTCACCCATAATACGCTGCCTGTAATTTCACAACTCTTGATTCTGTTTTCTTTGGTTTTTTTGTTTTTTTTATGTTTTTATGTGTTTTTTATGTTTTTATGTGTTTTTTATGTGTTTATGTGTTTTTTATGTTTGTTGTGTTTTTTTGTATGTGCGTTTTTTGTTTGTTTGTTTGTTTTTTTTTTTTTTTTTTTTTTTTTTTTTTTTTTTTTTTTTTGCTAAGGCTTGTCAAAGATGGGTAATTAGAGAATAGAGAGGCTTTTAAGAAAGGAACGGTTGGAAATGGACCACGGTTATCATAAGACCTTGTTTGTATTGATTTCGGTAAACCATGCAAAACTGAAACTTTCATTCTTTGTGGTTGGACAGAGGATCGAGTCGACGTGCTCCAAAATGACAGACCCGAGATTCAGTCACTATCTCGATTCGGTATACTGTTTGTTTACGTCTAATATTGCAGAATATGAAAACAGTTTGGACCATCTTTTGGTATGCAACCGTTAAATCCATCGTAGTATCGTATCTGTAATAAATATTTTTTACTTGAGAGTCAGCAGATTCCCACGAATTTTCACTCATCGACTCGACTAATTTCAGTTTTCCTGCTTTATTTTCTTTGAAACGTTTGTATGAATCTGCCAAAATTTAAAATCTGTGGTAGTGTATGCATAAACGTTAAATTCAGTGATGGAGATACCATGTGAGGTGTTTTAAAGTTTAACTAAAAACCCACGTAAAAATAATGGAAATATTACAATTTTCAACAAAGTTGTCTTCCTTTTCAATTCATTGCAGCAATTCATTTATTATGTTTTTTTTTATTTTTTTTTTAAATAAAAGACTTTTTGATGTACATCTTTTCGGATGTATAGTGTACAATTTATTTCTTAAACGATTTCGGATTTGTTTGAAAGTTTATCCATATGTATCCATTCCTATCTCACACTACATTTTCACCAAACTATATTTAAGTTCTTTCAGAATTGCGTTGTGCTATACCGTTCTTAACAGCTTCATATATAACTTGAAATATATCCATAGAAATTAGCTGCTAATATTCGCCTTTACAAATGCAAATACCGCATAAACACTGTGACTAATTTTATTCGTTCTTCCTGGAGCACAATAAGATTATGCCTTATAATACTGCTGTGATGTTAATCCCGTTAAATAATCAAAATGGATAGAACGAAAAGTTAGAAAGAAAAAATATTTTAATGCCTCTACTTATAGTTTGAATCGTATCATGACATTTTTTATAAAGAAAAATCTAATTTATAACATGCTAAATTATAGTCACCAAAATTGTTTTCTTTAATTAATTTCTTAGCAACGTTTTAATTTCGAACGAGTTGCAATGTCTGCGAGTATTGTAACCTGTTTTGAAATATATTTGTTGTTGTTTTGCTTCTGCAGCGAGTAGCTTTAATGGGCTCGATCCTAAGTTTGGTAAGACAACTGGCCAGATACACATTACATCCTCACGAGTACATTTTGGCATCTCATTAATGTTCCAGCCCTAACTACTCATTGCATAATATTCAGAGCGACTTCATCAGTCCAAAATCCGTAACTCGCAGTTAGTAGGCAAAAATCATTACAGCGATTCCATATCTTGATACCTAGCATCAAACTAAGACGAGTCGAGGGGGGCTGTATTTTTCCTTGTGATGGTAAAGTTACCGAAGTCTTTTGTTGAACTGTCACTTCCAGTCTAATGCCGAGACCCTTGGAGGGAATGTAGAGCTCTATATCGAAGATTCCTAACTATTAATTAGAAGAAACTACACAGGAAGAATATAAATCTGCCAGTATTGTTTTGTCTGCTATATGCGCTTTACAGTACTTCAAAAACTTTCCTGTAAATACAGATGACCCCTCGTTTTCAAAGCAAATACATAATTCATACCTCCTCATGACCTAAATTCCAGCTTATTGCTGATGGTTGTGCTGTCTGAAAAGACTGCTGATAGAAAGACGTATAGCCCAACGTTAAAAAATTTAGTTAACAGGAGAGAAAAAGTGTTAAACAAATAATTTCCATCAAATATTTTTTGGATTTTGTATTGCTGTGGATACGTTGTTACATCAATTTTCTGCACGCATTATATAAATTTTTGTTAAGGTAGTGATTCAGTTAGACTACTGTAACAGGCTGGCCGTGTGGTTAGGTGACTGCGTTGGGCGTTTTGACCACTAACTGGGAATGTGACTTTACATGTGACTGACCTAAGCGTTTATCTCCTCTTCTTATCTTCTGCCGGATACCGTCTTGACTTCTTGCAAGCTAGCTAATTAATTCAATCAGGATTGTCTGACACCACGTGAAGGTCACGACCCTTTTACTATTGGAATACTATATTCTCAAATGATCAAGACGGAATGTGAATAAACGGTTTAATGGAACCAAGCTGCCGATAGTACATTTGACGACGATACCGAGAAGTACACTTGTTCTACTGGATCGCTAGTCTGATCCTAGAAGATATTAAGTGTAAGCCAGTCAAGTAATACTCGATGGAACTTAAGATCGTTACGACGTCCGAGGCAGGGCGGCTAAGCTTTAAGCTAGCGGTTCGCTAACCGATGTTGCTCCTAAGCACGCTGGTAATGAATAGAATGATTTATTGGTTGTACAGGGCCCGCTTCGGCTCTGTTTTGCGTCACAAGAAGGTATTGCTGACATGCTATTCAGCATTCCTGAACGGGGCAACGACTTTGCTTGTGTCTGCGCTGCGTGGCTGCAACTCTCCACTCTAACTGCGCCAATGTCTCCAACATTTATAAAATTATTCGTAATTAATAATAAAGCCCAAAACGACCCTTACACTACTTTTCATTTAGAAGCCTTGGAGATATGTAGTAATGCTTTTAATATGTTAGGATAAAATTTGCAGTTCATGAATAACTTAATAACTTTGATTAAACAAAAAAGTTTGTTTTTCCACTAGAGAAATTCTGTTATGTATGCTGATTGAAGGAAGGTAGATTTGATGCCTTCAGTAAAACTGTTTTAAGAGAGCTCTAGAAATATTTTCTGAGAGGAATAATTGAGAATATATTTGATTCATGTATTTGGAAATTCACAGATTAAAACTTCATTGCCAGCTCCTGTCCCGCATGAAAACCAGACTTCGGTAGTTTGGATCTGGGAGAGTAACAACTTTAAATGAGATCAGGTGTTACGATAAAGAAAGAGGACTTCATAAATTGGGTTCATCTTAATTTCAAGTTCTGAGAAGTGGCACCGTATAAGTTGGGTTTACTAGTTCGCGTGGCTATCTCGTTCTTACAGCTGGCGCGGAGCAGTGTATTTGTTCGGTATAACTTCATTAGGAGCTGC
Source organism: Vandiemenella viatica (assembly GCA_031002005.1). Lineage (NCBI taxonomy): Eukaryota > Metazoa > Arthropoda > Insecta > Orthoptera > Morabidae > Vandiemenella > Vandiemenella viatica. The sequence continues at coordinate 132,851,400 of JARYHS010013631.1, read as the reverse complement.
TGCTTATCGACTAGACTCTGCGGTGGGGAGTAACTGCGTTACTGCAAGTTGTTACGGACGGGGTCCCCCGTGCTGGCCTCCCACCAAGTTTGCGTGTTGTGCGAGCAGCCTTCCCTCAGGGGCTGCCTGCAGGCGGCGAGTGCTGGCTCCCTGGGGCGGACATGGTCAGACACCCTGCATGCCCTCCAGGGTACGGCCACCACGCAAACCGAGACGCCTTTCCATGTTCTCATTATTCCAACCAACCACAGTGTGTAAGGCCCTTTGCATTCGGCGGCTCGATATACAGGCTACAGTAAGAGGAAGGTATGAAAAGTTATCAGCCCAGACAATTTGCCGGTTATTCTTTGCTGCAATGAACAATAAACTTACAGACTATGGGTATAAATTTATATTTGAAAAATGTGATACTGAGGATAACTTGAGATGGTTGTCCTTAGGAGCAGAAACATAATTATCGGATAGTGTTGTTGGCAACAACCCATTCCTTTCACATCTCTTTGAGGAGAATGCGTGAGAAGCAGTGGCCTATGAATAGTGCGTAGAAACCGCTTTCTGACGTCAGAGCGGTCCGATAAATTGAAAGGCCAGAAAAATAAGACGGGAGATCAATTGACCTATTCCTTGGTGGGTTAATCATGATTTCACGATTATTTGTTGATAGGCTGAGGACTCTAAAGATAATCCTTGTTACAGGTTAAAGGGCGTCAGAAACTGAAGTTTGTATTCGAAATTCTTGAAGGGAGCTCCTTTTTTCTGTACATTTTTTTTTGTGGGCATTTTACGATTACCGTGGCACAGTAATTTGATGATGGATTCTTATGTAATTCGAAAAATCGGAAATGAGCAGTAAAGGTTTTCGACATCTCGCTTAGTTCTCAAGATATCGTATCTCAAAATTGAGGTGGTTTGTTTGAAATGCGGCCTGGACCAGAAAGTTTTCTGCCAAAGCTATAGGGAAATACACTCTGGACATACGGGTTCTGGACAACGGGTTCTTTGTTTTCTTCCCTGTGATTGTGATTAGATTGAAAAGCGGCCTGGACTAGATGAAAAATGTATCCAAAGGAACCTTTAACTAATTTTTAACATTCTATATCACAATAACGTAGCGAGATATCAAAAAAAAATCTTCACTTTCTGTTTTTGTCGTCGCGTTACATAGGAATCCACCATCAAATTGTAGCACCATAATTATCGTAGAAAAGTTTTCTTTCACAGGCTGCATTACTCCACTCAATTTTTTACAGAATTAATGTTGATCTTAACCATAAGCATTTAATATACTTTCCTCTGTATCCAACAAATTAGATGGAAGTATTACTGTGCAGTTTTCTCTGCGAAACAAACAGTAATTTCAGTTACTGTCTTACGTAAGTAGAATTCTTTATAAAATCACTAATACTAAAAAAGAATGGTGGCTAGTGAATACGAAGATTCAAATCTCCCTGCGCTACACATCAAAGTTCTACTAATTCATAACTAGAATGTCCCAGCTATGCTAACATCTAGCACGTTCTATTTATTAAACCTGCGTATATCCGACGGACTTTATGAATGGTAGAAACAATGATTAAGCGATTCTTTCAGTATATAAATAATGGCGCTGTAGGAAATCCTGATGATATTCTTCTAAATTATTAAGGTCTGGTGTGATAAAATGACGCCATAAATGGCAGTTTAATAAACTATCTCGTATTAAACTACATCAGAAAATGGTGTAATACTTTAACTATTTATTACACTGACAGAGAATGGTATCTACAGATAAATAGTACTGATTTAACTTTGAACTGATGAAACTTTTCACACTGAAAATATACCAACAACCGATGTAGCTAAGGCACTAAAAAAGTTTTTGCCACTCAACACGTAGTTACTTAATGGGAGCGTTCATAATTCTGTATTTACTAACTAAGGTGTGAGATAATGTGGTAAAAAATACCACACTATAGGCTATGAACAATAACACAGCAGACAGAAAAAGAATCGCTATCATTTGATTAAGACGTCTTTTTCTTAGTTATTCAAGGAGATTTCTCCGTTAGAATCAAGAATGTGAGTTGAGGAGCGAGAATGATATGTAGTTAAAGACGTCAACGACAAGGTCATGAAGCAAATAAAACCATAGACGTTACGAAATAAGCATATTCGGTTACCAATTAGATATGCAAATTTGGTCGTATGGTTAAATCCTGCAACATAAGGACGCAGAAAACTATGTGTAAGTTTGAAGAAGGCATTTGAAGCATCATTCGTCAAGTAATAGCACTCAATGTAGTCATTCGTGCCATAGGGTATATAGTTAATCGATCATTCGTTGTTTTGTGAGATGAACATAACGTTGCTAGAGAACAGGAGAGACAACAAACACCTAGATATTACTCGTAAAGGTAATCCGGTTAACGACAATACTATCTACGATAAGTTTCTGATAATGGGGTACTTGACTAATTTTGGGAAAGTATTCTGTATTGTAGCTGTGCGTCTACTAAAACAAAAAACATTTTCTTTTGAAAATACAAACGGAAAAATGCAAAATTTTGCATTTTTCTACGCCGATTTGAATTTGGCATTAAAACGCTCGCAGCTGTCATGTCGTATCTTATGACGTCACATCCCTGGTCGTGTGGCTGTAATAAAAGCGGTTGGTTGCTTATTTTGTTGATAAAATGAGCTCTGCAGTTTAAAAATGGTTGTATAGAGCTTCAGTCTTTAAACACGTCATGTAAAAAGCAAACAAATTGTTTATTTACATTTAACACCAGGAAGATATGAAGAAAAAGTGAATAAAATTAGCACGACGTGACCCAGTATATTTGTCTACAAAGTTTCAATATACGTTTGTAAACACTACTTTGACGTAAGTTTTAACTTAAGATTTTATTATGCATAATCAGCTTTGTAACTCATTATTTTGATCTCTCTTAATTTTAATTTTTTTATCCATAAATGAGTTATCATTTTCGAAGTTGAGTATTGTGTGCTCCGATAAACACGTCTTTGTAACTTGTAGAAAGGAGTTACAAATCATCTATATGATCTGACACATGATTTAGATTAATACAAATACATAATGTATCTAGTAAATTAGTAATTATTTTCAAAATATGTCCGTAATTTTCGTAGCGTCGCTGCTGTTAAAGTGTGGTTAGTTCAAATACAGCTACATTTTGACAGGTTTAGCTATACTTTATCATCACAATTTATATATCATCTCATCTGAATATTGGTATATTGTCGCGAACAATGCTTGCTGTTAGTTCTTTATCTACTTATGTGCACAGCAATTACGACTGCCTATGCTAATATTGGTCTTATAAAAGAATATTTTGCTTATTTACAACAATTCTCTCTAGGCTACAGAAGTTTCTGAATTCTATCCTGTAAACTGGGTCTATAGCCCAACATTCAAATACAACGCCGAGAATGATTTTATTTTTATATAACTTTTCTTAATTATACGACACGCTGTGCACTTTTCAGAACAAAACTACGTTTTCAACTTTTGAGTACGTATACTCTGAGGTAAATTTTATTATTCCGGCACTCTGTTGTTAAAAACCATTGTTACACGAGATAAACTTTCCCGCCATCGTCACATTAATTCTAGGTAAATTAGAACTATTTCCTTTGATAAATCCAGCTTTCTTTGCAAATATTATTTGTTTTATGGATCTGTGACCAGAACTAAGTAATAGATTGACTTAACACTTGACCGTAAATATATGACACGCAGATTGGCGAAAGACGCATAAAACACGGAGCAAAACTGCTTTTTGCTGGCATGTGACGTCACGAGCTCTGATTGGCGTTTCGCGTCACGTGACGTTTCTATATTTTTTTTATCAAAAATAATATGTTTCTAACTCTTATCCAGCCAATAAAGTTGATTTTCGGTATATTTACAACTTAGTCTATCTTTTTCAATTAAAGTTTCATTGTTTTATTTTTAGTGCCAACTACCCAATTCTCTTAATGAGAAAGATTCTAATTTAACGTGATCAGAATACCAACCGTACTCTCAGCCTACTATCCATTATTCTCTGGTTACTTTACTGCCTTCTATAACTTACCCTTGCCAAGCGCCGTGTATGAACTCTGATCCAAACTATATAAAATTTAAAATGAGGTCCCCAGTCCACTTCTATATGTCGTGTTAATATAGAGGACCACTGTAAAAAATTTGACGTTATTTTCATCGTTATCTTGAACAGTACTCGAGGAATGTTTATTATATTAAAAATTAAGCTATTAGCTATACTAGATTAGCAGTACGGTTTAAGTGAATCAAGTCTTAGAATACTGTAGTGCCATCGTGGTATCTAAGAGTACGCTGCCCAAATTATTGGAGATATAACAGTAGAATGTGTGCAAGAATTGAATAGCAATATCAAGTTCTACAAATAACTCCGCGGCAGCATATACCCGTCTGTTACATATATCTTACAACAAGCATGTTTTGCGAGTTAAATCTGCAGTAAAAAATGATCTTTAAACTAAGGTTTTGTTCTCTTTAATCACTTAATTTTCATCAAAATAAATTATATCATAATCTAAAATGTTGTGTTGCTAATTTTTTGAGATGCTAACGACTCGTGAACTGGTGATCGGGACGGAGAAAAAAGATAGATGCTGCTGCTTGTTTCAGCAGCAGAATCACGGAGATTATACTCATCGTCAGGAATTACATTCTATTGCTGTGGTACTCATTCTTTTTCTACAATATATAATTTGCGACTGTTTTATACAAATAAAATGGTAAGAAGAATATGTACAACTCTGTAATCATTTCTCTTGACTCAGAATAAAAACAAATGCGCCCAAGCACAAGAATTCGGTGAAAAAGGGCCCGTGAATATCTACAACAGCCGCTCCAAGGGATTCAAAATAGGGGACTGAAATATAAACAACAAAAATTGATGTGTAATCATGACCGAGCTCTATAAATTCCCGGAATTTTAAAACGTGTTTTTCAGCGCGACTTCTAACTTTAAAAATATATATATATATATTTAAAAATAATGTTAAAAATCTTACATTTTGTCAAATGTCAAAATTTGGAACTCAAAGCTAATGTCAGAGTACCGTTATTTTCACAAAGTAACAGTCTCTTTTCTGACACGTTATTTAAAGTAGGAAATGGAATTACGGCCTATTGTACTTCTGAAACATTAAAATTTACCTGTTCGAATCAGAGAAGGAACGCTTGTTTCAAGCATAATTTGAATGTAGTGCATTATGGAAGAAACAAATTCATACGATGGTAATACTACCTGCTGTGTTGCAGCTAAAAATATTCGACAGATGACAGCTGGATAAACTATAGTAACTGGAGTATTTTTCTGACTAACTATGCTACAGTATACACTACTTGATGGTTAAGGAAAGATCTGCTAGCATTTCCATGTATCGTCTTATGTCGTCAATCTTTAATAATATTAATTAAAAAAAAAATCCTCCGTTCCAGGTCGTACAAGTACCTTTTCGTCTTAGACATGGTATAAGAATGAAGCAGGTCATTCGTAACTTCGTCGACAACGTAATGAACGCTTTATTTATGAGGAAAACGAAGTGTGGCCATGTCACTCTTTTCAAAAAATTTGTTACATTAATAGATTTAACATTGTTTATTACGGCTACTGTTCCAAATGTATCCCAATAACGAATTAATAGCAGCATTATTTTTAGGAACTTCTAGGCAGTGTATTAGGACCACTTCTTTTCTTAATTTTTAATAACTATCCCGGTGACAACAATAAGAGCAGGTTACGACTGTTTGCTGATGATGCAGTTATCTATAGGGAAGTGCTCTCACGATTGTTTTTAAATTTAACAAAATCTGGATGCTTCTTCGGAATGGTGCTATAAATGGCAACTGACACTATACTGCAAAACGTTCAAAGTAACATGTATAACTAACAAAATGAATCCGTTTGATCACGTGTACGAAGTAAACAGCTCAGTTCTTGACCGGGTTGATTCTGTGAAGTATTTGGGCGTAATAGTACAAAGCATCCTGAAATAGAACATGCACATAATTTCCGTTGTGGGTAAAGCTAATTTTAGGTTAAGATTAACAGGTCGTATTTTGAAGAATTACAATGCTCATTCAAAGGAAATAGCTTATAAAACCTCGTGCATCCACATTTGGATTACTGTTGTGGAGTTTTTGATCCTTATCGCAAGGGATAGTTGATGCATTAGACAAAGTATAGAGAAGAGCAGCTCGATTCGTTACTGGTAGTTACAACCCTTATGAAAGCGTAACAGATATGATACATTGGGTTACATTTGTCTCGAAAACGTACTACGCCGGTTTCGTCTGAACTTGTTGGCGAATATGCGAAATTCTTCCTTCATTAACGAGTTCAATGAAATATTTCATGCACCAACATATTTAGGACGCAAAGACAGGATAGCTAAGATTAGAGAAATGAGTTGCCGTACTAATGCTTATATGTTTCATTCCTCTGGCTATTCAAGATTGGAATGCCCAGTGTTAGTTTTGATGCAAAGCATCCGCTTCCAACCACAATATTTGTGAATTGCAGATTATGGATGGAGATGTAGAAGTAGTACGCAACCAGAGCATTGAGAAAACGCATATACGAAGAGAGTGCACATTTCTAAATTTCATATTCATTTTTTAACTACTGTACAGCAAGGAAAATTTCTATATGTCCGTCCAGAGATTTATCATTTCTGTTAAGATTCTGCATTTTTTTAATTTTAGAGCGGTGTAGGATATTGCTTCGTAAGGTGTTTAAAATTGTTTACGCATGGTCTTTTTTCACGTTTTTTTGAAAGTGGCTTTGAGTGGTTCTGCTGAACGATCTGTTTTATAGGACACTTTACGCCTGAGAGAAATAAACTTACAGTAGAAAACGTCCTAATCTGAATACAACTGGCCAATTGAGTTAGGAATCGCCAGCTTCTTATAAAGACCATGGCCGAATTCCTTCCCGTTCCTTGTCCCCAATTCAATCCCGACTCTAATGACCTCAACGTCAACGAGCCGAAAAACCCTAAGTAAAAAAATAAAATAAAAAATAATAGCTTTTAAATATGGACTCAGCAACGTTTAATTTTTTCATTCTTATGCATATTCAAAACCCAGTTATGATATATACAAAATACTTTGTTGTTGTATGTTAATATACCGGACTTATGGAGTTAACGATAATGTCTTCTTTTAGGACAATGATTAAAGTTTTATTTTTATAATTGATGAGAAACATTGAACACAGGCCTAGTTATCACGTAAACGATAACGTTTCCTCAATAATAATAACTGAATTAATTCATAAAATAACGCCAATGCAACTGTAATATGTATGTTTATTGCCGTACGCGTTTCACCTCTCCTCGAGGCATCATCAGCGACGAATCTATTTTAAAATTTACATTAAGTTTACAAATTTATTTGACATAACGCTAAATTGGTACATTTTCTTATTATTTACACTTACTATTCACATTAGTGGATTTCAGGATAGTAACCACACCTCTTTGCTTTATCTCCAAAGCATGTTTCCATTACAGCCATTTGTCTTTGCTGTTGTGTACAGGATATAAACATTGCGTCTTCTACAATTCGCTTGTTTTCGGTGGCCATCTTATTTTCTTACTGTCAAAGGTGGTGATGCGCTGACGGCGCCAGATTTGAAATTGCGTGGGAGATTTTATTTCTAATTTTATGTGTGTGAGTGCATGTATTTGTTAGGTTTTACTGTAGGGTTATTGTATGTTTACCAGTTTGAACAGTGTTTGGTTTGTTAAGTTTATGTGGTCATTCAGTACCTGCTTGCCATTTTTTTATTGCTTTTTGTATGTGATAGTTTTATTGTAGAGTGAGGGTATGGTGTCTGTAATTGTTGATTGTGAGTATTTGCATGTCTTTGTTAATGTCTCACAATCAACAATTACAGACACCATACCGTCACTCTACGATAAAACTATCACATACAAAAAGCAATAAAAAATGGCAAGCAGGTACTGAATTACCACATAAACTTAACAAACCAAACACTGTACAAACTGGTAAACATACAATAATCCTACAGTAAAACCTAACAAATACATGCACTCACACACATAAAATTAGAAATAAAATTCAAATCTGGCGCCGTCAGCGCATCACCACCTTTGACAGTAAGAAAATAAGATGGCCACCGAAAACAAGCGAATTGTAGAAGACGCAATGTTTATATCCTGTACACAACAGCAAAGACAAATGGCTGTAATGGAAACATGCTTTGGAGATAAAGCAAAGATGTGTGGTTACTATGCTGAAATCCACTAATGTGAATAGTAAGTGTAAATAATAAGAAAATGTATCAATTTAGCGTTATGTCAAATAAATTTGTAAACTTAATGTAAATTTTAAAATAGATTCGTCGCTGATGATGCCTAGAGGAGAGGCGAAACGCGTACTACAATAAACATACATATTACAGTTGCATTGGCGTCATTTTATGAATTAATTTACTGAGCAACTGCGAAAAATGGCCTACAACAACATTGCATTCAATAATAACTGAAGTTTCAAAAAATACCCACCATCCCAAATGAACTTCAAATTGTTTTACAATGAAAAGGGCACTTTTGGAACTTCATAACTGATTACGACTATGTATTACTTCTTCATTGCTTAAATTCAAACAATATTAACTAATTTTGAGGATGGACGGAATAAATGAACCATGTTTAATTTTTCTTCTTATACAGTTGTTTATGAAGGCCACATACGAGTTGCACCGAGCGTGGCTGACAAATGCAACACTCTGATCTTGCATTCTGGAGAACACAGGTTCGAATCACCCTCCAGAGTTAGGATTCCCGAAATCACTCCAGGCGAATGAAAACATATCAAGGCCAAAAATCCTCCCCGTTTCATGTCCTCAGTCCGTTCCTAGTTATAAATGACTTAGACATTGACAAGGCGTAATGGTTCCGTGCCAGTCACCAGTGTATCTTTACTTTTTAGTAAAACGAACTTTTTTTTTGTTGCAAGTTGCTGTCTAAAGTTCTTAGTATGTAAGAGTTAAACAGAGAGTAAAAGTAAGGCGTAAACAAAATTTCGATTTTTTTTTTGTTTGAGTCTGATACCGCGAAATACACCGAAGTTCTGAGGCACACACTCCACAATAGCAGTAAGGAGAAATATTTTCAGTTTCGAAAAGTCCGTTAGGCCGCAGCCCCGTCATAAAACCCCAAAGTTGATCTCTGCGTGCGCTGAGCAAACACGCAACGGAAATAACTTGCCGGTGTTGCGAGTAGCGCGCGCAGCTTGAACGCCAGCGCAGTCTGCTTAATGACTTTTTAAAACTTGCCTACACGTATTTATGGGAGTACGGCAAACAAGAGCAGCGCCTACTGTAAATAGAGCCGGCGGCGACGGGCACTACCACGGCGTTGTCGGAGTTACGCGAGCTAACAACCATGAAAAAATGAACGCTGCGCTTTTCGTATGGACATGGAGTTGTGTTTATTCCTTCCCTGACGTCGGATGTAGCTTCCGGTATATGGGGACCTTTTTACAATTTTCTATGTTTATAAATGTTGGCATTATGTTTTTGCAATATATTTGATTAAGACAAATTTTAAGAGCAGTGCTTGCAGCAAAAAGATGTGGCGTCAGCGATGTTTTTGTTTGAGATGCCACTTCGAGTGTATTATTGGCATTATAGTGTCTAGTAACCACTAAAAAAGAAATCTGGAGAATTGGAGACGTGTGTATCTTTAATTAAACTTAGTACTTAACAGTTGTAATCTTCAGAAGCTGTAGCAAATTTTTATACATCTATAAACGGAATACTTTCGAACACACTAAGCGAAAAAAATTACTGAAATTTTCAGATCTAAGTGTGTCAATTGGGGAGAGTTACGGAAATTCATCAACCTCTGTTGGAACTGAATTGATTATAACGAAATATCTTAAGCTGTTTCGCTATTCAACAGGGTTGTGTGTTGTCGCCTGGAGTATTAGGAAAACTTCCGATTTTTTTTTTTTTTTTTTTGGTTTACATCTTGTTGATGGCGACGTTATTAGAGGCAGGAAAAAATTCTACACGTTTTGGAAGAAGAAAACTATTTAAAAAATTTAAACAGAGAACTTGGCGACATTATATACGCCGACGACAATGTTTTTCCAGGGTATGTATTCCAACACTGCACGTATCGCTTATCTGAAAGAAGCTAAGAGTTGGACCTGTCTATTAATGTTTCCGAAGCAAAAATTATGATATTATAAAGATATTTGGGTGTGATTCTTTTCTTTTCGGTTCCGGCTTTACGGCTCGTTGACCTGAAAGTCATTAGTGTCGGAGAGGATTGGGGCAAGCAACGGGAAGGAATTCCGCTAAGGCCTTTTGAAGTAACCATCTAGGAGTTCGCCTAGACTGCTTTCGGTAACCATGGAATACGGAAATCCGTATGCGAACGTTACTGCTCACACACCAAGCTCGGTTATTCTGACTCTAGTCTAGAGATAATATCTTCGACTGAACAAGATAGTAAACGGATTCATAAGAATGCTGAAATTTTTGATCTGACCTTAAACATCATATCAGAACACGTTAAATGTTATAATTTCCTTCTTCTTCTATAATGATGCGAATTCTGGAATTTGGCTGTTACCATAGAAAAGAGAATTTGTGTTCTCGAAAAGTGTTTAAGAAACTAGTAATTCTTTATCATGTGCTAAAAAAAAATGCATCTTAACTTTAAAAGAACAATAGTTGTCAACTATTATAAGAGGTGGAAGATATCAGCTGTTATATATAGCTCACCTTTGAGCGCAAATTACAAACGAAGCCTTAAAAATTGTGAGTGAGGTGCGTACAAAAGGGTTCAACAGCATATCGGTAAATATTTTTCGTTCTGATGGTCTGGGAACAACACTGGTTATGTAGTCCGGCCAACCTGCATCAGATGACGGTGTCTTAAGCAGATTAATAAATGCAGACAGCAGGGGTACTTCGTCCTTTTTGTAGGGAATCTAGGATTGGAAGCAAATTAATGTACAACCAAGTGGAATCTTTTTAGATAGAGGAGCATTTATCGAGCGTTTAAGTTATTTCCTAAACATTCTATGCTCGTGCATTACGTACTCCCAACCCTAACTTACTTCTACACTTTGAATTCCGGACGTTATGTGGATTATACGCCTGACGGTGGACTTCGCTTCCACGAAAAATCCTCCACCTTGTGAATCACCACGATGGTGCTGGGTTTCAGATTTAAATCTCAATTTGAATTTAGCAGGAAATGTTAGAAACAAAGCTCCAAATTAGTAGGATCACTGACGTGAGAGAGAAAGTGCTATTTGTTTGAACGGCAAGAATGAAATAAAAACGAATCAAAGCCTAGAAGAAAGTACTATCATCAACTTTTCTACTAAAACCAACGTGTTACTATCAGAAACCTTGCAAATACCTTAACAATAGTGTGGCGGGAAAACGTTTACAGGCGTGAACGTCTGTATATGGAGAAAATCTGGAAGTATAGACACCAAAATAAATGACTGATTGTAAAATTCTTAAAGAGGTCGCAAGATGTTACTAGCGAAATTAAAAAGAAGTTATTTTAATATCTAACTTTAAATTAATCACTTGTACGTTTTACTTTTCGAATAATCTAGAAATGATTTTTATAAAACGAATAGAAAACTTTTCGTAATTAAGAAATAAATCATTTGGTTGTTGCCGCGATTTCAGGCAAAAAAGTTGAACAAATATTGAGTGCTTTTTTTTTTAAATATTGCCTCCAGTCAGGAGGTAGGTATCAGATTGTGTTGGTAGTGCGCTAGTCTGTCACTGTACGTGGTGCATTGTTCCGTCCTACGTGCGCCAAGCCTCTCACAAGACGAAGGGTGGCCCGAGCAGGAGAGTAATCTAGGGCTCTATTGGATACGACTCGGGCAGAAGTAATGAATTGCGGAGCGACCAACTCCAACACAAGTGAACATCAGGTCACAGTACAATATTTTACGTTATTAATGATACTTTTTTATTATTATTATTTGGCTTTAAGCGCCTAGGCACTATACAACCATCATCCAATTGTACATACATATATAAAATTTTTACATATAGGTAAGAGAGCAAGACTTGACATGATAAGTAAAAAGGATAGAACAAGGTAAACTGGTTAATCAGAAAGGAACATTTATGCTTATTCCCTAAAGGGGTTTGACACATTATGTTTAAATACACTTGCTCAGACATAATTATAAATGATACAGTGAAATATACATTATTGTTAGTTCCTTATAGTTGTTTTTTTTCCCGACATTACAATGAGTAAAATCCTTACAATTAACAATTTTTAGAGAGAGTATTCGGTTCTTTAATTTGTTCCTATTAGGTTGGTAAGAAGGTGACGAAATGGGTCGAGTTGGGAAGTATCAGATGGAGCTACTTTACATTCTTGAATCATCTTCATAAGCATTTGCAATATCTTCTCTATGAGTGCTACTTTTTCGGGTGAGGGGAACTTTTCCTTATCCTTGGGTTGAGGAGGGTAGGGATTCTGTGTGATAGGTGTTATTGGTATATGATGGGGTACATACATTCTTTGATAAACAGGAGGGTAATGGGACTTTTATTCTTTTGGGGTTGCTTGCCTTTGCTTGTTGCGGCATACGGTAGTAGTAGTATATATCGATTGGTTTGGAGAGAGTGCTTTACTTTGCTGACGTGACTCTTGCTTTTGTTGGATAGGTATTATAGGACAGTTTTGGAATGCATTTGTTGAGGCTAAACTGGGTGGCTGCACTGCCATTGGAGAGAGCGGGGGGTATTGCTTTTCGTCGTAATACAGCGGAGCGGCGCTGGCTGCCTGCGAATATGTATGACGACGGCTGGGATACCAGTTCGGCGTGGGAGAGGCTTTATTATGGGCCGCTGCCTCACGTGCTTTTTGTTGTTGAACTATTACGGGACATATTCTGTCATTGGATAAATGAGGACCGTGACAATGCACACATTGTGGATCAGCTGTGCTGGTACACGCACGTCTCCATAGTATGTGGGCCTCCGCACTTATTGCAACGGGGAGAGCTACGGCATTGAGTTATACGATGGCCAAAACGTAAACAATTATCACAGACGAGAATTTGTGGGACATGAGGTTCGACTGAGCAACGTGCTCCAAAGATTGCTATGTGATCCGGAAGGGATTGTGATCTAAAGGTGATCATGCATATTGGTATCGGTATTCTCCTATCATTATTTTGGTATGAGTTCTTCTTGGTAAACCGTTTAACTGCGATAACTGGATAGGAGCTTTCTATCGCCTGTAGGATTTCTTCTTCTGACAGGGAGGTGTCTACGTCCGTGATAATATCTTGTTTGTTTATCAAAAAATCTGGAATGAATGCTTCTAGGTTTCTGTCCTTGAAAACTGTAGATTGAACCAACAAGTTAGCAGAGTCTGCTGAATTGGTTTCGATTTTTAATCTATATCTCCCGGCCGCTATGATATTGATGATGTCATGCTTTTGTGCTGGGCTATGTGTATAAAGAAGTTTTCCTATTGACATGGGGTGAAGTCTACCAATATTTTTATCCACACTTTCTACAAAGACGAAGTATGGATCCGTGTCTGTGCGGCTGTATCGGTTATTCTTACTTCTGTCTTTATTGGAATTTAAGTTGGGGCTTGGCAACTAGGGGACACTATTTTGGTTAGTAGGGTTCCGATTGATCGATAATATACTTTGAACTCCTTCACGATCCGCGTGAATGCTTGTGATATCCATGCCCGTACCCTCGTTTAATGTTTTTTGGGTTGGATCACGGCTATCATATTGATGATCTAATTCTGCGACTGAAGTAGTTGGGTAAAACAACACTGATGACATGGAAGCTAACTCCTGGGGCACACTCACTGGATTGTTTAACGTTACAGTGGACATTTCCTCGTTCGGTAGCTCAGTAGGGTTTCCCTCTATGCGAGACCGTTTAACAGTTCTTTCTTCTGAATTTATATTGTTCAAAACTGCGATCGAGGGGCAGCTTGCAGAAGCAGCGTCGTTACCTGGGTAGTTGAGCGGATGTAGATGAGATGGCTGTGGAAGTGCATCATCGGCGGGGCAGAAGAGGCTGTTTCTGGAAAATAACACGGCTGCAGTGCCGCGTTGATTATTTGCCCCGTGTCTGGGGGCTCTTCCATGTTAGGGCACGGCCCAGGCTTTCAGAAGATGCTAAGAATTGAAGCCTATATCTTCAGGCAATTCAAATTTTATTCACACTTCACTGCACTGACGGACTGTAAGTTCACTTGACTGTTTACGAGACTGACTGTTAATGATACTTCTCTACCAAAATACACAAAAACATTTATGTAGATTTCAAGTAACTTCTCCTTATTTCCCTAAGTAACAATTCCGGTAAGACCATGTTGTTCCGTCCGTAAATAAGTAGCGTTCAGATACTAAGTAAACTGTTGTTATTTTTCATTGCTGAATGGACAGCGCAATGGGCATCGTCAACACCGTAGGGCATAGTAAAAATTAGCAATCACTGTTCAAACTACCATGATTCAACTTACCGAGGTCAATTTGTTGTAAATTAAATCGGATTAGATATGATGCGGGGAAGAACTGCTTCAATTCTCCACACCTGGGGCTGGGCAGATTCTCCGTATTGCGACTGCGGTGAAGTTTCAGAAACTGTGTCGCACATTGTGTAGGACTGCTCGCTGCGTGCCTTTCCTGGTAGTCTGGAAGACTTAAATTTGGCTATATTAAAAGAAAAGTTGTTCCATAATTACAGTATAGTTGTTGTTGAGTTTTATAAATGTCATGTAGCATCAAAAGGTGAAAAAATAAATAAATTGCCGAATATTCACTACGGTAAATCTGTTATAACTGCAATGGAGGTATCTCTTGGTGGATGGGTTGCTAATGCATAAAGAAAGTTCTGGTGGCCACAAAACACACTCTAAGGAACCTATCCTGATACACGTGCTGTAACTATCGGGTCTGCTGTTAGGGAGGTCGCGGGTTCGATTCCCTTTCAAATCATGGTTTTATCTGTGATTATCTAAACCTTGTCACTTCTGAACAATACTCCGTTGTGGATGCGAACTTCGCTGTATAGCTTCTCCCATTCCAGTTTCTGGCAGGTATAGTTTGACCGATAGAGTTATCGGATGAGGTTACGCGACCACATTAAAACCCCATTGTTAGTATGATTGTAACTCTCTCAGCCAGATGAAGTATTAACATTTCTCCATGTCCTGATTGATAATGTCCGACTATCATCGTGATAACACCATTTAGAGAGTCAACTTCAGTGTTGTTGGATTAGTTCTCAATCATTTAGGTTTAAATTGCCGTATCATGCACATTAAGCATAATACTGCTATACGATTAAGGCTATGTTCGTTAGTAAATATTAGAGAGAGTTATCCCTCAAAACTTCCGTATTACATCCCAGACGTGGTACTATGTTCTGATAATGCTTGGCTATTTGCTACAATAAGATTCTTCATAAGCTTTGTAAGAATTTCTTATCCGCAATCTCAATACACCAGGGTACAAGTGAATCGAATGTTTTCTACATCTACATCTCCATATATACTCTGCAATTCACAAAATTGTGGGTGGCAGAGGGTGCTCAGCACCAAAGCTGATCTCTTTGCTGTGCATTCCAATCCCTGATGGTACGAGGGAAAAAAGAATTCATATAAGAATCAGTCCGGCACCTTATTTCTCTAATTTTATCTTTCCTGTCATTCCGACTCAAATAGGTTGGTGGAAGAAGTATTTCACTACACTCAAAACCGAAAGTTGGAGTACACACGTTTTCCAATAAGTTTAAACGAAACGTGTGTCGTTTACACAGAGAGGATTGCTGTACACAAGTGTCTCGCCACAACTCATTTGTGAGTTTGGCGCACGAATGGAAATCCTGTATGTGACAATTCTTTCCATTACAGTTATATAGAAAATATTTAGTACATGAAAATTGTTTTGTTATACTTTCAAACCTTTTAGTCCCAATAGGTGAATAATAATGAAACAAATTTAATTTACATTAAATATGGAAAGTATATTTTTGACAGTAAGAATCCTCCCATTAAATTTACAAAATAGTTTACTGCGAGACATACCATGTAATTCAATGCAGTTTGAGTGTTAAACAGAAGAGTTGGTTCTGGTTTGAGTTCCATTAATAAAGAATTAACTTAATAGCTCTGTCACAATCACAATGCAACTTTTTAAATGTACTTATTATGTATCATTATTACAGTTGTAAATCAAGAGTTTTCTTGTTGTGTTAAGTTATATGAGAAATTTATCTTTAAATTTTACAGTTAATTGTAACGACCATCACATCATGTTGTATTATTTTGTGAACTTTTTGAATGTGAACTTTATTCTGGTTAAATCATAAATATATAAATGTGTCCTTAAACCAAGTTGCAAGAAAAAACTAAATGTTTAACATGGACTTTTTTCTAGATTATAATACCGTTTTGTCAGTCGCAGTATTTTTTTTTTGCTCTTGGTATAGAACTTTTAAACTTAGTGTTTTGACTAATTATTTTTTCCCTACACGGAAAGCTGTAGCAATTCGCCGTATAGAAACACCGAATTCAAAGTTCATGAAAAAGTAACCCATTTAAATAAGAAAACAGATATAAATGAGCGAAGTTGTTCTCAACGTTGTATATTTATTAATTGTTCTCGGAAACTAACTGCGTTAAATTGTTATTAAAAAAACAATATTTCGGTGACATTGTGCTCCGTCACCATCTTCAGGTACACACTTAACACGTCTTACTACGTGAAGATGGCGACAGAGCCCAGTGTCGCCGAAACATTGTGTTTAAAGAACACTTTAACTCAGTTTCATGAGAATAGTTAATTAGAAAATACCTGTTTATAAAGTTGTTAAGTGTTTAAATTTTGGGTAGTTTTATACATATTCACAAAAAAAAAAAAAAATGTGCGGTTACTAAAGTAGGAGATCCGGAGAGCACGGGTTCAAATATCCGTCCGGCGATCTAGTTTTCGGTTTTCCGAAATCAATTCAGGCGATGATGGGTTGGTGCCCACTACCGAATTTCTTTCCGTTCCTTACCCGCAGTCCTCACCCGTCTCTAACGACATCGACATCGACGATGTGTAAAACCATAAACAAGAAAGGGAAAACATATCGAGTGGTGTGGATAAAAAGTGCAATTATTTTAAATTCGATACATGTCGTGATTATGATGGTTAATTTAAGTGATCTTACCTATTTTCCCAACGAAAAACGGTACTGAATGTTTGCGAGTACAACGGAAAGTCAAGAACAGACCAAACCGGTGCTAAACCAACTGAAAGAATATCTGTTCATCAGAGAAATATTACGCTGTACTGCCTGGCTATGTTCCTGCCTCACCATAATGGCTAATATTTGCGAAAGAATTATATTTGTACTGCTTGAGTGTATTTTGCTTAAAGAATTTTTTATACAGGATTCAATTGTCGGGAAAAAGATTGGCACAGCTTATAAGAAACTGTTTCAGCCGAAAGTTGTTTCAGCTCAGCTTTAATTACTGATAATTCTTTGTCTTGTTTCAGTAAACAGATATACGGTTACGTTTCGCGTACATATTTACAATTAGGAAATACTTTCAAGTTATATGAATCCCTTCGCACTGTTTAGCTATACACCACAAACAAATGCTGTTGGAGTATATCTTTATGTTAGAATGAAAAGAGACGTATAACAAGCGTTTCATGGAGATAATCTTACACATTCATGGCTTCTACCAGTTGACGTAAACACATACGCTACAATCGATTTGAATAACGCATCACAGTTGGGGAATGGAAATGGTGTTTGGTATTTGCAAATCATAATTGTCGATAAAAATCACATCATATGGTAAATGAGCGGTCTGGTTTCTCGGTGCTTAAGGAATCATATTGGAGATACAAAGGCTCCCGGTTCGTATACAGGTTGTAAGATTATAACTGTTACAACGACTGTAACATTACACTCTCCCAAATCTGCAAGACGCATTAAAATTCTTGTAGACAATGGTGTATTCGAGAGAGCAGCTATTCTTTAATTCTATAGGCGTCGGCGATGTAACATAAACTTCAGCCTCCTGTAATCTAATTATCCACATGGAAATAGTGTAGGTTTATGTTTCTTAAGTACTGGCAAAAAAAAAATAATAAAAAAAAATCACTCCAGGCGAATGTCGGGATGCTTCCTTCAAAAAGGCCATGGCAAAAATTCCTTCCCGATCCTTTTTCCCAGTCCCATTCCACCTCTAATTACCTTAGCCGTCGACGAGGCGTAAAACCATAAATAAAAAAAATTGATATCATTAGGTTAGGAACTGTTTTCTTTGTTCTTACAAAAGAGTGGTTTGTGCAACTGTCTTGCGGTTGGAATACATCATAAGTTTCGACAACTTTAAACAGTCAGGGATTGAAGATTGATGAAATGTGTTAAGAAAGAGTTCGATAGCGTCAGTCAAAGTAAACGACAACATGTATAATTAGATAATGATTTAGGTTCGGAGTTCATGCTTCCTTCAAAAGGCTATGGCTGCTTTCGTTCCCGTTCCTTGCCCCCGTCCTTTCCCGCTTCTAATGAGCTTGACACTGAAGAGGCGTAGAGCCATAAAAAAATTTCACATATTGTGGTGATTCGACAAATCCATTACTTCGGAAATTAAAAAAAATAATTTAAGTAACCAAATTCTTAGATTCTCAGGGACTCATTGATGTAATAACCGTTTTATGTATTGTAAATAAACATCTTTCATGATAATGATGTAAATATTTCAGCACTACACATAATTACTTTTTAATTTATCCTACGTCAATTGATTGTGTTTCATGGCTCTAGTGTAACAGGAAAGAGCTTTCATTTTAATACTTTTCGGGAGAACGGCAATACATATATGCGCATGTCCGAATAACCAGAAAGGAAAATAACGGATAAGTTATAATTCTAATTTTTGTGAAATTAAAATTATGATATTAAGTCGGATATCAGTCTCCCATTCGAAATATGAGAGATACATGTAGCTGCTAAGTTCGAAATCATTTTTCACCATAAATTGTGGTTTTTCGTGGATACAGCTTTTCTATGAGAGAATGATCGAAATGAAGTTGATATTTAAAATTCACGTGACTTCTTGGTCCATATCAGCTTAACATAATTTTGCGTTAAGTTAGAATTGAGATAGTCAAGTAAAGTTACATATTACCGATGACTCAGTTAAAATCAATCATCATTATTTTGTTGACATTGTAACTTCTGATTATAAGTGTCCCCGATATTTGGAAAGGCAGAAAGAGTTGTGAAATACCACAGTTTCTAACACTGGCATTGCCAGGGACAGGAATCAGGGGTCACGGGCAATCACATCTGTGTCTGTGAAAGATAGTTCTGACCGTGGGAAATTTTGTCTTACTGAAGTGACTGAATGAACGTATACGATCAACTTTATCTAGCCCAAGAGAAGAACAATCGTGAGAAAAATTAATGTGCTGGAGCAGTTAAGTTGGCGTATGATCAAACGTATTCTAGATGCCGGGCGTAAATTTTGGCTCTTTCGAATTCATTTAAAGAAGGTAGGAGTGGGGTTTCTTTTAGGCAGGAGCTATTTCTCTGGAGCGGTGTCTTGGCAATATCTACGCGAGGAAGAGGGAGAGCTTGGCGATTTATCCACTCGAGGCGGCCTTCATACAGAGCCTGCCCGCTTCATTGCTCACACAGCAGAAACATAACTCACCGCGCGTTGAAACGACGGCCGTATTCTTTTAAGATTACTTGGCGGCCTCGCCTGCTATCCAGCTGCACCACATTTTTCTCCTCAAGCCTCCGCAGTCTCCAGTGAAATGCGGGAACAACGCATCGGTGACGGAGATTGATCTCAAACCGCGAAAAGGCAGCAAAGAAATTCAAAAACAAAACCTTGTCTATTGTTTCTCTTTTTTTCTACAGGGCGGGTCTAATCAACAACACAGTTAAAACAATTGTAATTTTTCAGTCTCTATATATACATTTAAACCAGACTCTTACTCTGTCCGCCCAATGCGAAGGTGAGAAAACCGATAAAAACGTTGGGCTATCTTAAAAAAAAAAAAATTCCTGTTTGGTGCCTACAAAATGCTAATTTTGGTTACGATATAGCGATGTCACGCTACCAACCTCCACTGCCCAAGCCACAACGACCGGAGATGTTCGAGTTTACGCGTGTTAGTTAATAACAGTTCCATTAGCCTAAGCATCCACGAGAAAATGGGTTAGCAGCACACTTAGCGAGAAAAGTATGTATTTCGTAAAATATTAATTATTAGTTGCTGTTTCTTAATTAAAATTCATTCGTTGCAGATATTTTTTATACTATCTGCGATGACGTTTTTAGAGTAAGCTAAAAGATATCTCCATTACATCATTTTCACGATTATGACCTTTATTTGATGAAAATTGTACTAAGCGAAGAAACAAATTTCTAAAATACTGCGTTGAACACGGCATTTTTGACGGGCTTACAAGATATTTATAGTTGTTGAAGATATTCTAAGTCACTGTTATAACATACTAGAATGAATGATTTGCCGAAACACTGAAAATAAAGCATGTACTGCTTTTAAATTAAAGTATTAATTATTATGTTTTTTTATTACTGATGTCACTATATCAGACACATGTAAATATTTCCAGAGGGTCAAATTTAATTCGCGATGTATTCGTATACGAGTAATAGAATCTTTGAATTTTAAACAGCAATATTTGTAGAAGCTGAGATTATGTCGAAATTCAGATACAGCCAGAATGCCAATTGACAAAATTTTTCGCAGAATATTCTCAATGAATTTAGTTTTATAAATAATTTAAGCTACTTTCATAAGATCAGATTTCCTGAAGTTGTTGTTATGCGGACGGAAGTACTGCCGTATTTGTCATACTGAATGAGACCTGGACCAGGAATATGACCAGTATTCCATGCCTAATCACCAATATACGACTTGTACACTCCCATGACCCTCTTCACCCCCCTCCTGTCTTCCAATGAATCCCGTTCCAAGTCTTTTATCATATCTGTAACTGATTGCATTCTGCGATGATTTCCAGAAACAAATATAACAGCCCTTTCTTGCACCCTCTCGAACTCCTGTATTTGATACTCAAAATGTGGGTCCCATACTACACTACCATTTTCAATCAATGGTCTGACCAAACGTTTGTAACCTAATTCTTTTACTTCTCTCGTACATCCCCTCAAAATTCTTGAATTAGCGCTTTAAATATTAAGAGTTTTATTTAACAATTGCTGTTTATTTCAACAAAAAAAAGTCATTCGTAGCCAGGAACCTTAGTGCCAAATAATTTCCGGACAGTTGTGAAAACTGAAAAAGAAAATCTTTAGATGGTATTTGGAACTTCTTGTCCATAAAGCAATGTATTCAGCTGGCTTAGCTCATAAAGTTTCGTCTTTGGCACCTGTACTATCTTCCACGCTGAGTCTTACAATTATTAACCGTGTTCTTAGATCAAAGTTTCCTAAAGTACTTTAACACTTCAATTCTTTAATTTGTCGTTGGATCAATGCTTAATTGCATTCTTTAGACACTCCTTCTGTTGACTATTCACCCAATTTATCCATTTACCGGGCTAACTATTTCTTTATTAAAACTTAGAAAATACCTGTTCTTCTCGCGAGATATTGCGACACACTTCCCTTCCGAATACTTTTGTTGAGGACACCTTTTCAGATAAAATTATTGCCACGACTCTCTCTTGTTTCCAGTTTTCAGACATATATATATATATATATATATATATATATATATATATATATTTTTTTTTTTTTTTTTTTTTTTTTTTTTTTTTTGCGAGATTGTGTGCGTTAGAGGCGCGATTTAAGTTCTGATTCTCATCCCTTCGAAGTGTTAGTGGGCAACATATTTCCTCAATGTTTTCTACCTTTCTCCAAATGGTCTAACAATCATCACATTTGTCATTCACTTCAAAGCAAAACAATGTAGTGGCTCAAAACATTACTGGATTGAAGCAATTTGATACACTGAATAGGTTCGCCAAAGTTCAAGCCAAAGAAAGCAATTGTTAGAGATGCACGCAGGCAAGCTCTGATACACGATCCGATGGGAATAATGTTTTCTACTTCTAATTACCTTATTGAGTTAACAGATTAAATGATTGAGTGACTAAGCGAGTACCGAAATAGTTAAAGAAATAAACCAACTCAACTATTTAAGTATACTTGGATCTTTGCTAAGAATGACCGAGAATCTTTTCGACTGTGTTAAGATCTATCTAGATCGTATCTAAACGGAGTAAACCTAAATCAGTTCTGATAGTTTTGACATCAAATACCTGTAAGTGGTTTTTGCTTAAACTTTCGAATACCTTACCAATCTATCATTAAGCGATAATATAGTGCGTTCGGTTAACAAAGGCGCCTCAAGGTCACTCTGCTCTATCCCCACTCCGCTGCCCTTACCCCTACATGCGAAGGGGAAAGATGCTGCTGGCAAATTTGGACCGAGCGTGGTGGGTGATTGGTTAACGCTCTGGCCTCGTATTCGGAAGGACGTAGGATCGAATCCCCGCCCGGGCATCCAGATTTGGGTTTTTCTATGGTTTCCCCAAATCACTCCATGTGAATGCCGGGATGCTTCCTTTAAAAGGCAATGGCCGAATTCCTTCCTGTTACTTGTCACCAATCCCATCCACCTCTAATGACATGGACATTGAGGAGGCGCAAAGCTATAAGAAAATAATAATGACAATAATAATAAGAAGAAGAACAACAAAGACAAATTTTGGACACACCTGCATAGAAACGGCCGTCTGCTCGCAGAGGAATGCAACACGATGGTGTGGAGGGGTGAGGAGTGAGCCAAAGGAAACATGATCTTGAGCTACTGTTTTCAACTGTAGTGTACTAAATAGTATTATATTGTATTTCGGGTTTGCATACTATATACGGTTAGAAGTAGTATAATGTGTGAAATATTAATTTAGTAGTTGTAATTATAAATATGGTATACCCACGGTGTTTTGAGGACGATTTTCAGCTATTTGAAGTGGTTTACGCTGCCTGTTTCATGTTAAAAAATCATGCAAAAAACTTTAATTTCCGTTTTAAAGCGTTTCTTGAGAATTCTGAGTAATTGTCTACAAGTTATAATTGTTTTTGTATGTATTTGATTGTCAACGTGATTATTAACACTTGAGAAACGTATGTCGGCATCATTTATTTACTTCCGGTTGTTTTTCTACCTACTATTTAAATTCGCGGAGATGGAAAGCCGCAGAAGAGATTGATAGTTGATTTTGAGAAGTTTCAGGATTCGTTTTTAGAATAGTTCAGTAGTTTTTATTTGCTGGTATTTTGTAATGTGCTTTAGTATCTCTGGAGGAAGTTGATGCATATCCGTATTTTATTATGAAGATTTCGCCGAAATAAAAACAGCTAGATCGAAAGTGTGTCTTCGGTCTTGTTATTTCATTGAACTATTTAATTACTTCTGAAACAGTGTTAGTCATTAACTAATTATCATTTGTTGAAAGTTAAAATCACCTAGTGACCGGACAACAGTAATCTGTTAATTGTAGAACTAATAAATTAAGTTGCTGTCAGCATTATCTGAAAGGACCATCCAGCGAGTTTCTTGACAACAGCCAGTCTCTTTCTCACAAACAAGTTCGCTGTTGCTAAAAGATTTTCAAGTTATGTGTTCAAAACCGGGAAAGCTTTTGCAGAAATATGAACTACGCAACATAAAAAACTAATCAATCCTGTTTTTTTGTGTAGAAAAGGGTTTCCAGCTGCACAAGCAGCGCAAACAGCAGATTATTTTTTCAAACTCTCGGAAAAGTATGCAGGATGTTCCATGACGGCTGCAGTGCCGTCGTATATAAACAAGGGTGCCTGGTGGAAAAACAACACCACCGCTGCTGATCTGTGACACCAACACATTTCATTCAGGCGAACGTATAATTCGGGATTTATTGAAGGCTCGTAAAACTTCCGACAATGGGGCAAGTGCCACAATAACAGAGACGCATTAGACGCGGCGCGCATGAGCGCCACACGACAATAATGCGCAGCCGGGTGGTTAGTGAGTATGCTGTGAGCGCCGCGGGAAATCCATTTGGCAACAATGGGCGGCCACGGCAGGGCTGGCCCGACGCGGAACAATGGCAACGGCGCTCACCAGCTCGCGGCGTCACGCGCTGTTGCCATGTCACTGCCTCAGCCTTCATACATAATCTGCATTAAAGTCAACGGATTATTGAACACGAAGTGTATACTATATATTCCAAGTCATAAACTCGAATATGAGAACTGACTCCATCGACAAATCGAGGAAATGACCTGACACTGCATTACTCTTCTGTTGCTAAAATTAATGTAATAAGTATAAATTTTGCTTTCAAGCGAATACAGTATTGGATACAAATTATAAATTTTATTCCTTATTCAACCGTGTAACTGTAGTAATTATTAAATTTACTCTACTGCTAGTAAAGTAATTGTTAATATTCTCTCTTTTCATTTAAAATTAACCCTTGGACAGTAAAGCAATTGTCCTAATTATTTAAATTTTCTCTTCCCAGTGAGACTAACTGTACGAATTATAAAATTCACTTCTTTGTTATTAAACTAACTCTAATTGTTAGCAAATTAACTGTTGAAACCTTAAAAACTACTCTCTCGTCAGCAAATTAAATTAATTAATTAATTATAAGATTTACTGATTAGTCTTTAAAGTAATAGTAGAAATTAAAAAATTGAGTCCTTTTGTCAGAAAACTTTCTGCGTTGCTATTGAAATAAATGTACTAATTAAAACTTTGTACCTACCGGTACCTCAAAAAATTAACTGTAGATATTATAAAATTTTCTATCTTTTCAGTAAAGAAACCATTGCAACTATAAAATATGGCACTTAATGTCTCCTTAATAAATCCAATTCGAGTAATGTATTGGATTAATGGTGTTATTACTATAAGTATGTGTTGTTTCGGCTTTGCATTCAAACAAATATATTTTGATTTCGATATGTACCGCAGCATTTTTTTAAAAACAAAAGTTATTTTCATCCTGTGACACTATCACTAACCCCACAATTATTGTGTTATTGTAATTAATATTAAATTTTTTATTATATGTAAGTGTTATAAATAATTTTATTAATGTTTGTAACCATATTGCTGGGTTTCTACAGCCGGTAGTATGTGCAGTAATCATGGGTAGCTTAGTGGTTTTGTATTAGTATAAATCCGTGACCCTGACGAGTCATCTATCAGGCAGCAGTTGTTGGTTTGGGCAGATTTTTTTTTTGATGATTTTTTAATAAAGGCACAGGGTTGAGTCAGTTACAGTCGGTGTGTGGTGTCAATAAGAGAAGGGTGTATGCTGCCAGAGCAGCCCCTATAATGTATGGAAATGTGTTAGTAAAGAATATTAATAAAAAGCAACAAATTCACAAATTCTCAAGCAGAACGTTCTTTTATTTACGTACTATATACATACTTCCAATTTCCTAGCTGACGGCTTACAAATGTACAAAAGAGGATAATGTGGGCCGACCTCAAAATTACACGCCGTGATTATACAAGAACTGCCCATAGCAGCTCGCGTATGGTTGACCCTACCAGGATCGTCGATAGCAGCTCGCGATCAGTTTGAGATACCCGAATTTCAACTGTAAAATATGATCTGAAAACAAAATTTACGGACTGATAGTTAATAATGATTCCTCCGATTACGTGCTATTCCATAGATATTCTAACCCAGTACCAAATTTCATTCATATCCATTTACGCGTAATGTGTGATTGAATAACTAATATTACTGGGATTATCAACAATGGACATCTTCGTATCAGAACTATCTTAGGAGTAACAAAAAATCATTTCCTAAACCTGTATATACAAAATTTAGAAATCCATTAAATTGAACTGTTTATCATTGCGTAGAGGTTGAAAAGAAGGAACAAAGCATTTTCTATGAAAGTAGGACAACGAGAATGAAGAGGAACAATTAAGTACAAAATGAATCATAAAAACGTAAAAGTTAAAATACTACTTAGAATTTTTAAAAGATACGCAAACTTTTAATTTATTTGTACAGTATATTAAAGTACGACGAATTTATAATCGAGACCTAGAATGCAGTACTTATGAGGAGATCAAAAAATTGGAAAATAATTGGAAAAGAATTTCGTGGCATCTTTGGAGAGACTGTTGAAAAAGACATAGTGTGAAGAAATTTCTACAGAATGGTAAAACTGATTTCAGTTAATAATTCAATGTTGCTGCTGAAAGGAATGGAGGCAAACGTTGTTGCTTATACGAAAACAAGGCATTTTTACATTATAAAGCATTGTAATTTTTATAAATTTTTAAGTTATTTTCTCGTTCAGGAGTAATGTATAATGCTTTTTGATGAATAAATAACTCCGGCATTTATAAAAATTGAGTATCCTCGCAGTTGCACTGTGAATGCATCAATGTTTTTAACTATTTACTCAATAAATTTTAAGTAGATGAAGTCCTTTGTCAATAATTAATCTGAGGATCACATTCCAAATTTTTACTTTCAGTGACTCTTCGTTCGAGTTTTTCCTGCGGAACGCATTCATTTTAACTGACGAGAGCTGTAACACATCCCACACCATCCCAAATGTATAGAAACGGGCTTTAAATATTCAAGTGTTTACCGGAGCGAAAAGAAAGTCGTTTGAGAGATTGAGCAATCCTTTTAACAAAACACAAGAACAACAAATACAGCTACCAATGAAACCTATAGGAGTTTCTCCACATCACAGGATTCTGACAATTAAATAAATAAATCACCTCATTTATAATAGTTGCTGCTTTTTTTTATATAAGTGGACCGTCATGTTATTTTTACAACTAAAACATTTTGTATGCGTGGTTGACAGTCCGATCATGATCGTTGGGCGGTATCGATCGAACCTATCATTCTGGAGGATGTGGGTTCAAATCCCCGTCCGGCCACCCAGATTTTAATTTTCCATGGTTTCCCGAACTCACTTCAGGAAAAGAACAGGGTAGTTACATCAGACGGACAAGGCCAAATTCCTTTCTGTTCCTTAAACCAAATCCTTTCCCCCTTTAATTACATAGACGTTGTCAAGGCGTAAAGTCATAAGCGAAAAAAATAATGTCACATGAATTTACCGTCACTGTTTACAAATGTACAGTAACAATTAAAGTGATTCCTTAGAAATTAGGTATGGAATCAAAACAATTTAAATTTAATGTTAAATATTTGTTACTAACATTACTGAATGGTAGATTAACTAAAGGAAATTTACTTCAAAATTTGGTTATGTTGAAACATTCATACTAAATGAATGGGTGCACTACTCTTTTGTTATTAATCCCAAGACCTTCTGCGTGAAATACACTCATAAATAACGAAAAGAGTTTTGGAGGGTCAGTAATGTTAGTCTGGCATTAGAACACTACAATATATTCACTTATTGTTTAATACTGTTATTGCTGAATACAGATAAAATGATGGACATTTCTGATTCATAAATGTTAGCGTTCATCAAGCTGGCTTATAATTCAGCGTATGGAAGACTCATCTAGTATAAGTTGCCACGATATGAGACGGGTAAACAAATTAAATTAAAATCCTGTCTATAAATTATGAAAAATATATTTATATTTTTTGCTACGTTCTTAAGGTTTCAAAAAAATGATTTTTTTCTTTCGATTCATAAGAATAGTTTTTACTTTTGACTTCCTGTTGGCGAAAAAATTATTTAAATATCTTTGACAGTGTGGGAATTATGTGTCATTAAGCAAATTCCTGCACGATTTACAGCCATTTAAATCTTACTGCAGTTGAAGGTAATGCAAAATTTTAACCTTAAATATCTCAGAACAGCAATTCATTAATTGATTTTTAAGATAATTTTTTTCCATATCCATAGCTTGTTCTTCATACTTATTATTACACTCCCTACCATTATTATTTATGCAGCTTTTCACAAATGGAAAATATGCCTATATGTTTAAACAAAAAAGCAAGAATTTTAATTTTTTGAAACTTTTGTTATTAACAACAAGTATGAAGTTAAATGTGTTATATTATTGGTTTAACTCGATATTAGTTTACAAGATTACAGAAGATTTCTGCATAATTTCAAATATCATTAAGAACCTTAATAACAACATATTTTTAACTGTCAATTTCGATGATACATTAACATATTGTTAAATAATATTTTTGTTTTAAAAATCAATTTTTATATATAACTATAACTGTTCTATGGAACTACGAAATTTGAACCATCAAATTTAAATATAACTGGAGAAAATGATATTTCAATTTCTACAAATATTTGTATGTGTTAGCTGTATCTAGCCCCTTAAAACTGTCCTGAACTGGTGCGTAAAAGATAGTGCAAGTAGTTTGCGTAGATATACGACTTTCTTGTATAGTAATAGAATACAACAAGTCACCACGAGAATAGTATGTACTCAAATAAGGAAATTAACGATCACCAATTGAAGCAAATAACTGAAACTGTTTTTCAGCATGCTAAGTACAATTGCAGTTACTAACAGGAAGTAAAGAGAAATAAGAAGGAAGCACAAAATGAATGAAAATTCTTCAAATACAACCCAACGTAATTTGGAATAGATACATTTCTAGGGCTACGGAAAAAAAAGAACGGACACTCGGAACGTATGCTTTTTCGAAGGGGAATCTGCCGAAAGTCTGGTGCCAACAACATAAAAAAGAATATACTGTACAGAATTTTTTTTCTGTCGTAATACTGTCACTGGTTTTGATCCAATTTTTTGTACGTAAACATGTCATCATACTAACTACATCAGTCCTCGATAATTTCATTCACATACTTCTATCTCTACCTTTCTACAACACTTCCCTTTAACAATTACATTGCTTGAAAAAGTAACCAATACTAAATATCCTGCTTCATGATCGACCATTTTATCACCTTTTTTTGTTGCCTACTTTGACAAAATCCTTTTTTCGTATTTCATTTCTA
Organism: Vandiemenella viatica; assembly: GCA_031002005.1. Lineage (NCBI taxonomy): Eukaryota > Metazoa > Arthropoda > Insecta > Orthoptera > Morabidae > Vandiemenella > Vandiemenella viatica. The sequence goes on along the minus strand of JARYHS010013631.1, from coordinate 132,822,342 downwards.
CAAGTTAAAGCTAGGGCTCAGCAGCAGGAAAAACCTGGGTTCGGTACCGGGTCCGGAGATCGATATTGGTTTTCCATCGTTTTTCTAATTTACTCCAGACGAATGACGGGATAGATCATTCAAAATACCATGACCGGATTCTTTCCTATTCCTTGCTCCCAGTACCTTGTTGGATATAATGGCCTCGATGTCCAAAAGCCCTAAAGATTGAGTTTTCTTCGTTCTGGTATTCCTAAGCATTAAGCATCAGTTACATGTATGTACTCAGTGTCACAGAATACAAGATACCCTATGTAGAACGATCCCCTTGCTAGTGCTAATGTGGTTTTGATTCCTTAACTCGATCGGACCCTATAATTTTGATTTAATAGTAACCAAATTCACTTTTCTGAATTGTTTCTTTTGCGTATATTCAGTCTATTCTTACTGTTTATTTTCTACAGCTCTTATACTTTCATTTATAATTATCTCAAAATCTTCTTCCAAAATATTGATTCTATACTTTCGGTAATTATTTGTATTCACACGCATTCTTTTGTTTCTAGGGACGTATTACCAAAAATTATGTTTATTTCATCTTGAATAGTTTGTAGTAATGATTTTTCGCTAGCTTGATTCCTTTGCCTAACTATAATTTGATTAAAAACGTGGGATGCGATATTTTCATGGATTTATGATTGCGTCTTCTTCGTAAGTGTTAAGATTATCCTATCACAAAAATTGACTACATCTCTCCAATACAATTTTTTTTAATAAGGTTTGATGATATTCTAATCATTTAGTTTGTTAGTGACTACAGAATTTGTAAAAATATCTCAAATTCAATTTAATTTTTGTTGGCTTAGTTTCATAACAATGCTATTTGCATAAATTAACTTTCCCATGAGCAGAAGCTATTACAACTCAAATGCATACATCGCTTAGTTACAAGATGCTATTAGCAACAACTAAAAATGAAAATTATGATTAAGGAAAGTGTTCTTCAAAGATGATGAAGGAAATTAGGACACATTTAACAGTTCCAAAATCCTCTAATGTTGACAAAGTGTTCATTTTGGTGATTAGTCATGTATGCTGTATAAAGAAAGAAAGAAAAATAAACTAACTGGAAGACACTTGCGACTACCGACTGAAGTGAAAAATTAAAACTATGAATATCATCCGCACTACACGTCACATTTATAGCTACAGATATACTAAATAATAATAATTCCGTGTGTTCATAATGACCTGGTGACATGGTTTCTATAGGCTGCGCATCCAGCACCTGTCTTAGCTGCCTTCACCTAACGCGATAGTGCAACCAGGTACAGGGGACCTACAGTTTAACGTGGAATCCGAACCACGGAAGCGTTCTGGCATATTTAACTATATACAGCAAACTCTGCCAGAGGTGAAGGTTGGGTTAAGGGTCTATGAACATCACCGCAGAGACAGTGATTCAAACCGGACACCTTTCCCGTCAGACGTCATAACCACTGAGCCACCAGACCGCAAAATTGTGGGTTTGTATGAACAATGTTAACGGATATTACGGTGAGGGAGCAAAGGAGGAGAGGGTTTAGTTTCTTGTAAATCACACTTTTATTAACATATACGTATGCAAATGTCCATCATAATCGAATAAAAACTGTGTGATTCTATGAATAATATTATCAAAAATACAAATAAACATTCATTTTTATATATTAGATACAAGTCTAATCAATACTTTCATTGCTGCCCAAGCGCAACATCTCATACTTACAGCTGTATATATATATATATATATATATATATATATATATATATATATGTGTGTGTGTGTGTGTATGTGTGTGTGTGTGTGTGTGTGTGTGTGTTAAAATTAACATGTTGGCGATACGAACTCATAACACTTTACCATCCATAAAGCGTCAAACGCGAATATCATACGCGCAACACGTCATAGCGTGACGGTGACGGTACATGATAATACGAGGGTTGGAACTTTAATAGTGGCAACTATCTATTCACAACCGATACAAAAGCGTTACATGTTTGCACCTGTTTCTGCCCAACAAAGTAGTCACCAGCATTGTGTAGAACCCGTTGCCAGCGAAGTGGAAGGTGTAGTATACCGTTAGCAGAGCATGGTCTGTTGATGGTGCGAATGGAGCGGTCTGCTGCCTGTCGAATCTCTGAAACAGTTCTGAAGCGAATGCCACGAAGTGGTTTCTTCATCTTCGGAATAAGATCAAAGTCACAAGGACTTAAGTTCGAGGAGTACGGTGGATGGTACAGTACTTCCCTGTGCCATCGACCGAACAGAGCAGTCACAGCTTGCGCTGTATGCGCCCGCGCATTGTCGTGCAAAACGATGGGTGGGTTGCGCAGAAAGTGTTGCCGCTTCTTTCGCAAAGCTGGTCGCAGGTGAGGCTCAAAAAACGAACAGTAATACTGTGCATTGACGGTCTGCCGTGGGAGGAACGTAATGCGTTAGGATAACACCATCACAGTCGTACACGAGAATCACCATAACTTTCACCATACTGGGGCTAACGCACTTTCGACTATCGCGGCGACCCATAATGACGCCACTCGTTGGATTGTCGTTGCAGTTTTGGTTCGTACGATATGGCCCATGTCTCATCCAGTGTTACGATACGGCCGGCGTAAGAAAGCCTCTCCTTCGCGCTCATAGCGCTCCAAGTGCGTCTGAGCAGCGTCGTAGCGCATCCATTTCTGCATTTCCGCCAATTCCGGCGGAACCCATTGTATTGCAATTTATCGGTATGCGAAGCACAGTCGTATGCGCTAACCCGGTTTCGTAGGCGAGCTCACGAACAGTCTGGCGTCGATCACTGTCCACTAACGCGGCAGCAGTATGCACTTCTTCTTCAAACACGCTAGGACGACCTGCCCGTTGCATGTCAGCCACAGTTTGCCGACTTTCGTTGAAGGCTTTTACCCAACGTGCCACTGTTCTGTACGGCAATGCTGATTCCCCGCACGCCTCTTGAAGACCATGATAACACTGTCGTGCTGTACGACCTCTGGCACATTCAATCTTGATCCAACTCGTTGTTCCTGTTTCTAAAACATAGTGACACCGTTACGTTAGACCACTCGCTCACAATTGACTGCGTTTCCCTCGATTGTGCGCACGCCAGGGACATGGAACGGGTGAGTCCAATTGCTCTGAGGTTAGACAGGTATGTCAACAACGTGCGCTATCAGCGACAATAGTAGATGCCATTGCATAGTGTTTCCACAACAGTGTTGCCACTATTTAAGTTCCAACCCTCGTATGTCTGTGCCGGGAATTTCGGAACTCATTGATTATTCCCATCCAAACATCGCCTAGAGCGCCTATAGAAGTTTTAACTTCGAAAATATGTTTTATAAAACCGGAACCCCATACTCTAAAGTTAAACGTCACCTCGTTATAGTCCATCAAGGTCCAAATGTTTTGATTAGTGGAGACCGATATATACATATTATACTATGTTATAGATGGATTATAAATGTGATTCGAGTAATACGGGATTCATCTAATAACACCTAGATTAGACCTTATTTAACTAGAATTTAAACATGAACAAATGAAGTTAAATAACGAATCTGAGTATAAAAATTAGAAAAATCTCACTAATTAATAAAGATGAGCTAGCGTGCTCATTTTCCGTACCATTTGACTGTGTGCTAATTTCGATTATCAGCAGTATGATTCTGAAATGGTTCGATTGCCGAGTGGTACACAGACCTTTATTTGCAGCTTGTGCGATATTTCCTATGGCACTTATCGTCGTATTAGCAGTTCTCCTAGTGGTATACCGCTCCACGCAAAGCGGGGGCAATTCAGCGGGAAACATTTTCAGGCTCAAATCCCTTTTTACTACCGACTTAAATGATAGCCAGCGTGGGCGCCACCATGCCTCAGCAATCCATTAGGTAATTGAATTTAAACTCCATGAATAACTTCTCTAATCTCCCAGTATGTGCAGAACAATCACCGCTATTCAACTTAACACGTCCTCGCGTTAAATCCTTTCGTATATTGTTAAATCACGTACGAGCGCCTAAAATGAGTTGGATCTACCTTTTTTCTTCCCTTTAATACCCTTTCACACAGTTACAGTTATTTCTATAGATTTTTTCAAAATGTTCATAAAAACAGTTTAAAAATTAAGGGAAAACGTAGAAATGGATAATCAGGATATGGTAAATTAAAAATCGGAAAATACAGCATTTATTCCAGAAATCTGATATGTTAAATAGATTTGTATGAAACTATAAATAGTGCGTTATTCATTACACTGATCAGCCAAAACATTATGACCACCTGCTTATTAATGTGTTAGACCATCTTTGGAGCGCAATACTGCATAGATTCAGCGTGGCATAGATTCCAAAAGTACTTGTTAGGTTCCCGGAGTTGTCTGGCACCAGATGCCTACGCACAGGTCACACAATTCCCTTAAATTACAGGCCGGTGGTTTGTGAGAGCGACTCCTGGTTACAAGGATCTCGGAAACGGATAGGCTCGTCGGCTGTTCGCGTGCTACTGTAGTGAGCATTTATGCAGAGTGGTTGAAGCACGACGAAACCAAGACTGGACGACAAGGTGGGGACGTCCAAGCCTCATAACAGAACATGGAGATCGGAGGCTTGCACGCTCTGTAAAGCGCTATAGGCGGTGATATGTGGCAGATTTGACAGCAGAGTGTTTTCCGAAACACTTGTGTCTGCACCAGCATTGTACTCTGCTGCCAGATCTACCGTAGATCGACGCCTATCTCGCTTTACAGAGCGGGCAAGTCTCCAAACGCCACGTTCTGTAATGTGGCGTGGCCGTCCACCACCTAGTCGCCCAGTGGTGGTTTCACCGTCCTTCAACCACTCTGCAAAGATGCTCACAATTGCCGTCCAGCCTCACTGTTTCTGAGATGCTTGTTCCCAGCAGCCGCGCCCGTAAACCATCGGCCGGTAGTTTAAGGAACCGCGTGACCTGTGTGTAGACATCTGGTGCCAGAAAACTCCGGAAGCCTACCAAAGACTATTCGAATCCATGCCACGCAGAATCACTGCTGTATTGCGCTCCAAAGATGGATCAACACACTAATAAGCAGTTGGTAACAATGTTTCATCCGATCAGTGTATTAATTCTGTTGTACAGTACCTTCCAGATTCAGAGCACTGGTGCTTAACAACAGGCACAACCCCAATGGCTGGTTCATCACTAATTACAAAACCAATAACAATGACTTTAATTACTCGTTTGATACATTATTTTGTAGATAGTAAGGCCAAATGAGAGGAAATAAAATAGCTCTTTACAGTTGTTTAAGTTTACCAGCAACCTTCGGTATTATGAAACTGTCCACAAAGCAATGAAATTTCCCGTATGACCTGATTTAAGCACATTCAGCAACGAAGCAAGGTTTTAACAGCCACTGGATGATAGTAAGTGGGAGTATGAGAGATTATATAAACGGCAAAGTTATCGATTCGAGTATAATTGATTACAGTTCTCATAAACGGTGGGATTGTAGTTTCAGTGAATGATGTGATGCATAAATAATTACAGAAGTGAGATCAACTGCAGATATTTGGAGGATATCTAAGTGGGGAAATAATCTCACTATTTATTTCAATTAACAGTCAAGGAAAAGATTTAAAACGATAAAGTTTCGTAAATTTTAAATTGAAAAGGTAAATGAGTTTAGGAATGCTAAATTAAATTCCACATATGCTGAACAGCTTGGGGAAGAGCTTTTTATTAGAGCATGGCGGGTGAGAGCGTAATAATAAGAGGTCAGTTAAGTAATCCATTTCAGTGAATTAATCAGCACCATGTTATATAGTACGAATAGTAAAACTCGATGAAGATCAACATATGTTCCGAAGGGATAGATCTACAACACACTTTATCTTAATAGGAAGGAAGCTTAGTCAGAAGCACTGGAAATATAGAAAGGAAACGGTAACAGTATTAAAAAAAAAATCTGGAAGTTCATGGAGAGACTTAAATGCGAGGGACAATGAGTTAACTTTGTGCAGATATAGGGAAGTACTTTAGAATGGTTCTTAAAAGAAACTATAGTGTGGGAGGAAAGTGTTCTGTTCCACATTGTCATACACGAAATTATAGTCAAGATTGAAAATTTTGGTGCATGAGATGAAGATGGTAAATGCAGAAACTACTCACTAGATTGGAGCACAAAAGGAATAAGATCTGAAAATCAATATGAACGAAACATTATAGTAGCAAATAACAATGAACGACGTGCCAAATATTTTGTGCACCTGGCCTTGGTGAATGAAAATGGAAAATGAATAATAGAACGATAAATTACTAATATGATACAACAGATCTCCACTATCACGTTGTAGGATATTTGCTCTCGTATATGCGAGTTTTAAAACAAGCAAAGCTACTAATTTGAAACCTTTCTTAATGTAACGAGCAAAATCATAAATGTTAACCAAGAAAGACAGGAGCAGACTACAAGCTGCAGATATGATAAGCAGATATAGATAATAACAAACGAGATAATAATAAAATGAATATAATCTATAGATATAATAAGACTATATCTGACCGAAATCTCTACATTAAATTGATTTCAAAAATTTTAGTTGGAGGAAGCATTACTAATGATATAAAAGCCAAAACGATATATTTTTATCTGTCTGCCTGCCTGCATCTTTGAAAGCGCATCGCGCTGAAGCTTCCACACGGATCTTCATGTAACTTGGTATCATTACAACAGATACTATGGATTAACATTTATAATAGTTATTATCGTGAAAAATGATAGAATTTCCTTGAGATAAGGAATGAAAGTTAGGTTTTTTTTAAAAAACGAATGACACGGAAACTATCTCAACGATTTGAATATAACTTGGCATAATTATAACTGATAATGTGGATTAATATTTAGAATACATTTTATCCAAAAAAACAAAACAATAAACGACAATGTTCACGAGTGGTATTTGAGGCGCATGACGCAGAAACAACGAGATGGATTTATAAGCATTTTATCATGGTTATCACTGATATTATGGATTAACATTTAAAATATTTTGCTTTTTATCCCGAAAATCGAGGTTTTCGTGCGATAGATGATGAGATTTACGGTATAAATGTATTTTGTAATGCGATACAAGTCGAGTTAAGTGCGCAGAATAGAATGCGCGTGGCAGTGATGTCATAGAGTGAGCTTTAAGTTTCATGTGTGGGCCACGCTATTTGCACAAACGTACGCAAGATGCACTCTCTTACTTGATAAAATTTGGGCACCTAGACCTATTAATTACGTTCAATAGTGGACAAAGATAACTCAAGAAATCTTTCAAGGACGAGCTTCCCACAATAGACACGATATTGTGGCTAGAGTATTTCATCTGAATTTCGCACTGAGAAGAGTGTGTTTAATGTGTCCCTTTGACTTATGTTCAGTGTAGAATGGTAGAAGAGGGGTTTGCCATGCACAAATTCTTTTATTGCTGCAGGAAAAGATATGTATTAACGACGTCAATAGCATAATAAGCGCAGAAATTCCAGACAATGAGCAGGATTCTTCTCTGGATTCCGTAATGGTGTCCCAGACTTGTCGATCACCGTGATTAATCTTAAGTCAATTTGTTCAGAAATCAAGTCACCGGCGTCATGGTGAAGACATTTAACATTCCTATGGACAAAGTCTTCCGTGAATTGATGTTTCAAAAGTACGTTGCACAAGACAAAAATCCATAGCCTTCTAGATTCTGCACGTCACAAGAGACCGGGAATTTGATAGTTGCAAAATATTAACGCAACACATTTGATTCAAACTTACTTTAATACTCATGTAGCTCTTCAGGTTCCTTACACTCCCAGTATGGCCCCTCGTAATTTTCAACTAGTCCACAAGTTGTAAATATAACTGAAAGGGATCTGATTTGATCCATAAGAAACATTATGCGAAACGTTAGGAAAATTTTCTGCAGTCCCTAGACTAGGTTTCAGACCTCTTAGAAGTAAGTACATTTTGCAGGAAACAGTTTTATTTTTTCTAAATAGCCATGGGATACGTAGCTCCCTACTTCGGTAATATTATGTAATATTCTTTCGGTGTGGCGGGGTATTTATTTCTTCTTATGAACATAAATTTAAATAACTGTATACAGATTTTTTTTACTTAGTATTCTCTTCATCTCATGAAAAAAGAAAATTAATTATTTCTCGCAGCTGGTTTTTAAATTGATGTGTATATATAAAGACTTCCTAGTATCATAAATATATTACAATTGTTAGATATAATAAGCATAGCCTTTCATTGACGGTTGTTAATGTAATGTATACCTGTTTCGAACCACGCTAAGCAGTAAACGTTCTGCATGGTAGGGATAGTATTTGATTTCGTCAGTTGCTCAAAACGTATTTGGACCTTATAAAGATGTACTATCATGCTCATATTAATCCGAACGACCTGAATTGCACATCGCTAAATTTCCTACTGGAACTTATTCATCCCATTATACACATCTACGAAGAGAGTACTATACCCCTGGAGGTGGTACAGTCTCACGACTATTAAAATTGAGCCACATCCACCTCCCATAAAACGAAATACATTTCCGCTTTTTTGTTTCATAAACCGAAATAGCAATTAGATTTTGGCAATAAAAGAGTTATAGGAACATCAAATACGTTTCATTTACTGTTTTAAAGACATTTTACAGTTATTAAGTGTTCACACGTAACACGAAAGTTACCAATCTCAAACAAAATGCTGGTTTTTAGCAAGTACTGGATAACAACAAAATGCAGATTTCAAACCCGTCTACAACAACTTAATATGACTCTAAATTTATGTTAATATTCAACGTTTGCTGTGTATTATAATTTTTGGAAACAATACAGATTTATCTAACAGTTCAGTCAAATATATAACACGTAACAAGATTTCGGATTTGATAATTTTGGCAGTGTTCTTGTAAGTATGCTTGCCTGTAAAAGCAATTCTTTTAGTTCTGTCGTTTCTTGAACATACTTAGCGTGGAACAATAGAAAAGAATCATAACATTAATGTTCTGGCTGACGTGAGACACTGTCAACGCAGCATGCGTGAGTAGTATTTGAAAGACACTTTTCTATTAAATTTAACTTCACCGTAAAGATTTCTGTGGAGGATGTTGTCCGTAGACATTGCCTCCAGAATTATATGGATGAGGCAAAACTTCTCTGTAGGTGTGGCTTCTCGGTGGTGTATATTAGTTAATTAGATTTAGAGGTCTCTTATGACGGTCAATGGTAGTATCATAGCGACCGTTGTTGTGTATTTCAGGGTTTTTGCTTCTATTTGAACTCTTATAGAAGACTTCAGCGAGTTGTTTAAACCTGTCATGTAGATATGGAACTCCAGTGGCTTCATGGAGTGCATAGGTAGGAAATCTGGCTGGAAGATGTAGGGCTCTCTTCAGTGCCCTGTTTTGTATGGTTTGTAATCTGAGTATGTGGCTGTCAGCAGCGTATGCCCACACTGGACAGGTGTACTCAATAATCGGTCTTACTAGGGTCGTGTATATCTTGATGCCGGTGCTTGGGGCTAAATTGTTGTCTTTGTTAAGAAGCGAGTATAGACTGTGGAGCCTCGCGTTTGCTTTCCTGCGGATTTCATTTATATGAGCTTGCCAGGTAAGTCTCCTGTCTAGCAACACTCCTAGGTAGCGGGCAGTAGCTGACCATGGTATGTCTTTCCCGTGAAGGTGAAGAACGGGGTCCGGTTGACGTGGTCGACGGGGCCCAAGTCTTTTACTGATCATTATTGCCTGAGTCTTGGCTGGGTTAATGTCAATCCTCCATCTCCGGGCCCAGGCCTCCGTTACCTGGAGGACTTCCTGAAGATGGCGAGTGGCTAAAATTTTGCTGCGGCTGGCTGGGAGGTAAGCTGTATCGTCAGCGTATGTTGCGACCAAAACACCATTGGTTGTGGGGACATCAGCAGTGTATAATGAGTATAAAGTCGGACCCAGAACTGAGCCTTGGGGAACACCAGCTTTCACTTTTCTTACACTTGAGAAGGCTCTGTCGACTCGAACACTGAATGTGCGGTCAGTCAGGTATGATCTTATTAATTTCACGTATGGACCCGGCATACCTTGCTCATATAGCTTGAGTAGGAGGCCCGAGTGCCATACGGAATCAAATGCTCGTGAGATGTCGAGCATCACCATGGCACAGTATTGTTTGTGGTTGAATGCTTTTGTGACAGCTTCTGTTACCCTCATCAGCTGCTGAGTAGTTAAGTGGCCGCGACGAAATCCTAGCTGGTGATTTGGTAAGGCATTTGTGTCCTCAATATGAGTGGACAGTCGTTTTAGCAGTAGCCTTTCGAATACCTTGCTGATGGCTGGTAGAAGGCTAATAGGTCTGTAGTTTTGCGGTTGGTGTGCATCCTTCCCACTCTTGTGTATACCCACAACTACTGCATGTTTCCATCGGTTAGGGAACTGTTGTCGGCGGAGAATGGTGTTGAAGATTTCTGCGAGGTAGACTGAGGCCTCCGGAGGCAGGTGCTTCAAAGATCTGTTACAGATCTCGTCACGACCAGGAGCTTTGCGTGGGTGGAGATTTTGCAGGCTGCTGATAACCTCTTCAGGGGTAATATCGTCCATTTGAAATTCATCTTCTGCTTCCAGGTATACCCTCAGCCGACGATTGACTTCGGCGAGGTGTATGGGGTCTGCGTTTGTTTGCGACGGCCGAAAATTTGTTTCAAAGACATCGGCGAGGGCGGAGGGAATAGTTTCAAAGACCTATATTTACTGGATCATCGGATGAGTGTACGTATCAGGTAGCGAAAGAATTGATTTGCAAAACTTTGGTGAGACCGTTTGCTCGAGTATGGTGGATTAGTATAGGATTTGCGTTGTGGGTACAGATATATGAGTACAAATACAAGAGTACAAATACAAGAGTGTGCAACGCAGGGCAGCTAGATTTGTTATTAGTGGTAATTACAGCAGAATACAATCTGATATTGATGTGGTAAAGGAGCTTAGTTGAGTTATTGAATGACTGAACGCAGGTTGAAATAGTGCTTGGTGTGCATAATGGATATATTGTTAACGATGACTAGAGGGAAAGTACCTGGCATCAAAGAGACAAACAGGAACATAAATTGGCGCTTGATTTTAGGTGTAAAAGAGTGGAGTTATTTTCTTTTGTTTGTGAGGGAGACGGGGAGATATGGGGAACAAGTTACATCAAACACTGAAAAAAGTTAAATTTAAAATTGGTTAAATAAAAAATCAGTGCTTTAAGGAGAGGACTACTTGAACAGATGGTCCCTCGCATTTTAGCCAGTATTATTATTAAATTCTCTCATCACTCTTACTAACAATCGTTTATTTCTTACTTATGTGTCCATACAATTTTCATCATCCTTGTACAACACCATATATCCAATATGTCAGCTTTTTTTCATGTTGGTTCCTGAATTACAATCTTCATCTCCGTATAGCGCTACGCTCAGTACATAAATTTTTTGGAAGTGTCCTAGACAAATGTGTTTAATTGGAAAGTGTATTTTTCTAGTGCTGTTTATTTTAGATATTCTTTTCTTGCCATCACTAATAATATTAGTGTTTAACTTTAAATTTACAGCTGAAGTATTGTGAAACAGATGCTGCAGTGGATAACATACTACGTTTTATGACAATTTTACAAACAATACTACAATACGTATGGAAAATTGAAACTCCACAAGTAAAAAACTTTTCACACATACACCCACATACAGCTGCTACCCGGTAATTCGCAAACCGCATTTGAGACAACACTTTTTACAGCATAATGGGATCTATAACAGTTAAATATCACGCATCCTGTTAAGCGCTGAAGGAAACTGTACGGTTCCTTAGAAGTAATTTATGTGCCACCCACTGTGCGTTCTCTAGAACATGACACCCGCTAACGCCTACTGAGATTTTTGTTCAATGCTGCATCAATACAGTTGCAATTCAATAACATATTTGTGCTCTTTGTACAAGGGCTCAATAAGTAAATTTAAACTCTACACATTCCGATTATCGATCGAGAGAACATAGATTCCGATAAGAGTACGTATCTATAAACCTCTCCCGCGATCCTGATCTGAGTTTTACATGGTTTACCCAGATCGCTCCAGACGAATGCCGGGATGGTTCCTAAAAATAGTCCATGAGCACCTCCTGCCATATCCCATTTATCCCTGCCTATGCACAAATGGATTGGAGCGATGCACCCACCGCCACCCAATTTTAGTGAGTCGTGGAGTAATAATTCTAATAGATCAATTTTTTTTTCTATGAATGGCATTTTCTGTAAGTTGTAGATATTCTATTCTGAAGCCAAATAAATTTTTCTTGGAGGGTATCTATTTTTTAATATTTGTTTTGTAGTTTTGTTTCTTATAGAAGACATTGCCGATTACTATGCAGCAGAACAAGAATAGACTCTTTAGGGTCTGGTTTGCATAGCCCTTGTTATCTAAATAAATATAGTAGTTAATTAATCGAAAGTGTGACACTACAGTAGAGCTTACTAGCTGTTCAAATATTTAAGAAAGACTTACAATTCGCGTAAGGAAATGAATCAATTTCCCTGATTATGAGAGGCTTGGGAGATTTATATTTACACACGATGGCTTAGATAGGTATGCGGTTAGAGTGAATGTCAGAGAATGAGAGGGAATTGAAAACAAGTAAGGTGGCCATGACCTTTATGAAGTAACCAGGAATCGAATCAACGATAAGTAATGCCAGTCTCTAACGACTTTTACGATCATCTAACAGGTTCGGTAAGCTAGGAGTGATTATTGGTTTATTCTGCTAGTAAAATGCTCATTTTATATTAATATCGGACGGCTATCATCACATTCATTTAAGCAGTTAAGACAATTAGGAATTAATAGTGAATCGGGAAAACCAATGAGTCAGTTAATTTAATAATTTATTGACGCCTTTTTTCTGGTAACTTACGTATTACTTCATGAAAAAACCGATACTGGTGCGTGAGTAGTGAAGTTAAGAGCAAGCATTCGGAAGGGTGCGAAACGATCATCGATCAGGCCATTAGATTTCGGTTTTCTATGATGTTCCCAAATCACAAATAGGTGCTTAAGTGGTTCCCTTAAAAGGCTTGCCCAAATTCACGGTCGTTCATTGTCACCTTGTCTTGAAGTCATTTAGGCGTAAAACCTAAGGAAAATGACTGACGAAAATAAATTATTCAGTTTTCGATGTTTTTTTAATCGAGCGTTGTCTACTAATTTTTAAATCATTATTCCATTTGAGACGTGTTTGGCATTTATCACGAAACATTTCGACTCCTTCAGAATTTCTGAAAGTTTCACTCTATTTACTGTAAAGAATTTAATAACATACCATTGTTCTAATTTTTAATTTACTTTTGTATTATTCGTAATTTCAAAACAAACTATACTACACACTCGTGTAATAAACGACAGTGGTAAGTTAGTTATTGTTTCAGTGAAGCATTCTATGCTACCAGGCATTATGATTTTTTTTTTCTAAATTTTAATCTGGAAGATTCTCAAACCATCAAAGTTTCTTTCTTTCTCATCCATTACTGATAGTAAAAAGTTTATGTCAACAGTGGTAAGTATAAGGCTCCAGTATCAGAAAGGTATTCGGTATCACGCTTGTTTCGTTGTTCTAGGTCGTATTTCTCACTGTTGGAGAATTTAATCAATGCACCTGAAGTTTTTATTCAACAAGAATAGAACAACTGCGAATCTTTATTCGGCTTCTTCCTACGTACTTTTCGGTTTAAATTATGTTTGCAGAATCCAGATATTCTGAACCACACCAAAAGATCGTTTATCCAACATAATGCAATAGTTACTTAGAAATGCTCTTAACATCCCATGTATGAATGAAAATGCTTAGTTAGAGTTAAATGGTATTTATAACGGTGATGAATATAATGGGGTAACATTTTAAATAATTTTATGTTCCGGTAAATAAAATCTGCTTGGACAGAGTGGTGAATAGTTGCAAAATTAACTGAAACACTCACTTTTTAAAGAATGAATTCTTTTTAGCTATTACCTTCAAACGTTTATTTTCATTGAGGTTAAAGTTTCTGATCATGTGCCAGTTTCCTATCCGTTTGAAAACTACATACTCCAGGGTTGATTCAGTTTGTCGATCAGTGGATATTCTTACCCCAACATCATCATACATGGTTAAATTAACTTTGAATCCTCCACAACACCGATATTTACAATCACTGCAAATAGAAAAGTTTTTAAAATATTTTTTTAAATTACGTTTCGCTCTATTCAGCTCATCCATAATGTAGGCTATTGTACGTAGACATCTATAATTTCTTTCTTTTGACACTCTAAAAATCTGTTTACAAAGGTTTTAGTAAGCTGTGATGTTTGAGAAGCACAAAAAAATTTACTAACTCTAAAGTTGGAAAATCGAAACTAATTCACTGGCAACTGTAAACGAACTTTTGATACCAACGCAATAATTGTTTCTACTTGTAACGAAAACAAACTATTTTATAAACGTAGTGTGATGGCGCGTAACTTTCATTAAATAAAACGCGTCTCAGATCAATATTTACTTCTCAGAAATGTTTCTGAGGTACCAGGTGAAGACTCCGCGCTGCACTAACTGCAGAATCCATTACGAAAATTACGCACTAGGGAGATCTGCATAAAACTCATGGCTTCCAACTCTAATTTTAAATTGCGTGAGGCGGCAGTCCGATGGACATGTAAGTTTAAAGAACCATAGCCTTTTCTACATAAAGTGTTACTGTCATTATTATTTCGTGTAACTACTCCAATAAATTCCACAAAACAGTGTTTCCGACACATGTACTGCATACATGTGAAGGACTAGAGAATAAGTGTTTGAATAAAGTAGTTCATATCTGAATTATAATTTATTTTTTCCAACAAAAATAAATGAAACAATTATTTTGGAATATTCACATTTGAAAATAATATGTCATGAGAGGAAATCAAATATTCTTACAGGTGAAAGAATAGGTAATTGTGAAAAATAAGCTTAATAAACGTACGCCTAATTCACTTTGTGATAGAACCACTTCAGTTTAGTAGTGAAAGGCAGCCACGTTACGCTTGTTAGTTTCCATAATAACAGGCTGTGATTCCGAACAGCATTTTCACTTATGTCGAACAGCTGTACTTTTGGTTCAACATTCGTGCCTTGGCATGGTTAGTATGGTATCACTGCTATCATATATATTATTTCTAAAGAGTACTTTTTTGTGAGGAGTCATCTTTCTCCCTTCATGCTTAACCAAAATCTTTAAATTAGATATACATTTATTTTTATTGGCATTCGGCTACTGAGGCAATCAATTTGATCATCATGACTCATCCAGTCATCATTTTTCTCTAGTGAATTGTTGTTATTCATTACCTACACAGGACACAACACTTACACTAAACACCCTTGCCCTCGGCCGGACTCGAACCAGCGAAGTTCACTACGCGGAGCCAGTACTCTAGCCTCTACGCTACCGACGCCAGAAGGTATAATTTTACAGATTAAATTCTTCGCTTTGGTAAAGTCATTAATTAAAAAAGGAATTTTTCGAAATTCAACCCGTAAGTGGTAAAATTTTGAACAATTAGGCTCATGGTAAATCGATAGTACAGAGTCAAGCTGCTAGGCTTCTCTGGCGTCGAAAAGAAGTCATCACACTTCCACTAGATAGCGGCAGCACGTATCGCAGAGATACTGAAAAACTGTCTGTTTTTTCTAGAGCAGTGGTTCCCAATTAGCTTTTCTCGAGTACCACTTCAAGAAAGAGCTGGCTATCGCGTACCCCCATTATAGCTGAAATGATAAATAATTGCGTTTATCCCAGTCGAATGCTTCGCACAACAGCATTACAGAAATATAATTCTCACACACAGTTTGTATTAATATATATTTTTGGCGAGTACTGTTTTTCTAATTCTTTTTTTAACTATCGGAGTGATTACCTTAGTCAAGATATTACTGCGCGTACCCCTTGAAGCAGCCTCACGTACCCCTGGGGGTACGCGTACCACTAATTGGGAACCACTGTTCGAGAGTAACGAGAGTTTCTGATATTTTAGTTTCCGTTAGGGAAACATTTCATCATTTCTAATTAAGGTAGTTTTACTTTCATCCTTCTGAAAATCAGCAGTTTCCCTATTCATCGTATATCATTTGCAAAATTTTCGTACGGGCCCCCTTGTCTTAGAATAAGTGTCGACATTTTTTGGCACAGCGGAATATGTACTGGTTTGGCACTGCAATTGCTTAAGCCGTGATGAAATGCTTATGACTTGTTGGCTCCTGTTCTGCTCTTATACGATATACGAAAATGTTAATACCAAGAGATGGTTATTCTGCAGCTTACTTGCTTATTCAGATTTGTTCTGCGAGTTTTGTACATCAAGCAATGTTTCTTGCAAAGTATCTAAAACGTTTTGTGACTTCTTAACGGTATGTATATATTAATTTTCTTTATTTCTGGAAATAATAATAATCGTCCCGTTGTGGTCATAATGACCTGGTGAGAGAGTCACTATTGGCTGGCGCATTCCGCCCTTGTCGTAGCAGCCTTAACCTGACACGGTAGTCTTACAGGGTACAGGTGACCGATAGTCAAACGTGGTATCCGAACCCACGGAATCGTTCTGACGTAATTCACAATACAGAGCAAGTTGTGCCCGAGGTGAAGGTTGGGTTAAGGGCCTAAGAAACTCCCCCCTGAGATAGTGATTCAAACCGGGGATCTTTTGATCCCCAGTAATACACCCGAACCATCAAATTGCTACATTTATGGAAATATAATATAACTGTTATATAGAAAAAGTCTGTACATTTATAATATTATCAAACATGAATTTAGGACACTACTAATAAGCTTCAGAGAACAAATAAACAGTTTTTTTTCTTTAATTTGTGTCTGTCTCTCCGTTTGGACGAACGTGATTCAAGAACAAAGAATTAGTTGGAATTTGATGGGATTTTGAATAATGTACAGCCCGTGACACTGGGTGCTAGGTATGGTAACTTTAATTTTGATTTGAAACATCACAGCTAAGATATTTAAGATTAAAGTGTACACAAATTATTACATTTTTTTCGTCAAACACGATCCACACAAAAACTACTGGTAGGATTTTTATGTAGTTTCAAATAATATATAGTCCATGATCTGATGAGTAAAATGTGGTAGCTTCCATTTTGATGTGACGTCTTCAAGATGCTTAAATATTAATATAAAAGAGTTCGAAAATTACTGTGCATTTAAAGGTTCATTACTTTTTAGAAGTCGAAACTTTTACCGGGATATGCATCTACAGTATAGCTTTATTCGGAGTTAAAAATGGAAAGTTCTGTGGTTTGAATTATGCTTTATCTGACGGGATAGTAGTGTTAGTTTACATAGCAACGACACTGCAGGATTAAACAGCCGATAAGAAATCACTAATACCACTAAAAATTATTACTATCAAGTTACCTTATAGTATTAGTCTACGACAGTGCAAAATAACGTAAAGGCTGTTGTTAAAACAAGGCTGATATACCAACACTTTTTAGCAACATTTGTATACTATAAGGGATTTAATTTAGATAAATTGCTCTTGTTTTATTCAAGATCGAATGATGTATTTGAAGTTCATATAAAATATTTTTTTAAACTTCAAAACTAAAAAATTACACAATTAAGTAAACTGACCATTTTAACTTCTTTTTACTCTGACAAGATAATAACTTAATCGATTGACCATCATTGTGACAATTGAAAGCTGAACGGAATATCATCGTATTTAATATATAGAAAAATATGTTTGTCTTTTCTTCACAAAAGCTTATTTTCATTTATTATGGTCAATGCAGTTCTTGTTAGTTCAACGTCTAGCTCTTGGAGTTGTAATAATGCAGATAAATCTTACGAAATCAAATCTTAACTGTTCGATTTTCAACCTTCGTCCTCTCTCGCAAAGTTAATCTTCACACTTCTGGAACTAAAACAAGGCTACTACACGGAGAACTTCTTTCACTCACCATAGGTACTATTTTTCATTTTTTACATTATATTTTTATAATAAATAAGAATAATTAACCAAGTAACATTTTTCGTTTTTATTAAATATTCAAAAGTAAAAATCATAATTTCATACAATTTAGTGCACATCGCTTTCAATACAAAGCTAGACGGTGTTTATTTTCTTTAAAAAAAATTGTGATGAAAATCATCTTTATTAGATATTTAACTGAAATTATGACTGAATTTCTTGAGTTGGTTGACTGGAAATAAGGTTGTAAAATCGTCCGTGCACGGTATGTGAGCTGACTTCATCTTATAATTATTTGAAAAAGAAATGATTGAAGTTACGGGAAAGAGCTAGTAATTTCTACAGTAAAAGATATATTAAAACACTTCTGCATAATGAGTTATTTGAAAATTCTGAAAAGGTCAATTATAGTTAGTTTTTGTACAGTTGATGAAGTTCAAAGACTTACCTACATTTTTTAAATTTTTTATTTTCAATCTGACGAGTACCGTAGCTCTGCCGATCAGCCACATCCAAGTCCTCACCCCAGCCTGCAGTAGCTCTTCAACCTTTATCACGACCACCGGAAATTGGCGCTCTCCCCACCTCTGCCCCCTCTTCCACAGCTCCTAATCAATGGTGCAAGACGCGTCTGTTGTGAAAGCAGGCCCTTCGTCTCCCGTAATGCCCACTCCTCGCCAGCACATTCGACGATTAATTAATGACACCCTCCGCATATTCCATCGGCAGTAGCAAGTAAACTGGGTGACTGGAATCGTCGTTGACCATTGAACGCCATACGAAAACAATGTGAAATGATCTCTAACTGGCAGGGGAAGTATTTTTAAGTTAGTTTAAGAATACCTTCATTTCTCTATGTAGTCCCGCTTCAGTTCAATATAACTTCTCAAACATTTCTAGATTTCTTTAGATATGAAAATATGTGGAACTCAGGGGGGACATAATTTGGATGATACGGGCGATGTTTCAACAATTCGTATTTCAGATCTTTCAGTTTTCCCCGTTACCCGTAGGTGCATTGTCCTGATTGAAGCTGATTTTTTGCTTTTTTAATTGTGAAGGGTTTGTTTGTTGCCACCCGTCGTTCCCCTTATAATTTCATATTGTGGGACAAATAAATTCGGCCACGGATGATTGCAGAATATAAATTTCAACATTTCCTTCTGATAGTACCAGCTTGAATCTGATTTGAAGGATATGTATGGTACTATTGGCAATTCTCACTGATACGATCATGCAGGTTATAACACGTTTATTCAACGCAAGTAGACCGTGCAGCTTTAAACTGTTACATACAATTGTTTAAGAGTCATGGAGTACGAGACACTCTAAACAGTCTGTATGGAACACATCACACGAGTGCGTCTGCCATTACAATGCCTGAACAACTTTTAATGCTTGCTACATAATCGAGAATCCCGTCTTGGACTCGATCAGAGGCAGGCAACCGATACAGCTGTCGAAAATTAAGATTGGTTGTTTTTTTTGACAGGTATAAGAAAGGGAAATCTGTCGATGTATGACGTCCTTTGACATTCTGCTATGGGGGTCACTTTAGTAAATCGACCCACCAACACGGAAGAACGTTCTAAATCACCGTTATATACACTGATCAGACAATCCATTACGACCACCAGCTTATCAGTGTGTTGGTCCATCTTTGGAGGGAAAAACACAGCGATTCGGTGAGGCATGGATTTTAGAAGTCCTTGATAGGTTTCCGGAGTTGTGTGACACCAACTGTCTACGCATAGGTCACGCAATTCCCTTAAATTCCGGGCCAGTGGTTTGTGGGCGCTCCTTCTGGGAACGAGCATCTCGGAAATAGCGAGGCTGGTGGCCTGTTCGTGTGCTTCTGTAGTGAACATCTATGCAGAGTAATTGAAGAACGGTGAAACCGCGACTGGGCGACAAGGTGCTGGTTGTCCACGCCTCATCGCAGAAGTGTAGTTCGGAGGCTTGCCCGCTCTGTAAAGCGGGATAGACGGCGATCTGTGGCAGATCTGACAGCAGAGTGTGCTCCAAAACACTTGTGCCTGCACCAAAATTGTACCCTGCTATCAGATCTGTTACAGATCGCCACCTATACCACTTTACAGAGCGGGCAAACCTCCGACCTCCACATTTGTGATGAGGCGTAGACGTCCACGACCTTGTCGCCCCGTCGTAGTTTCACCGTCCTTCAACCACTCTGCACAGATATTCACTACAGTAGCACGGAAACAGCCGACCAGCCTCGCCGTTTCAAAGGTGCTCGTTCCCAGGTGCCTCGCCCACAAACCACCGGCCCGTAATTTAAGGGAATTGCGTGACCTGTACACAGACATCTGGTGCAAGACAACTCCAGAAACGCAACAAGGACTTTTCGAATCCATGCCACGCCGATGGCTGCTACATAGCATTCCCTAGATGAACCAACACACTAATAACCAGGTGGTCATAATGTTTTTCTGATCAGTTTACAACCTGTATATCAAACATCTGTCTCGGTGAATGATAATCTGAATGTCTAGGTTTTGGTAGTTTCTCACAGTAATTAACAGAAATCTTGATGCTGTCATTGCTGTTATTCTAGAAAACTATCCGTTACATAAAGGTAATGATAAAATACACATTTCCACGAAGCTTTCACAGTTAACAGTTAGTAACTTCTCTTAGGTGATGTAGTCCTTAAAGGAACATTACGCAAAAGTCAATAGAGACGAGACAGCAGGATGTAAAGTTAAAGTGGCGCTGGCATAGCATGAAACGGATACAGATATTCAAATAGCTGGACTCGTGAGTGAATGAAAATCTTTTAGCAACGTGATAATACGTAAACAACTACAGTTAATTGAGCTTGAACGCAGAATTACAGTTGAAGACAGTGGAGAAAGCACTTTGGAATTGGTTCTGAAATGTATGACTCAACATTCCACGGTGTCATGGTTGTTGAGGGAACACCTCCCATATGCGACACCACTGTAATTAGATACGATAAATGAGTGATCGAAAACTCCGTGGATGAAGAGATTCGTCCGAACATGGTCGCGTTAACTAACCTGACAATTTCGATGCTTTAGAGAAGAGGCCATGTTAGTCCACGCGCGTGCAGTGAAATTTGGAGTTAATGAAATATTGCAGCAGAAGGCCGACTGCGGTACCTTTACCAGAAGCATATTATTGGTGTCAGTGACCTACCTGGACTCGTGATCACCTGGATGACATGAACACTTGATGACTGGAATGATTTAGTCCAACTGGATACGAGACGTTTCCAACTTAGCAACCATCGTTGATAGGGTTTGGAAGTGGCTAAAACCCCGCTTTGAAGCTAAGAATCCAATTTATAAGAGGGCCATTTTTCTGGGTTCCATAAAGGGATTTTATCTCATTTGTATTGTATCCTGTGATGCAATGTAACCTGTACTTAAAAAGTGCTTCATGACCATTTGCAGCCGCTTATGGACTTAATTTACCCAGATAACGTTGTGAAGTTGCAGTATGACGATGAACCGTATCAATGGCCCTATAGTGTGTGTAATTAGTTTGAGGAACATTCTGCGAAATTAAAGCATATTGAACACTTAGATAACTTCACTAGAGCCTCGTGGGCATACCTGGATTCTGACTGATGGAACCATTGGCGCACGAGCTCACGCACCTAACAAAACCATAGAATTATGGACATTGAGACAGTATTACCACCGATTACTTGAGCCGATTCCACTGACAACTATTGCGTTTCGGTGGGCTAAACGGGATACCACACATTATTAGAACAATGTCATTCACTATTTGAACGTAAGCGTAAATCACACACTTTTAGGTTTTAACATTCAGATACTGTTGTAGCGTTGAAGTACGCGAATTCATCAATTATGAATAAATCGCTAATTGATGGAATGTGGCAGTTAATTACTGAATTAGCATTATCGGTACAGGAATCATTGTACGGCATTGTATATTGGATTGAATATTGCAGCTTCTGGTGGTAATTACCTTTTGTTCGTTTAATCTGAAGATCTAATTTATTACAAAGATCATATCGGTATCTACTAGTTCAGGCAACATTTTAACATAAACACAGCCACTTCCAGTTTTTTAAGTCTGGGAAGGCGCATTAATTTAAGTTGTTATGGCTTGTTTTTTGTTCTAGAAAAGTTGCCTTAGGTAATAACGTTAAGAGTAACTCCACACATGTAATGTTTTTCACCTATCGAATAACTCGCTGTACCTCCTATCATCCCCCTACCAAATTCCAAAACGACTTTAAAAAGGAATGGTAGAAATGCTTAAGAAAGCCACAATGTAAAAATGTATTAGGAATTCCCCAGTCAAATTCAAAACAGATTAAAGTCAAGGTATTCAATATTAAATTTTTGTGAGATGATAGTAAAAAATCACTTCAACATACACGAAGCATGGTGCGCTGATTGTAGCAATTCCAATCCCGAAAAACAGATGCTAATCCAAGACACTACAAGACGCCTCCAGAATTTAACTTACGCAGGAAAACCATGACGACACTGTACCATGTAGGAATAGTCCACGGTGTACGTATGCTACTACTGGATGTACTCGTGGGGAATAATAGAAAATCCTTTGTGACTGTGTAAAGCACCAGCAAACTATTCACCACATCACAATCTAAGAAGATTCAGCGGAAAAATCCAGTAGTTTCATGAAGCAACCACAGAGGTAATTGAATGGATTGCTGCAATTTGTTGACATCAGTCTGTAGAAAGAGGTCATGTCTCGTTTGATCTTTGGTATTCAATATAGTTACTATTATTGTATCCTCGCTCGTGCTATACTAAATAAGAAGGTAAGCCGACGACATTTTCTGTTATATACAGTTACGAGTCTTTTGTCTCATTCGTGTGCGCTAGTGGTCCCTATTATTACAGTTAATGGGTGTTGCTATATCACAGAGCCAATATATATATATATATATATATATATATATACATACAGGGTGTTACAAAAAGGTACTGCCAATCTTTCAGGAAACATTCCTCAGACACAAACAAAGAAAATATGTTATGTGGACATGTGTCCGGAAACGCTTACTTTCCATGTTAGAGCTCATTTTAGTTTCGTTAGTATGTACTGTACTGTACGGACCAATTCCATAGCCCCCACGCTCTCCTTACCTCAACCCTCTTGACTTCCATTTATGGGGGCATTTGAAAGCCCTTGTCTACGCAACCCCGGTATCAAATGTAGAGACTCTTCGTGCTGTGGACGGCTGTGATACAATACGCCATTCTCCAGGGCTGCATCAGCGCATCAGGGATTCCATGCGACGGAGGGTGGATGCATGTATCTTCGCTAACGGAGGACATTTTGAACATTTCCTGAAACAAAGTGTTTGAAGTCACGCTGGTACGTTCTGCTGCTGTGTGTTTCCATTCCATGTTTAATGTGATTTGAAGAGAAGTAATAAAATGAGCTCTAACATGGAAAGTAAGCGTTTCCGGACACATGTCCACATAACATATTTTCTTTGTTTGTGTGTGAGGAATGTTTCCTGAAAGTTTGGCCGTACCTTTTTTGTAACACCCTGTATATATATATTGTTCCGCGTAAAGGAATGCAAATGATGTAGATTATAGCGAAAGCAACAGCCGAGAACTTAGAAACATTTCAAGCATTTAATTCCTATCCATACTAATTTCAGCTTAGAATTTACATGAGACAGTTAAAAGATTCTTAATTACGCTTTGAAGAAAAGCGAATACGGTAAGGTTCTAATAATCGCCATATCTAATGAGCATCGCACAGAAGAAAGAAGTGCAACTCCATTCAGCGAGCACACTTCTTCAGTCGATGATGCCGGTCCCCTCCGAGGCTGCAGACAGATAATTGTGCTGCAGGGCCCAGCCGTAACGCTTGTGGTCACCGACCGGAAGTAATCCGGCGCACAGTGGATGAGCGCGTCGCGGGCCTGCCTACCCAGCCAGGGCGCCCACACAAAGAAGGCGTGCACTCATCTAATTATCTGCTACACTAATTATTTTTCCTGTTGATAGGAAGCGAGGGCGAGGGAAGGGTAAAAACACTGGGGTGGGATGAGGTTCTGGCTTTCATGCCGATACCGCAGGAGGCGATGGGAGCGCTGATCTTTGTGCGGGAATGGAGGAAGAACGCGCCGAGAATCTCTGCGGGGTCGGCCTCTGAGAGATCTGTCGGAGCGTAAAGAAATTACGCATCTCACCGCGTCTTGTAATTAACTGTCTTGTGCAAGACTCTGTCTCCTGCCGTAAGGCAGCTTACCGAGCTCAGAAAACAGAAGAGCGGGGCACTTGCTTAGAAGATGTTGACGTCACGCACAGTAGTTAAACTAGGTTACAGATATACTAGCTCGTAAAGCGCTTCTGCTGTGGGAATGACAGCTTGTATAGCACTAAAACTTCAACATTTGTTTCTCCTCTAGATTGTTTACACTTTACTGTATACTCGGTAAATCTCGTTAAAATGTAGTAACAAACAACAGCAATTAACACAAATTGGCATTGTTAAGTTTGGCGATTGCAATCATTTGGAAGTCCATAAAGTCATCACTAGAACAGAAAAAACATTACTTGGAAAAAATTTGCACATCTTCACTCAATTCGGTATCTAGGTACAACTAAAAAAAAATTCTAGTGAGAGTGCATTCCACCTCTTTCTTGGCTCGGCGTACTATATGAGCAAGAACACCACACGCGTAGCGTCCTAGTGTACTTCATTTGAACAATAAAAAAATATTTGACTGTAAATTTTACTAGCAGAACTGAAATTTATTTAAAGAGTTCTGGAATATGTGAAACGGCATCATAACCACCGACTTACCATACGCTGCTAAAAAACAATGAATTTATTGTAACACTGTGCCCACAGAAAAGTTCTGAAGTGCTAGAAATTTAAAAAATTAAGATGTAATTCTGTATAATTACGTACGTACCATACAGATCTGATAAATAATATTTAAAAACAACCGTGTTTTTATTTAAACTCGCTTTCTATATTTGTTGCTACCATTAGGGTAGTAATCATGTACACGATGTTATTTGCGTCATTATTTGCCTTTCATTTTATTTTAACAAATATTATAAAATAAAATTATAGAGCATTTTTATTTTTTTATCTCCAATGATAATAATTATTTTTTCGTCAGCCATCTTGACCTATTTTCTTTATACTTCCGAGTTGAGTTTTCAGCCCAGCAAGCCTGAAAATATTGGTTTGTGTTAGCGTTAGCCTATGGTAGGGACAATTTGTTACAGCTGAAATAATCTACGCATAACGGGCGAGTTTTTTTTTACATTAATTGAAGAAGATAAAACTCTTGGAGATAATTTGAGGTAAAGCGCCAAAAAATACTTTTCATATACTCTGAGGAACAAATAAAGTTGATCGTAGTTTCGTAAACTAGAATATACCATTTTGGATGTGCAAGAGACCGAAGATGACGATGAATATTGTTGTACACAGTCAACAGAAGTCACTTTCAAATTCGAGAGCAGGCACATTGCAGCCGAACATTGAGTCAACAGATGTCTTTCTCGGAGGGAATTGTTCAATTTCCGTTAGCGCAGCGTTGCGCGACGCCAAAGTTAAAATTATCTCTCTTTTTCTCCGTTAGAGATTTATTGCGACTTGAATTTTGTTTTGAGCCTCTGTTTTCTTGAATTTGTGGATTGAGTAAATAATACTTGATTTCTTACTCTGGTTTATTTAACCGTCAGGTGTGGATATATCCTGATATATGAATTTCTAATGACATATAAAGTGATTTGCTTTATGCAATCTTTACTTTTGCTGCTTTCCTTGCTTCCAATGAGCAAACGGTTACATGGCAGAGGTAGAGGAGCTAAAAATAGATGCATACATAATTAGAAAAATGCTGAATAGACTTAAAAAACAATGAAAGTGGAATTAATATTCAGAGGTATCGAAATAGACTTATTTCGACAGTTTTTGGTGTAATGTTATTAACTGATAAAAATAAGTAATGAAGTACTTTCGCTAAATTGTTACTTTTACAACAGCCTCATTTTTTCAGGAATTAAAATATAAATATCCCATTAAAACATATGTGTTAAGTTTATTTTATTTCATCTCACAGTAAATAAAATATTGTATGACTTGTGTTCATTTATAATTACAGGTGGGTATCCTTTTTGCGAATTCACTTCGTAGATCCATCTACAGACTCTAAGAAGCTGACAAAGACCTCCAATGCACTACATGATTCTGTGGGGTTTGCGTCCATCATGTTAATGCCAACAATTACTCCGCAAGATATGAACTATGTCAAGCGCGGAAAAATACTGATTAAACTACATTTCATTCAGGATGGCGCGATATCCAAGCCATCTTTGTTTCCTTACCACTCAGCCGGCAATGACTTAATAACACTCAATATTAATTTAGGCCATACAATCGCCGAAATCATATAACAACTACACAAACAGTATTTAACAGGCTATGAATGTTCTTATTTATACAACGCAATTAATCTGTACTATTATAAATCTGTAAGCGGACTAGGTCTGTCTGTCCCTTTGTCCAGGCACCACTCAGAATCTACTAATCTATTTTGATGGGATTTTCACAACTTAAAACTTATCTTTTACTCTAAACTCTGCGGTACATTTTTTGGGAGATCGAGGAAATGAGCAAGAAATAATAATTCGTTCGTACCGATAACAGATTACAATGTATATCTTAAGAACACACCGTTATGACTTTCCTACCAAAGATAGTGCTAAAACACCGGTACGCAATCCACATATTAGATTCTCCCAGCCGGCCTCGGTAGCGCAGGGGCTAGAGTCCTAGCTCCGCGTGCCGAAGGTCGCCGGTTCGAATCCGGCCGCGGGCATGGATGTTAAGTGTTGTGTGTCTGTGTGAATGCCCTGTCCGTCCTGTGGTGTCCATACTTACAAGATACTGAATATAAACACTACATGATGAATTATTCACATTTAGCTGGCTGTATGGCCTCAGCAGCCGAAAGCCATTAAAAAAAAAAAAGATTCTCCGAATGTAGTTTTTAGACTTCAGTTTACTGAAGAATTGTACGATGGAATACACGAAAACGTTAGCCAAACCACGCCTTCAATGGTTAGTAGTCCTATAAGCACAATGAATTTGTGGAATTTAATTTAGAATAAAGATACAGTAATTCATTACAAACGTTTGATACTAAAAGAATGCATTAATACCCCCCCTAGCATCTGCGCTGACGAACTAGCGGAAAAATGATAGTTTATTATGAAGTAGTTACTAGTCCTATAAAACAATCCAATTTTGCAATAGTATTAGAACTCTTATAGTGGCAATAAAAATGTCCGCAAATTAAGCAGACAGTTATTTTTTGGATTATCTATACGAAGGCTGCCCAAACCGTTTTGGAGATGGGCCACAATTTCGATTCTAAGTTAGCCTCGGGCCCACATAATACTTGTCAATAGTAATAATAGATATTTAAATATATATAAAAAAATAAGTTAACACTGTTTAAACAAACTCAAAAAGTAGAAACCATCAATGAGACCTTTGCACAAGTTTTTTTTCATTTATTATTAAAAGAGTAATCACATAATGAAACATTTGCAGAGGTTTTTGAGCTAGCATATTCTATAGACCACTGCTGTTGGTGGGAAAATTCAAATACGCTGATGGGCCACATCCAGGAGCGTAGCTACCGGAGGACTAGACGGTGCCATGCACCTGGTCCCCGTAGCTCGGGGGGCCCACGCTCATTTCAGGGGGTCCCCTAGAACTCAGGGAACCCCTGCCAGCAAACCTCACAAATGGTTATTTTATTTGATAAAACCAGCGTTATAGCCATTGAGAGCAGATGGCGGCCTAGGCATGTAAGCGTTAGATATACAAAAACGGCCAAACAACATGAATGCCGACAGTGGTTTGCAACTTGACCATATTTGGTCATACCTGCTCAGGAAAACACTAGACGAACTACCGCATCACACCGCCTACACCGGGCACGGTGACGTCACCACGGACGAATAGCACCTGACGCGCTAGCTTCCAGCTACTATATAAGGCATAGCGGCATCTGACAAAGCGTTCCTCTGAAGCAGGCCACAGCACGATGGCAGAAACGTTAGATTTAAATATATCGACGTGGTTATTTCCCTATCGGAAGTACAGTATCCCTCTTGTCTGTAAACATGTAATACCATCAATTACTTTCCAGAGCGAGATGAACGACTTTTGTCGTCAAAGTGTTGTCACTGTTCCGTGTCTCCTCAACGGGAAATACTTGTCATCGCCATCACTGTTACATTACAAGTTGAACTATTTAGTGCTTCGCGTAAGGAGGTCGCACAGACATTGGGGCGCGTCTGCAGCTGTTTGTGAAGTAATTACGGCCACAGCTGCTCCGTCGCCGCAGACACGGAGCGTATTTCGCAGGAACAGAGTGCGCCAAATGGGTGTCGGTTCCGCCATCTCCGGGTCGCGCCCTCGCCGTGTCGAGGCCTGCCCAGTTTATCTGGCGCTGTCGCGGCGGCGGCGTCGACGACGGTAAATCAGGGCGGCCGGCTGGATGGAGCTCGGCTTCGTGACGTCACCGGCCGGATGCGTGGGCCGGCCTCCCGCCCTGAGTTATGGTCCAGATGGGCGCCGCTTCCCTCGAGGACCGCTCCGTGCGATTTACTGGCTACGCCCCCCACACGAGATGTTCACGTGCCGGAGAGGAGTCTCCACCGCTGCAGTCCTAAAAAACAACGAGCTTCCCATAAGCAAATTGTGAAACCTCACTCAAGTTGACAACACCCCGCTGATATGACACGTTACACTATTTATTTCTTCTTACATATATCCGAGATCTTTGTAGTCGGGAGAGGATTTAGTCACTGAATGAAAATAAATTCGGCCAAGCCTTTTAAAAAGCATTTCCCGGCATGCTAACTTGACTTCGGGATTCCATGGAAAACCGAAATATGAATGGGTAAAACCCACAAACTTCCGAATGCTATGCACGATATGTTAAACGCTAGCACAGCACATTTGGTAGTGTGCTCGCAACCTGTTTACCATAGTTTTAATGCTTAAAGACATCCAGTTTACCCAGTAATGCTATTATGATAGATGAATTGGGTACTTAGATTTTCTGGTTCAAAAACACACATATGCTACCTAAAACGCTAATGAAATAGGGTACGAATTACAACTGGATTTCGCGGGAATACTGCGTTGTTTATTTTACAGCCTAAGTTTTTGGATGCCGTTCTACAACCTTCGTCAGAGATACTATAAACAAAACAACAGCGACGAATCTGCCGAAGTTCGCTATTCCATTAACATCTGGCACGAAATAACTTTTCAAGAAATGAGGCTGCTGTGGAGAGATCAGTGGTGGTCTCCTCGAGTGAAGCGTCAGCAGAAATTTCAAAGATTACCAACACCTCCAACGAAGACAACGACCCATTTACCGCTATTATTTACGCTCGTTGCTATGTCAATATAAATAGTATCTCTGACGATGGCTATAAAATGGCAACTGAAAGCTAAATAGTATCTCTGAAGATGGCTGTAAAATGGCAGCCGAAAGCTAAATAGTATTTCTGACGATGGCTGTAAAATGGCAACTGAAAGCTAAATAGTATCTCTGACGATGGCTGTAAAATGGCAGCCGAAAGCTAAATAGTATGTCTGGTGAATGCTGTAAAATGGCAGCTGAAAGCTAAATAGTATCTCTGACGATGGCTGTAAAATGGCAGCGAAAAGCTAAATTGTATCTCTGACGATGGCTGTAAAATGGCAGCCGAAAGCTAAATAGTATCTCTGACGATGGCTGTAAAATGGCAGCCGAAAGCTAAATAGTATGTCTGGTGAATGCTGTAAATGGCAGCTGAAAGCTAATAGTATCTCTGACGATGGCTGTAAAATGGCAGCGAAAAGCTAAATAGTATCTCTGACGATGGCTGTAAAATGGCAGCCGAAAGCTAAATAGTATCTCTGACGATGGCTGTAAAATTGCAGCCAGAAGCTAAATAGTATCTCTGACGATGGCTGTAAAATGGCAGCCGAAAGCTAAATAGTATGTCTGGTGAAAGCTGTAAAATGGCAGCCGAAAGCTAAATAGTATCTCTGACGATGGCTACAGAATGGCAGCCGAAATCTTAGACTGTCAAATAAATAACGTTGCATTCCCGCAAATCGAGTTGTTATTAACAAATACGACCCCAGAAACTTGAGAATTCATAAGGTATGAATGATTCAATAAACAAAACTGTATTATAGTAACAAAAACGTTGCTCTCAGTCCCCCAACAAATTTTTCTCATCGTATGATAACTTTCAGAAACAGTTCTGGTAGACATTTGTCTTAATTATCGTTAGTGGTACTGTAATGACTACCTTCATATCACGAATAGATTCAAAAAGTTAGTCTTTAAAAGTAGTTTATCTTTGTTTCTCACATCTGTAACACAAATTGTTCCTGAAAACCTTTTAATCAATCAAAATATAGTTTGACACATTCTGTATAAAAAGTTGTTAAAACA
>JARYHS010013631.1:132704396-132790778 GCA_031002005.1 Vandiemenella viatica | reverse complement strand
TAAAAATAAACTTCTCATATGCGAAATGTGGTATCGCTTTCTCGAATATATCCCATCCGCGTAATTCTATTTAACGATACCGATGCGTGAATTCAATGTGGTATCGCTTTCTCGAACAAATCCCGCAGGAAAGTATTGAAAAATCTTGTGAGGGAGGGAGGATAAAATAATCTTCTTAAATGCGAAATGTGGTATCGCTTTCTCGAATATATCCCATCCGCGTAAAATATCACTAACCGGACTGCACGGGAAGCAGGGGTTTTTGGGCGGGGACAAATTGCAGGAAAATATTGCGAGGGAGGGAGGGAACAATTATCTTCTCAAATGCGAAATGTGGTATCGCTTTCTCGAATATATCCCGCAGGAAAGTATTGGAAAATCTTGCGAGGGAGGGAGTGAAAAATTATCTACTCAAATGCGAAATGTGGTATCGCTTTCTCGAATATATCCCATCCGCTGAATTCTATTTCACGATACCGATGCGTGAATTCAATGTAGTATCGCTTTCTCGAATATATCCCATCCGCGTAAAATATCACTAACCGGACTGCACGGGAAGCAGGGGTTTTTGGGTGGGGACAAATATTGCGAGGGAGGGAAGGAACAATTATATTCTCAAATGCGAAATGTGGTATCGCTTTCTCGAAATGTGGTATCGCTTTCTCGAATATATCCCGCTGGAAAATATTGGAAAATCTTGCGAGAGAGGGAGGGAAAAATTATCTACTCAAATGCGAAATGTGGTATCGCTTTCTCGAATATATCCCATCCGCGTAATTCTATTTCACGATACCGATGCGTGAATTCCCCCGTGTAACTGTGTTAGTTAATAATACGAACTCCACAAAAAATTCCTGCAAATACCTATCCGGGATTTATAGTTAATGCTGCAAAACAGTTGTGTCCCCAGCGGCAGAAATTATAGTTGCACGGGGTACGTAGTGTTATCACGTTAAGTTGGAAGTTAACCATGACTATCTCCTGGTCCAGGGTGCATTTCAAAGTGATTACAAATGCGAAGGAAGCAAAGTTTTAAGCAACGTTCATATGATCCCAGTATCGTCAATGTTCATGGCGAGAAGTATTGAAGCGGTATCGCAATATAGAATTAAACCCCATCCGCGTAAATCGAATTTGCGATACCACAGCATACGTATGGCTTTCAGGAAATATGCCTCCCTTCAATTTCTTAACAGTTGAACGTTATTGATATTTTGTTTGCCATTTCTTAACAGTGTATGCCATTCGTTTCTTTTCGTATTTTTTTTTTTTTTGAATTTTCGTAATTAATTTAGTAACTTCCTTTAAATCCCATCATGTCTTGTTCACTGATAAGTTATATTCGAGAAAGCGATACCACATTTCGCATTCCTAGCAATATTTTGCTAAAATTTGTCCCCGCAGAAAAAAAAAACCCTACTTTCACGGTGTTGATATCATATAACAGAATTACGCGGGGAGAAATTTCGGATCAGTATCGTGAAACAGAATTACGCGGATGGGATATATTCGAAAAAGCGATACCACAATTCGCTCCCTCGCAATATTTTCCAATATTTGTCCCCGCCCAAAAACCCATACTTCCCGTGCAGTCCCGTTAGTGATATTTTACGCGAATGGTATATATTCGAGAAAGCGATACCACATTTCGCATTTTAGTAGATAATTTTTCCCTCCCTCCCTCGCAAGATTTTCCAATATTTTCCTGCGGGATATATTCCAGAAAGCGATACCACATTTCGAGAAAGCGATACCACATTTTGCATTTGAGAATATAATTGTTCCCTCCCTCCCTCGCAATATTTTCCTGCAATTTGTCCCCGCCCAAAAACCCCTGCTTCCCGTGCAGTCCCGTTAGTGACATATTTTTATACGCGGTTGACTGTACCTGAACGTCACCATGACGTCACGTTCACAGTCGCCAGGCAGCCGGAATCGCCAAGTCGAATTAAACCGGAAGGTCAATGCAATGCAATAGTAATGACATCATTGCATCATGTTTTTTGTGTCATCTCAACTCTCTTGCCTTCAATTTTCCTTTCATAGTTCCCACACTCCCCTTCCCTTTCCCCCACTAATGTAACTGTCAGTTGCGACACTACAGTAACTACATGAAACTATTATTGTATTTTATTTTACAGTTTGGAATCTAGTACAAATTACAGAGGGAAAGAGACATTAAGCAAGATCCTGAAGATATCTCTCTCTCTACTCATTTCATGGGTAACTTACTTCTTAGACCAGATGAGGTTCATCACCGTTTGCTGAGCCAGTGCTTCGACAACTTGTTGTTTGATAGCATCATCGGCCATGGCAATGGGCGACACCACAGTTGAGGTAGGTCCCGCAAGATTGGCAACGGGCGAAGATACTGGAGTCACTACAGGCTTTGGAGGCTGAAATGCTACCTGAACAGGTGCAAAATTTTATTACAAACTCTGAACAGCTATGACAATTATCAAATGTGTATATAAATAATAGAAACACTACCTAAAATTGCAAGTTCTAGAGGTCCTATCTCTTTCCCACTCATAACATTCTGCTCATTCAGTTTTAAAATAGCACTGCCATACAAGAAAGTAACAGAAAAGGAAAACACACTCTGCAGTGATAAACAATCAAGAACTGGGACAATCTGACACATTCAATGACATCCTACTATTTTATAAGATGTTGTCTGGGTCAGAATTTCAACCAGTTTTATTGTGACTCAGACACTACTAAACTACATGTAGCAAATTACAGAAAAGATTTTAAAAGACAAGGTGTTAATCGTCTATAATGAAAAGCTGCACTATTTAAGCAAAAACAGAATACGTTAATATAATCTCCGCACCAGAAATATTCAAATTATATTAATGGGACTAATGACATTTTTGCAGAATCTCTTAAACTGCAAAGACCTGTGCCACATAGAACTGCAACATTATCACCTTTGGCTCGGACAACTGGTGAAGAAAAAAGTAGTTCTACCAGTATTGTACAGCTTGGTATTATTGGGATTTTTACAACTTATGATATGTTATAATTAAGCAAAGTTATCATTTTCAAGTACAACTGTCGGATAAAAATTCATTGTCTCTAACTTGAAACAAGATACAACAGTAATACAAAATGGCGTGGCAAATATTATACAGCCATATCAACAAGCTGCAAAAGTAACAATTGTATGTAGGATGCAATATTGATATAATCAAACAAAGTAGAAGGGCTAACTAGCTTGGTTTTGATAAATAAAGTTGATGGTACATTAGCTGCGAGAGGAAATTATATTACTTTATATAAAATCAGTCTTAAAATTACCATTTTTTCACATCCATGAATTGTAAGCAAATAAATCCACATATAAGAGGACTGTTTCCAAAAAATAGCTACATTAAAAAAGCTAAATTCTAGACCCGAAACAGTTTCTTTTTACAAGCCGAATTCTGAAATGAAACATCAATGGAAGAGACAGAGAAAGCACATACCTTTAATTGCTGAGGGGTAGCATTCGTTATCAGCAACTCGTCATTGGTGATGCACATTCCAACTCCGTGAGGCACGATGACCATAACACGACTGAAGGAACGCACCAGTGTTGCCAACTCGGAAAGACGGAAAGTCGCTACGGGAAGGACAGAATTCCGCTACATTCCGCTACATGCCGCTACGGCTATCGAAATTCCGCTACAAATAAATAATTACTGCAAAGATTATCAATAAAACCTACCTGTAATGATGAAATTTCTTGTTAAACATAAGACGTGAATTCCGACATTTTAGGTTTCTGCCAGTGTGTATGTCGAATACTGGATGATTAAAGATTTACGCTGTTGTTTTCGTGGTGTAGTATCAGCACCAGTTGTTTTCGCTTACGAAGATATTTTTATCATACCAATGAATATTTCACAAAATAGGACGGAATTCATTAATAGGTTAAATCACTTAAATGCGTAAGAATGACAATATTGAAGGATTAAATGATTTAACTTATTTGAAATTATACATACATTATTTACTAATCATTTCTGGCAATGGTATAATAATAGTGTAACTACAGTCAGTCTTCATCAGACGAGGCAAAGGTTTCAGTTTCACTTTCTTTAAATTGATACATACATTTACCAAATTTCTTAAGATGATCATTGGTAATTAGATAGGTCAAACAACAACTGTTTTTTGTTTGCAAATCTAATTTCACTCTTAGCAGATCACTGAGTGTTTGAGGTTTCAAGTGGTTCCTTTTTTTGGTATTTATATCACCCATCATAGAGAAAACTCTTTCTACTTCTGCATTTCCATGTGGCAATACTAACAACAATTTTGCTAACTTGCAAATGTTTGAAAAAACATACTCTCCTTCAAAAGTTTTAGTTTTACTTAACGCACACCAAAAACTAACAACGCCATTTAACTTTAACAACTCTTCTTTTCTTCTTCTGAAAAATAGTATGGGAGCTTGCCGAATTCTTTTACCACTTCCTGTTTGTTTATTTTAGATTCAAATCTCGTCGCAATTTCCGAAACGTCACACTTTTTCTCAACATTTTGGTTCAATGCATTACTTGGAACAAGAAATGACATATTCTTAAAGAGGTTGTCGGTCACCGGAAATCTTTTGAAAGATTCGCTGACACATTTTTGATAAAACTTGACACAGACTAGTCTGAATTGCTCCTTGTCCCTTTCACTACACTCTGATAACACTTTCATAGTATGTTCCCCAACATTTACTTGTTCTACAGGGAGTAACACGTGAGGATCAAACACGTTCAATTTATCTAAATTGTTCTCATTATTAAAGTGAATGGGTTTCACGAAGTTCGCAGACAAAATTCTGACAAATCTTCTGCTTTCAGGATAGAGATCTTGGATAGATACCTTCTGTGACTGAAACATGGCATTGAATTGATTGAATGTAGGTAAGACGTGACTCAAAAAGTGAAGGTACGCTTTGATGTAAGGATTTTGAAGATCTGAATAAATCATGTTGCCCACTGGATTTTTGTCCTCAAATGCTGCATCTCTGAACAATTCAAGAGTACATTCCACTGTTGTAGAATACGATCAACATAGTTCGACAACGCTAGCCATCTAGTCTTACTCGAACTTAAGATCTTTAATTCAGAAGCATGCATAAACTTTTGAAATTCCAGCAAAATGCATTGTCGTTTTGGAGAACAGGAAAAATAGTTATAAATATTGTGCAACAAGGCTTCAACATAAGTAGGAATTTCATTTGATGCTGCTACGGCAACAAGATGTGCTGAGTGACATATACAGCTGTTTACAAAAACTTCTGGATTGTCATTTACAAGATGGATTTTGAATGATTCATTTTCACCATGCGTAACACTGGCGTTATCAGAGCAAAATCCTATTAAATTTTGAACATTTAATTCAAAATTAGACAGACAACTGCTGAAAAGTCTGTAAAGCCCTTTAGCATTACCATCATCACTACAAATGGGGATTAAGTCAAGAAGTTGAGTCTTAACTTCGTCATGGTATATGTATCTTGCTAAAATACAAACAACCTGTTATTACTAATATCAGTACTCTCATCTATGAGGACCGAAAAAGCATTGTCTTTAAGTTCTTTAGTTACATCATCCTTGATTTTGATGATAGAACATTTCGAATAATAGCTGTACACTTTGTGCGACTTTGTTGAACATTTTTCGCAATTTTTGAATCCTTGAAATTCAGTTTTGCAACTTTAACAATATGACTGACGACACTGAAACTAAGATTATGAGCAGCCACTAATAAACTAAATCTTATATCTGCTACTATAGCTTCAGATTCTTCTGTCTTGAAAATCTGAAAGCAAAAAGAAAACTAGATTTGTATATGTAGTTCAAATAATTGAAATAATATCAAACAATAATCGCAGCAATTTATAAGAAGTTCTAGTGTATTAGCTTTCTGATATCATGATATCATATAGGCCTATATTATTTCTATAAGGTATTTTTTTGTCACAAGCCTGTATCTTCTTTCATACTTAACCGAAATCAATGAATGAGGTGTCATTTTAAAGCTTATGATCTCCACTTTGGTCACATCATATTTTAAGAAATGAAGTTTTCGGAATTCGACCCTTAAAGGGCAAAAAATGTCAATCTTTCTAGAATGCTGTTTTTCTGTGTTACGAGTCATTTATCTCCCTGGATACGTATATGAAATCGTTTAATGTAGTATCATTTTAAAGATTAAGATCTCCGCTTTAGTGCCGTCATATATTAAGACAGATATTTTTCGGAATTTGACCCTTAAAGGGCAAAAGTATCAATATTTTTGCAATGCGTAATTGTGTCACGAGCGATTTATCTCTCTTAATATCTAACCGATATAGATAAATGAGGTATCATATTAAAGATCGAGGTTTCCGCCGTGGTAACATTATATTTCAAGAAAAGAATTTTTCGTTTTTTTCGACCCTTAAAGGGCAAAAATGTCGATTTTCTAAAATGCGTTTTTGAATCGCCGGCCATTATCTCCCTGGATATCTAACCAAATCGATAAATGAAGTAGGATTCTGAGGAGTAATGTCTCAGCTTTGTGACATGATATATTAAGAAAGAATGTTTTGGAATTCAACCCTTAAAGGGAAAAAGTATAAATTTTTCAATAACGTATTTTTGTGTCACGAGTGATTTAACTCCCTTAATATCTAACCGATATAGATAAATGAGGTATCATATTAACGAATAAGGTTTCCGACGTTGTAACATTATATTTTAAGACAGGAATTATTCGTAATTGGACCCTTAAAGGGCAAAATGTCAATTTTTCTAAAATTCGTTTTTTATGTCTTGAGCTATTTATCTCCCTGGATATCTAACCAAAATCCATAAATCAAGTAGGAGTATGAGGATTAATGTCTCAGCTTTGTGACATCATATTTTAAGAAAGAAAGTTTTTGGAATTCAACCATTAAAGGGAAAAGTATAAATTTTTCTATAATGCATTTTTGTGTCACGAGTCAATTATCTCCCTTGATATATAACCGATATAGATAAATGAGGTATCATAGTAAATATTAAGGTCTCCGCCATAGTCAAATTATATTTTAAGAAAGAATTTTTCGTTATTCGACCCTTAAAGGGCATAAATATCAGTATTTCTAAAATGCGTTTTTTGTGTATCAAGTCATTTACCTACGTTGACAATTAAACAAAATTGATAAACGATGTATCATTTAAAAGATTAAGGTGTTCGTAATGTCTTCGGTTCCGTTACAAATTTTAAGAAAGAAATTTTTAAAAATTCTAACCTTAGAGGGCAAAAGCATTAATATTTTTACAACGCATTTTTCTGTCATGAGCTATTTATTTCCCTTGATACCTAATCGAAATCAATAAATGACGTATCGATTTAAATATTAAATTATCCACTATCGTCACATCATATTTTAAGAAAAAACTTTCTCCAAATTACACCCTTAAGGGGCAAAAATAACATCATTTCTCAAAACTTTTTTTTTTTTTACCTTGCTTGATAACTAACCGAAAATCGATAAATGAGGTATCATTTTAAAGACCAAGGTGGCTGCTTTGGTCACACCATATTATATAATAGAAATTTTTTGTAATTCGACCCTTAAAGGGCAAAAGTATCAATATTAGTTGTAGAACATGTTGATTTTTTAAATTTTTGTTTTTATTATATGCCATTTATCTTCTTCGATACCTAGCTGAAATCGATAAATGACATATCGTTTTAAAAATTAAGGTCTCCAGCTAAGTAAAATCATAAATTAAGAAAAAAAGTTCAGAATTTGGTGCTAAAAGTGGTAGCGCGTATGAGACTGTTCAGAGCCAAGTCCCCAGATTTCAGTAGCGGATATCACAGAGAAGTCAATAAACTATTTTTACTCAATAAGTAGTTTTTTCGTATATATTTTTTTCTTACGGAAACACTGTCGTTTTGCTATACAATTCCAATGTAATCATTTTATTCGCTCAGCAACAAATATCACAGAGATGTTGATATG
Organism: Vandiemenella viatica; assembly: GCA_031002005.1. NCBI lineage: Eukaryota > Metazoa > Arthropoda > Insecta > Orthoptera > Morabidae > Vandiemenella > Vandiemenella viatica. The sequence continues at coordinate 132,782,797 of JARYHS010013631.1, read as the reverse complement.
TTGTGTGCAGTTTGTTAAGGTTGGTTTTATTCTACCAAGATCAGTAACAGTTTGTCATAAATAAAGTGTGTTTTAAATTTTCCTAACTGTTTCATAATATGTTGTGAGTATTTTGCTGTGTACCTATTACACTAATAAAAAATATTTGATAAAAAACTACGGTTCTACTATTCATTATATTACAAGCATTCAACCTCACTATTCGCCGTATTTATTCGCGAAATTTTCGCACGGGTCGTCTAGGTTTTTATAAATTATACATTAACAAACACCAGTATTCAAAACGAGGCTGTCAGAATGAGAGGCCCCTGGCTAAGTCATTAATTGCCTAGCTCAACGTTTATTTACTCACACGTGGTGCAAGTAAAAACCTAGTTTAATTACCTGAGAAATCTGTTTTGTGTTATCGATGGCTTTCACGTTCTTCAAGTGTCTTTGACTTTCACTATGCTTTACCAGATCACTTCTTTTCGCACCCAATACAACATTGCAAGCCCTACACCTCGCTCTTGAATTGTCCTCTTGCACTGGTAGTATCCACTTTGAAAAAATATCTTCATTTAACCACTTTTCTGAAAATAACTGTTTTCTCGACTTTATTTGACCTTTCGGTAATTCTCGACGGTATTCTCGTGTTTTCTTGGGTGTAGAACAACCCGCTTCTTCTGTATCACTCATCACGCACCCCTGGTTACTTGCAACAATTATTAGCAAACTCGTACTGAAGGCCCGAAGCAAACGTGTTTAGAACCGAAAGAGCAAGCATATAGACGCTACAAGAAGAGCGGGGAAATAGAGTTGAGGGGATTCACAACCAATCTGCCTGTTTTTATTGGTTATTCAATTGCGTAAGGGTCGGTAACGATTTATTTTAGCTGGTTTAGATTCCAGGGAAGACATTATTAACAAAATGAATATTTATTCTTAAGAAATTCATTTTCGAACGTTATAGCAATGAACATAGGAAAATGTCGCTACGTTTTCGACAATTTGCACATTTCGCCGCTCTGTCTCCCTAGGGGTAAAATTCCGCTACGCGTAGCGGAATTCCGCTACGGTTGGCAACACTGAGGACACCAAATATGTATAAATTAATACCCGTTCCATAACATATTAAAAAAATAAGAACATCATTTAACAAGGACGAATTGCTAACTATACCTTCATGGAAGCAAATCATTGAAGCTAAATTGCAGGTGTAGATTATTTAAAGAAATAATTTCAATAATCACCTGCGGGAACTTTTTTATTTATCTTACGGCGTTCAGAAAGGATAACAATAACGAAACCAAAAATACATATACATTCTTTAAATTCGTGATTAAAGTATTGTATTCTTATACAAAGAAACAATCTTCTTTAGTGTTGTATATAAATTAATTGATCAAACAGTAATGAGTTTATTAAACACAATTACTTCTAATGTAATTGTAGCTGAAAGAAATATTTAAAAACATTTCTTTTTTCCACTGCATGCAACTTTAATACATGATAATAGGACCGCCAACATGTAATCTTTTTGGAGTTTTTTTTTTTTTACTTATGGCTTTACACCTCGTCGACGTCGAGGTCATTAGAGGCGAGATGGGACTGGGAATAAGAAACAGGAAGAAATTCAGCCACGGCCTTTTAAAGAAAGCATCCCGGCATTCGCCTGGAGTGATTCGGGTAAACCATGGAAAATCCAAATCTGGATGCCCGGACGGGGATTAGAACCGCCGTCCTCCCGGATGCGAGGCCAGAACGCTAACCGCTCACCTACCACGCTCGGTGACTTTGTTTAGTTATCCTCAAAACTTCTAGTATTAATGTAGTAAGCTAGTTCTCTTTTACTAACAGATGTGTGAAATTCGTAAGCAGTATAGTAGCTATTAGGCATTCCAAAAGCGTAGAAGGATGCAGTCACGGCCATTTGCAAGAAATATTTAAGTGGTTTGTGTCTCTTGCACTAAACTAATAACACCGAGGTACGTAACTAGACTGCATTCTGTGCAAATACATTTAGTAGTTGTAATAATTTGTTTAAAATAGAGCTACAATTGTCATTGCTAAAATTGGTTGGAAAGGTTTGTAATTGCTATCACTATACCTGTCTGCATTGTTCTACAGCAGGGAGTTTGACACCCATTTGTTAAATGTGATTTCCTGTAGATATTACAAATACCTTGTTATAAATATCTTTTTTAGAGCACCTACAAGGGCTCCAACTACGTTTCTTCATTTACTTCACATTTGACAGGTTCTACGCCTTTCACGTGTACGTTGGTATAGCTTCCGAAATAATTCCAGAATGTACAGGATGATCAAGTCCAGCGTGTTGATAAACATAATACCAAAACACCCTTAATAAAGATAGTACCCAAAAACAGAAGTTACTTACAACTATACAATCAAGTGGATAATATGCTTTTCCTGAGGAAAATAAATATCGGTAATGGAATAAGAATTAAAATGGATAGTAAAAAAAAATTGTTAACCAGTTCACTGTACACTTGGAGGATTTTAATATCCATTTATGATTCCTAGTCTCAAGTGAGGCAGAAATAATAGAATATTCGTATATGGTACAAACAATTACTTTTAATTTTTTTATATTAATTTTTTTTGTTTAATTTTTTTTTACAAATGAGATACATAGACAAAAAGCCTTTAACTTCTGTAGAAATTTTGGTTCTTCCACGTATTTCGTCGGATATTATTTAATCACTTCTTATTATCAATTTTCCTTCATTCTTCAATACATTTATTTAGACTTGATATTTCCACTGTATCAAAAAACTTCAATAATATTTCTGTTATTACTTTATTTTTTGTATCAATATATTGTTGTACCATATGTGTAATTCTAATTACTTTTCTATTTCTGTTTACTCAATAACAAAATTCTTTTATAGTAGTCTTATTCAGTATACACCAGCAATAATCATTCAGCGGAAAAATATGATTTCTCGAGCTTTTTAATATTTTTCTATTTTCCTCAGATGCTTCAATTTGTAAATTTCTTTTGTACGGCTCCTAAATAGCATTATTGCTACTAATGGTTTTCCATTACCACATTTCAGTCAGGCTTGATCAAGCAACTATCTAGACATCTTATTTATCTCTTATTATCTAGAGTGTATTATAATCGTTTAATGGTAGTGTTTTTGCTAGGATGGCGTTATTAATGTAATTGCAACAGTTCATATTGCTATAGCTAGCATTTTTAATTCACTCTTGTATTTTTTTTAAATATTTATCCAACCCGGTTGGTGAGCTAAGCCCTGCCAACCTGGAGAACGCCAGTTCGAATACCAGTCCGGCCTTTAGGTTTTCCATGATTTTCCGAAATCACACCAAACAAATGCGAAAATGGTTCCTTCAAAAGACCTTGGCTGAATTTCTTCCCCTTCCTCATTCCCACTACTCCCACAGTGGTTAATGACCTCGACATTGACGAGGCTTAAACCCAAGAAGAAGAAGAAAAAAAAGAATACGTTATTTGAAACAGAATAATTATATGTTTATGTTTCTCCACTAAAACACATACTGTTGATTTATAAACATGCTCTTCCTTTATTGTTGGTATAGTGGTGATGATTGTAATCAAGCTAGCTTCTACAAATTCTTTAACAGATTGGAAGAATTTAGCAGCTGTATTTTGCATTAATATTTGTTGCATTTTGTATCTCCCTATTAATCAGATTAATGGTAAGCCAGGATGCTGAAAATTCGAACTGGCTCAGAACTGTAGTGGCTGAGAACATAAAATAAAGTGAATGTTGCTTATAAGCAATTGTTATTATCCAGTAATCCGGTGTAACTACATGATAGATTACAGAAAGATATGTACAAACTGGGTTAACTGCAACTGACTGAAAATGGGATACTCTTAAGAATAACTGGAATATTTCAATAAAAACCACCAGAACTATAATAACAAGTGATATTTGTGATTCAATATAAAATTAAAGGTTGCAATAGCAGCTGCAACTGTTATAACTGTAAGCAAGACTAAATGTAATATTATATAATTAATTAGACAGTAAGTCAAAGTGTAATGGAACTTTATGCCAAATTCCTTGCATGCAAATAATTTGTACAAATCTCCAAACACTTTGTAATCAACAATGTAAAAATTAATATGGAGGGTCTAATTTAGTCACTAAGATATTAAGCTGTGTAAATGAAGGATAAATAAAATAAACTAAAAATTAAAAATCTGTAACAGTGTTTTGGAAAGATGCTATAATTGTGTTTTTGTGTTTCCTTGGTACTGTTTGAAGGAGAATTTAGTAGAGATAAACTGGTTATTTCTGCATTTCCTATAAATTAATTTTGGAGGCTTAACACCAAATGCTGGTCTCACGATTTGCTGCAGACAGTATTATTTTTAAGTGTTTAAGTTCGAAGCTGTGGTTAACATCTAGCACTAGATCCATTTTAACTATGAAAATTAATGCAGAAAGAGTTAACAATGATCACTTTAAGCATCAGCATACCGAGAACATTTTTAGGAACGAAATGGAATCCTTCCTAAGACTAAATAAAAAATGTATTAATTTCTATTTAGAGGAACACATGATATGATGCGAAACGTTATTTTTTTTCTCTCTTTCTGTGTGTAAGACAACAAAACTGTGACGTGTTTCAAGTTTCGTATATACTACCTATGAAAGTATTTTCACGATTTTCGCTATAATGGTTGTATGTGTTTCTGTTAGAAATTTGAGAACGCAAATTTATTTAAGAACCTTTAATAAATATTTAAATGTTGGAAGCTAAATGATTCATCTGCAATATGAACAACTAAAAGATGCTAGAACTTTATCAGATAATTGCCTATCTTTTTTCAACTACTTCGCCTGGTTTCGATGAACAATGAAAGTTGTTCGAAGAGGGCCAAAAATAAATGCTGTAACTCACAACGGGTCACAAACACCCATGGTATTTACTGCGTTAACAGTGATATCTACTAGTTTGGTGGACGACTCATAACGTAAACATTTCATAAACGACATTAGTGCCTCAATTTTCCGGCTGTCATTGAAGTAAAAAAAAATAACTTTTAAATTCAGAGTGCAACGGTAGTAGTAGATTAAACGTTGCATTAGCTCTCTTGTAGGGAACTGTCCGCAGCCTTTTCTGACTTACCTGTACGTTTGACACAACTGGCAACTGTATCTTTGATCACATTTAACAGATATTCTCTAATTCCCCCTCTTCCAGTAGAGGGATGTGACATATTTAATTTCCTTCGGTCTAATTTTCTATTCATAATTTTGTAAATATAGACACACACATAAAACTAAAGTTTTTGATATCACGAAACTTCTTTTCAAGGATTTTTTTCACTGAATTGCAAGGGTTATGATCCAGGTAAATGAAATTTTCTGTGAGTTCATTAGAGTAATTTCAAAATATATATTTTTGATTTAGTATTTCTTCCGGTTTTTCTCGGTATTACTTTATATTAGTTTTAATTTAACAGGCTTCTGGTGCAACAGTAATTTCGGTTATCAAAAACAACATCAGGGATGTCAAATATATGTTTATCTCTCTACCTTTTGTGATAACTGATACATAAATCATGTGTTAATATTGAGTTTTTCTCTAACCATAAGTCCACGATACATCTGGAAACAAGTGTGTTCGAACCTTTTTACCAACTAAGATATGTAGCCGATACCTCAAGCTCGTAAATTTTTATAGCTTGACCTATAAATCGGAAATTCCAGTTAACGACGATTTGTGCACACCTTGTGGTACACTTTTTGAAAAATCTGGTGCACCCAAAGACGTGAAATTGAACATATTGATTCAAAGTCAATTGTAGATGTGCCATCAATCATTATTTTTGTAAAAAAAAACAACAAATGAATAGCTATATTTTTTAATATTTCTATTCATTCATGCTGAGAGAAACTAAAGGCGATCGCATTACGTTACCACATCATGTGATGTGTCACGAGACGCAGTCACGTGACCACATCACGTGGTTTTACACAGTTATTGTCAAGAATTAGTGAATCAATTCACACGCAAGATATTGGAAATGTGTTAATGCAGTTTTGCTTTTAGTGTGTCCATTGAGAGGGACGTAATTTCAAAACGCTGTTGGCAATTAGGCAATAACTTACCATTTAACTTGAAGTGCAGCCATCTGTTCACAGCAACGGTAAGATAATCAAATAAACTGTTCACTAAAAGTGTAGTTTGTGATTCCGATGTTGAGCTGAGAACTTACGCTCCAGAAAGAGAGATATTAATTTAATTTTTTTACTAAATATAATCTATGGTTGTTGAATGTTCTATGTAAATACATCTGTGATTTGTGTAAATTTAGAAGCGACAATTTTGTAATTATATAAAGAAATTCCTCTCCAACACTTAATCAGTTATTTAAACACCTATACAATTATAATCACCTACGATTCGATACATAATGAGAATCAAATAAAATTTAAAAGGAATGTACAACTAATCGGTACGCTTCAAACTTTAATCGAAAATAACGTTGCCACAAACTGAATTATTGAGAGAATCTGAACAGAAAGGGAGATATTAATTTTTTTTTATCAAAGATTCTTCTGCATTATTGCTAAGAAATGTATGTATATGGGGATTTTATGCCGAAATTTGATGATAAATTTTTATGTAACTCGAGGAGACTTTGCGATACAGCACGCCAAAATTCAGTTGTACTTATAGATTCTTGTGCTTTTGGTGATATTTCTCCTGGTACAGTCTGTATTTCAACCTAACAACAATAGGAAGAAAATAAAACGCCTATAGTGGATTTCCACCGTGTTGATATAGTGGTTTTGGTGATTTTTTTTCTGATCCAGGCTGGATCTCACCCTAACCTCTTCACTTTTGAGATACAGTATCTCTAGAATTAAGCGAAATATCAAAAAAAAAATTGTTTATCTTCGATTTGTCTCGTCAAGTTACATACGAATTTATCAGCAAATTTTGGCTATGGCGAAATTTTTCTTCCGGTCCAGGCCGCATTTCAACCTAGCCACATCAATTTTGAGATTCGATATCTCGAGAACTAAGCGAGATATCAAACAAATTTATTCTTTATTTTCGATTTGTTTTGCCGAGTTCTAGAAGAATAAATCTAAGTCCGCCTGCTCAAATACCACGAGTGATAATGGTTCGTTTTGAAAATTATTTTCATTTAACTTATCAAAATAGTGGTTGTATTCCAATTCCACCCACAACTAAATTTTGTAAAAGAGGGAATATAACTTGTTCAAGAAAACAATTTCCATTACAATTAGCTTTTGCAATAACAATTCATAAAGCTCAAGGATTAACATTGGATAAAGTTGTAGTAGATATTGGAGACACAGAAACGATGTTGCGTTATCGAGAGAAGATTTTCTTATGACCGAATTAGGCATATTAAAAACTCAAGTATGTTAAAATGTAGAAAATGGTAGAAACTCGAATGAAAAATTTTGTATCTGATTAAAACCAAAGTAAATAATTTGTTTTTTCTTTTAATATTTAAAGATGTACCTAATTATATTTTGTAAACAAACTAAAACCATGGTTTTTCATGATAGTTCGCGAAGTTTAAATATTAAAATTCTTACGATTGTTTGTTAATTTCTTTAGTTGTATATAATATTATAGCAAAACTTTGCGAGCCAACACAAAGCGGTGCTTTTAGCTAGTTATATATTTGTTTACAGAATGATCTTATTTATGTTTCCTCTATTTATCAACACTTTTTTGTTAGTGTTACATCTAGCACAGGTTTCATAACACATTGACGGTGTTTAGCGATCATCATGGAGCGGGTTAGCTGTTTCAAGCTAAACTGTTAGAAAAAGTTTTCGTTCTTCTGAGGTGTAAGTTGTGTATAATTCCTAATCGTGTATCCCAAAAGCCTGGGATAAGTCCGAAACCTCTTCGCAGAACATTGAAAGTCGTGATGTAATACACTGTTGGCGGTGGTTCGCCGGTCTGACAGGGACATAAAATTCTGATAAACTCTGGTATAATTGAAGGAAATAGGTCATCCATCATAAATACAAAAAAAAAAAAAAAAACAGCAAACATCAATCACAGTAATTTACGAGCATTCAAGAAAATTACATATACGCAGGAAACTGTCCTACGTATCCATGAGAAGAAGTAACTGCATTTCTATTATTTCTTTCATTCCGATGTGCTTGTTTGTATTGTTGTTGTGACACGTCGTTTCAAGATTTAAAAACTAGGTCTGAAATATTGCGAAAAGTACACATACTTCATTACAACTGAATTGTAGCGTAAGTGAAGTAACATTGCACTTAAACTAAAGACGGTATTTCAACATGACTACAAAATAGCGTACAATTTCAGCGCGAACATCTAATTACTAAAGATAGGCATAAAACCACAGAGTGTCTTGTACCACAACCTCATTTCAGACCATAATACTGTGGATGTAATTTTGAGTCATTCATTTCCCCCCACTTTCTTCACTAAGGAGGAAGGTGTTCAGAAAAATTCTCGGCATTGGTTGGCGTTAACAATTATTCGTTACAGTCATGGCAAATCAATTTACGATCTGTAAGAGACATACGTACTTGGGAGAACGATAATATTATTATTTTTTTACTATGGTTTTACGCCTCGTCGGCGGCTAATATCATTATAGGTGGGATGGGACTGGGGACATGGCCTTTTTGAAGGAAGCATCCCGGCATTCACCTAGAGTGATTTGGGAAAACCATGGAAAACCCAAATCTGGATGCCTGGACGGGGATTCGAACCCGCGCCCTCCCGAATGCGAGGCCAGAACGTTAACTGTTCACCCACCCCACTCGGTAGAACAATAATAATAATATTTTCTTGAAATTTCATCTCTTTTTTTTTGTTTGTTTTCTGTTGCTGCGGTCCAAAATTTTGAGACTATTTTCATACTTCACAGTTTTGAAAATAGTGGATGCTCCTCAAATAACACGTTATTCGAATTTTAACTCATAATTATTGGGTCTAACAAAAAGTATTCCTGTTAAAACTTATGGTGTTCTGTCTTGACCTATCAAGCACTATTCATGATTAACAGGGGACTTGATTGAGCATACGCAAATACTGACGTCTCTAGGTGGTCCACTGTGATGTCCCTGGAGTGCTCATCACATAACAATAGATCATTAATAGCGGAATGCGTAGACCGCTGAATGACTGGACGACGGGCACATCAAACATGGCAGCAGGCAGCCTCAGGGATTTGCAGTCGGAGGCCGCTGAGATACTGTACGGTGGCTGTTTGGACGGCTGCTGTCGATAATTCCGTGCTGCGGTCTGCGGTCGGGCGCCACACCCCGGTCAACAGCAACGATCCGCACATCCGCCCGGGGGAACTTCGGCACGTTAGGTCGCCTGCGGTCGCGTCTCGCTAGATCGGAATACATCATCATCAGCGGCTGTGGTCTGCTTGTTGTCCGACACAGGATGCCCCCTGCCCGTTTCGATGCTTCAGTGAGCGTCTATAACTATCCCAGATTTCCCTCAACACTAAAACGAGATGTGGAACTACCACAAAGTTGGAAACGAAACACCTTTAAATTTTCCGCGCTATCGAAATATACGTTTCCGTCGATAAATCGAGTACCTGCTTACTAGGGATGTCTCATTTCCACCGTAGTCTGTTAAGTCGATTTTTTCTTGATTTATCCACGGTTTACAAAACTACAATAACAATCATGATACCAACTGGATGCTATCAGTACTTTAACCACAACCCAGGAAGCCAGATACTTTAATACATCGCTAGTCTGCAACAAACGAAGGTAAAGTTAAATTTGGTGAAAACGTCCAGAAGAAAGAACAAGGTGTGAAATGACATGGATACCAAGCGAATGAACAGAGAGCAATAGTGGAGGAAACATTGTGGAGAAATTAACAGAAATAGAAGAGGGAACTAATGCTGCTGCATCATAACAAGGGTAAAATGCGAAAAATTCATGATATAATTGGTATAACGTCAACAAACCAAAGGGTTCTTACGTAAAGCCGCGTTCCCACGACGTCTTGTAACGAAGGCGGGACGGGACGGATAATCAACAACACGCCATGGGAACAGGGCCGCCTCTGCTAGCGGGGACGAGACGCAGATACCCACTTTGTGTCGGTAAACATCACAGGCGTGCGTAGTGGTGCGCTGTTGCCATCGGTTTGCAGCAGCGGTGCGCACCCCTTCTGTTGCTGTAAAGTGCTCTGTGCCAAACGGCACTAGGCAACGTGGTGGGGAGGTGGCGGCGAGGTAAGCGAGCGCTAACCTGCGGCGCGCGCTCGTCCCTACACTTCGTCTAATGAGGTCCCGTCCCGTCCCACCTTCGTTACAAGACGTCGTGGGAACGCGGCTTAATAAAATCATCTCTGGACAAGATGGTTCACGATGTTAAATTTTGACGTCCATCTTTTCTGCGAACTGTCAGAATACTGACGACATGTGGGACAGTTTACTAGCTTCTTCCTAGAGTACTCAGTTCGAATATCTGAATAACCTTGAAGTAAAAAAAAGGTCACTTAAGTTTTGCGGTTCACTTAGGCTGGTATTTATCGTCAAATAAAAAGTTTAAAAAAAAAAAAAAAAAAAAAAAAAAAAAAAACAGTAGGTGACCAATGAGGTAACACTTTAACAGCATGTATCCTACGGTTCCAGTATTTTCCTTCCCATTCTCATTCCCGACATAGTTATTGGTCCAGCTATCACCACAGAAATTTTAACATGATCCTTACAATTTCTCCTGATAGATGACTCATTCCTCATTATCATAGTGTTGCTGAACAATATCCAACAATTTTTTACTGATTAATGACTTATTCCTTATTATCCTCTTATTGCCGAACATTATCCTCAAGGAACCATAGGATTAGTTCTTAAAATGTCGAGATTAGTGTCTTTTTTTAATGCCGACCGAGGTGGGAGAGCGGTAGCGCTCTGGCCTCTCATTCGGGAGGACGCGGGTTCGAATTCCCGTGCAGGCATCTAGATTTGGGTTTTCCATGGTTTCCCCAAATCACTCCAGGCGAATGTCGGAATGCTTTCTTTAATACACCATTGCCGATTTTCTTCCCGTTGCTTTTCCTCAATTCAATCACGACGAGGTCTAAAATCATAAGTAAGAATAAAAATTAACTTTCAGTTTTTCTAGAATGGATGGTTGGTTGTTTTTCGACCCATGATTTCAGAACTATCATTTTATGCTAAATAGTGCTGATGATCCGTTTTTCAATACCACAAACAAACGTCGAAAGAAACAAACCTTCTGGAGTCAAAGTTTCGTTTTTGCCCTTACGAATTTATTCATTTAGATGACGTACAACTTTGATGCAGCCTGTCTTGAAAAATTTATTCTGCGTCGTATTTCGTGTATGCAGCCGTTATTAACTCCTACTGTATAGACTACAATAGGTAGAAAAAATAATCAGCCTTCTCATGACATAACATTAGATTTGTCTTTGAGTAAGTCTAATCTCGGTATGATACCTTAAATTTAATCCTATCTGTGTACTCGGAAGTCAAGATTCCTATTTCTCTTCTGAACTCCTTACAACGGTTCATTCATTTCACTTTCAATCCCATAGCATGTTATCATCACCAAACATAAAACTCTTTGTTGTTCCTGCAACAAATATAATTCCAGCTTGCCAACCATCTTCAATTTTCTGTAGAGATACTCCTTACAGATATTAAACACTCATGGAAAAGAATACATTCCTTCCTAAATTGTTTGGAAATTTCAAAAATTGCTACTCTTCTTAAACGCTGTAAGTTGAAGGTAGGAAGTTGGAGGGGCTAAGTGTTTTAGCACTAAAATAATCATAAATTGGAATAACATACTTACTCATGAAATAAAGAAATAATTCAAGTACAGACAAAATATTACCAAATTAAATGTGGTACCTGGAGACTGAGTATTGTAATATTCCAGTTTCATTCCAGAAACATTTATTCATGAAACTGTGAAATGCTAAGTTTCATCGGAAACGAGTTTTTATTTAAGGACGCTAAGAAACCCCGTTAAATTGCTGCCAACTTAAACTTTGCGATCCGTCGTCTATGGCGGAGGAGAGGGTGCGGGGGAATGGGAAAGGGGAGGGGGTAATGAATGGAATGAATTGGTTGTACACTGAAGATCGTATGATTGGAAAAAAGATTGTTTACAATTAATGAGAGTTCGCTAACGGGATTTTTTTTTTTTTTTTTTTTTTTTTTTTTTTTTTTTTTTTTTTTTTTTGAGAATTTGGAGCGCTTCTAACATAACGAAAAAACTACTGAACAATTTTTAAATAGATTTTAGTAGCATTAAAGCTTATAGTCTAAGATAACATTTAAGATTTTCATGACATCGTACCGGGAGATGGATGGGTAATATAAAGCCTGACTTTTAAATATAAACAGACATACATCTAAATAACAAGGACTAATTGATGTTCTCGAACTAGTATTTTAGTATTAGTTATGATCTAAAAGCTTACAGAAATACCGCAGTGCGAAAATGTTGGACTTGGCAAAAACTGATTCAAATCACTAACAAGAAACGAATTAAAGACTACCCGAATATTTTAAAACTATATATGAGGAAATTTCTGCATAATGCAGAAATTATACCTAAAAAAATAATAACTTCACAATGGTCTGTTTAATTCACCGATACACTTTTCCATGGTGAAAGACACATTCAATGCGTCAGTTCTTTCAAGAGAAAAGTTTAATAGATTTCGGAAGGATACGTCCAGTTTATAAAGAAGACACTTGTACGCTGTTCACTGTATAAACTCAATTTAGTTAGCTGTCACCAATTAACATATTTTCTCACTCCTTTAAGACAAAAACTCATTTTGAGAAGTACGCTAAAATTCAGGTTAATCATTTCGAAGGATTCTTCACAGAATGGATTTCGGCTAATTCCAATCCGTAATTGGGCTTTCCTAGCTGAGTGAAACTTACTTTCTTAAGGAAATAATGTGTTAAGAAACGAATGAAGATATTTCGAAGTGAGATATAGTATAGAGGCATAGTACTCGAAGTATCCTGTTGTCAGGCGAGTCACGTAACCACAAATGAACTTCAAGGTTGTGAGAAATGAAGTTGCTCACCGTCTCGTCTTGTTTGTAGTTTGTACGGTCTTTCAGTAGTCGTGGGAAACGTAAATGCCACCATAATTAATCCAATAACAAATGGATTAAAGCAGTTACCAACCAGAAACATTTTTTTAAAAAAATAATTGCTTTATGTCTCTCAACAGCGAGGTCTTTAGAGACGGGAAAGGATAGGGGCAAGGAATGGGAAGGAATTCGGCCATGGCCTTTGGAAGGAAGCATCCCGGCATTTGCCTGGAGTGATTTAAGAAACCATGGAAAACCCAAATCTGGATGCCCGGACGGGGATTCGAACCGCCGTCCTCCCGAATGCGAGGCCAGGGGGAACTCTATCCGTTACACCACCACGCTCGGTAACCAGAAACAATAATCCCCTTCATGCCCATTCCATGTTAGATAGTCTGGGGCAGAGCATGTAAATCACTCCGAGACTAGCTGTTATTCTGAATAATCGTACGGATCCATTTTCTAATTCAACTTGGTTTTTGTGGCGTCACCAGTCTCTCAACTGTTCATATAATCAAATTTCTTCTGCAGTTCTTTCTTTATACTGTTCACTAACAAGTTAACCAATCCCGTTTGCGTTTTCACTATTCCACAAAGTTCTTTCCCCAGCCATCATTTCTGAAACACATTCATTTCGTACTTTATCAGTTTATTTAATTTTCAGGATCCTGCTATATCACCACATTTCAGATGCTTCAGTTTTCCTTCTTTTCGGTATTCCTAAATTCGATTCTTCTGAATCCTAAAGCAATACGTGAAACTAAAATATTTCTTTAGTTACTTTTTTTTTTTTTTTTACTTAATGTTTTTCGCCTCATTGACGGCTAAGATCATTAGAGGCGGGATGGGATTGGGAATAAGGGACGGGAGGGAATTCGACCATGGCCTTTTTGAAGGAAGCATCCCGGCATTCGCCTGGAGTGATTTATGGAAACCATGTAAAACCCAAATCTGGATGCCCGAACGGGGATTCGAACCCGCGTCGTCCCGAATGCGATGCCATAACGTTAACCGTTCACCCACCACGCTCAATAAAATAGATTTCTATTTCGAAAGAAGCTTCTTTTGGCTAGTTCAATTTTCCTTTTAACATCATTCCTGCTTCGGCCAGCAGTTGTAACTTCACTTCCTAAGTAAACAAAACCTCTTATTTCACCTACTGCACCTGGTCCTATTTTATATTTAATCTACTATTATTGCTATCTTTTTTGCTACGTTTCGTCACTTTTGTTTTGCTCTACTTTGTATTTAGTACAAAATCTTTCTTCAGTGTTATGTTCATTCAATAACAGAGAAAAATTTACAAGATTTTTATGTCAGATCTGTACCTTGCCTACTAGAAATATAAGTTCCTACGATATGCCTCAAACAGTAAAAAAATTAAAGTGGAAATGTGGAAAAAACATAAATAGGGAAACTGCTATCGAGGAATAAACGCTATGTCTGTTGTTAATAATTTTAAGCATCTCTGTAAGTCATTATTAACAAATGCTTCCGAATTAAACTGTAACGTGTAACGAAAAAAATAAAATAATAATAAATAAAATGAATTAGATGATAGATGATCTGTGCGAAAATTTCGATAGTAAAATACAGTAAATAGTGAATGGAAATACAACTAAGCTAAAAAAAATAAAATAAAAAACCTCACAGTATATTCGTATATCTTGAATTGTAGTGTTGTTATTTATCGATAATGTTTACATAGGAATTGATTAAGAGAAAAAAAAAAATTCTAGAAAGATCGTTACTGTTGAAAACACACATGGTTTATCGATATCTTTGTGATACATGGCGCTAGAATCTAGCAATAACACAATCAATCCTTATCGATGGCAGCGAAGCCTAGCGGCTTGGATCTGAACTTTCACATACGCGTGACCTTGATAGTTAATTTTTTTGTTTTTTTTTTTTTTTTTGTAACTGCTTTACGTCTCTTTTTAACATCGAGGTCTTTAGAGACGGGAAAGGATGGGGGGCAAGGATGGGGGCAAGGAATGGGAAGGAATTCGGCCATGGCCTTTTGAAGAAAGCATTCCGGCATTTGCCTGGAGTGATTTGGGGAAACCATGGAAAACCCAAATCTGGATGCCCGGACGGGGATTCGAACCGCCGTCCTCCCGAATGCGAGGCGAGAACGCTAACCGTTACACCGCCCCGCTCGGTAAAATGTTTTCCCTTTATGGGTTGACTTTCGATAAATTCCTGTCTTAATTTACGATTTTACTAAATTGGAGACCTTAGTATCTAAAATGGTACTTCAATTATGGATATCGGTTAAGGAAACATAAATAAATAATATATACGATATTTTTATGTATTTTTTATCTCAATTAATTGCAGGCCTTAGACCAAGATTCACCACACCCAGCTACTAATATTCGCTATTCAGTTGACTGCCTTTATTCCCGCTGCGCCTGGTTCAGAATGGAGGTGTTGCAGCTCTCGACTTGGGATTCAGTGGAGCTGCCTGCTGGCTCCTAGAGGCCGAGTGCTTGTCTTTCCGGTGGGCGTGAAATTGGGGCTGCCTGCCTGGGTGTTCCCGAGAAAATGGTCTATCGACTGGCTCGTTGGCCCGGGACCCCACACCTGCGGCCGGAGGAGCCAACCCACTCTGCAACGCGTCGCGTGACGCGATAGACAGCACCTTTGCATTACGCTTACTACGGAACTGAAGGAAAATTTTTAAATTACTAATACTAGAACCCTAAAACAGCCATCAGAAGGTTGTTACCATGCCACTGTTTTTTAAAACTAACCTTGGCTGTGATTTATTTATTTAACGTGTAATATTTAACACGATATTCACAAGTTGAGGACAAATGTGTACATCACAAGCTAGTAGAATATTACAGGGTGATTCAGGAGGAATGGTGAACACTAAAGGAGGTGGCACTGTGAACAATATTGAGCAAAAAAGTTCACTCAAATTTCGATTCGTTTTGGAGATACAGGTGATCGAATGTTATGCATAAAATAAATCTTAGAAAATTATCAAGTACACTCAAATAACTTTATCCATGCAAAAACACACGCTGTTTTACAAAAGATTAAATTAAATGTTCTATAATCATACTATCGACTTCAATACACTTTGCAGCTCTCTTCACAACAGTCGACTTTAAGCATCAATAAAGTGCTTCAATTTGTGTATAGAAGTCGATGGTGCCATGTTCGAACATTTAATTTAAACTGTTGTAAAATATGTGTGTGTTTTTGCACGAATAAAATACTTCAATAAGTTAGTTGTGTGCTATTGATCATTTTCTGAGATTTATTTTAGGCATAACATTCCAACATTTTGTAACAGCCCTCATACCTGAACTTTAAATAGAAGTGTATTTTATTAAGCATTTATAGTAAGCTAGAGTTTGGTCCTGTATGGCTGTTTTGCAATTTCCTGTAAATCAATGTATGTAGACTTTGTTTTATGAAAAGAAATTATTTAGAGGCCATTTAATATGTTTGAGAACAGAATTGTGCAAGAGAATTGCTTAAATGTTCGTAATTCCAAGTATTAATGCAAGTTACGATGTGTTAAGGACAATTTGCTACAGTTTAAAATGATTTCTGTGAATAATTTTGTGTTTAAGTATCTTTAATTTCCATTTCTGACCATTCTGTAATGATGTTAAATGATTATGTATTAATTCTGATTGTTCTTAATATGTTTCAATTGTTTAAGTAATTGTTAATGTTCGAGAAAAATCTGGCGGATACTTTTGAAGAGTTGTAGAAATGTCGATAGAGCCTATATAAAGAAATCAGCAGAAGGACAGTAGTATTTTATACAGATTCAATTTGAGACTGCCAAGGACTGCGTTAGTAGGAGCGTAGAGCACAATCTCTGGATTGTATCTATGCCTGTAAAGAGTATCGTTGACATGTTTTCTGAAAGTAAACGAAAGTTTAAACTGAGATACATTTTTGACTACTTAGTTATCTTATTATTTAATCCACGAAGAATATGACAACCTGTATCTCCAAAATGAATGGAAATCAGACACATGTTTTGTGAGCTTTTTTTAATCAATGATTGTGGAGTTCGTTTTCATCCGAAATGTGGCTACATGGAAGCTGAAAATGCACTTTACTCTCCTTGGAGTTGTTTGACTTGCAAAAGTAGCAAGGAAAAGAGGGAACTAGAAAGTAGGATCTCTTGTCTCGAATCCACAGTGGCTGAATTAACAAAAGAGCTCAATGTTTTGAAGGCTGAAAAAGCAGCATTAAATGTTAAGGAATTCCAGTGGATTGCAGCCAAAACTGGAATGAAACAACAGGACTTGCATTCTACAAATTTTCAGTTGGAAGTTTCCAATACTTTTGGGGTGTTGGAGAATCTAACTGAGGATGTATCAGATACCACAGCAGGGCTGTCTCATTGCAACAAAGCTGTAAAAAAGCACACATTGTGCAAAGCTCGAAAAAAGAAATCCAAGAAGGTGTTATTGCTTGGAAGTAGTCACGGTAGGGGGTTAAGTGCAATGCTACAGTCAAGCCTGGGCTCTGATGTTGAGGTGTGTAGTATATTTAAGCCTAATGCAGAACTTGGCAATGTTGTGGATGAAATTTCAAGCCTGGGGAAAGATCTTACTAAAGAGGATCATATAATTATAGTTGGGGGTCCTGGAAACAGTCTGTCCAGAAATCTCAATTATTGTGTTGAAACAGACATTGACAACATTGCTAAAAACACCACTCACACCAATGTTGGTTTTGTTGACCTGTTCAGGCGTTATGATCAACCCTGGATGCGTGGTCATGTACAGCGTACACAGGCAGATCTGAAGCGTGCATTGTGTCAGGCTGACCGAACACACATTGGTTTGATAGATGTTTCTGGCATAACACGGAGTGACCATACCTCCCATGGACTCCACCTGAATGTTCGGGGCAAGCAGAAGCTAACGCAACTGATTGCCAATAACATCAGGAGAGGCAGGTTGGATGTGAACCCCATCCCAGTGGTAATTGGTGGTAGGACTCAGTCTTTTTTAGGCCAAATGTCAAGAGTAGGAAGAGTTATTTAAGAAATGTACATAATGGTATTACAGTAAAAAATAAAGAATGTCAGTCTAAAATAGCTTTGTTCCATCAGAACATTAGGGGTATCTCAAGCAAACTTGATGAGTTCATAATATCTATAGAAGAAACCCAAAAATCATTGAATCTTAACATAAATATCGTATGTCTGACAGAACATCATCTGAAGAATTCTGAAATAGGTCTCCTCCCTTTTATTGGATATAGATTAGCTTCTTGTTATTGCAGGTCAGAGATGAGAATGGGTGGTGCAGCAATATATGTAAGCGAAAATACCGAGACAAAATCGTTAGATGTAAGTAAATACTGTATAGAAAAAGATTTTGAATGTTGTGCAATACAGTTAGAATTAGAAAACAAATATCTTATAGTGCTGACAGTTTATAGGGCTCCCACAGGAGACTTCAGTAAATTTTGTAATAAACTTGAGGCGGTTCTAATAAACTTATCACGTACTAAAAGGGAAATTATCCTCTGTGGAGACTTCAACATAAATTTTGCTGTAGAATGTAACCAGACAGATTATCTTCTAGGAATGCTTAGATCATTCAATCTCTATCAAACTGTAAATTTCCCAACTAGAACACAAAAAGATAGTAGTACCATTATTGATAACATTTTTGTAGAGCACAATAAATTAGAAATATATGAAACAGTTCCAATGGAAAATGGTTTGTCAGACCATAATGCTCAAATAAATATTTTGGATGTTGTGGGAAATGAATGTAACAAAAAGAAAGGATTTGTCAGAGTTAGGCCATTAAAGAACAATTCAATAAAAATATTAAATGATGAACTTCTCAATGAGGACTGGAGCACTGTTTATAAATTAAAAGGGGTAAACAATAAATTCAATTACTTTCACCAAAGGTTTTCAGAAATTTACAAAAGGTGTCTCCCTACAAAACTAGTTCCAATTGGTCAAAAACGAGTAAACAAAAATTGGGTTACAGTTGGTATTAAAACATCTTGCAGACATAAAAGGGAATTGTATGTAAAAGTTAGGAATACTGATAATATGCTTCTCAGACAACATTACAAAACTTACTGTAGAATTTTAACCAAAGTAATAAAAGAAGCTAAACGTTTGGCCATAAACGATGAGATTAGTAGTTCAGATAATAAGATAAAAAGTGTTTGGAACATTATTAAAAGAGAAACAACTGTATCATCCCTTGAACATAAACCTATATCTATAAGCATTAATGATAAGCTTGTAACTGACCCCTCTTATGTAGGAAATGCTTTCAATAACTACTTCTTAACAGTTGCTGAAAAAATAAAAGGAAAATATATTGGGAATATGGATGCTATAGCAATACTTAAATCCTTGTCACCAAAAACAGCACCTATGTCTATATTTCCCACCAGTCAAAATGAAATTGAAAAAATTATTAAATCCCTCAAAAATAAAAAGTCATTTGGTTATGATGAGGTTTCAACCCATGTAGTGAAACAATGTAACACCAGCATTAGTAGAGTTATTAGTCATATTTGTAATAGTTCTTTTGAAGAAGGTATCTTCCCTGACTCACTCAAGAAGTCAATAATCAAACCGCTTTATAAAAAGGGTGATACCTCAAAAATTGAGAATTACAGACCCATTTCACTTCTACCAGCATTTTCAAAAATCTTTGAAAAAGCAATGTACAGAAGGGTGTATGCACATTTACAAAAAAATGACCTACTCAGTAAAGTACAGTTTGGTTTTAGACAAGGCGTTTCAACAGATTCAGCAATTTTTGCTTTTGTAAACAACATACTGGAATCAATGCATAAAAAATTAAATTCCCTAGGTATATTCTGTGATCTTGCTAAGGCTTTTGACTGTGTTGATCATGAAATTCTACTAGGTAAATTAGACCACTATGGAGTTAGTGGTAAGCCAGGACATTGGTTTAAATCATACCTGGAAAATAGAAAGCAATGTGTATCACTGAAAGATGTTAATACAGGAGATGTTATAAACTCAGAATGGGGTATAGTTAAATGTGGTGTGCCTCAGGGTTCAATTCTTGGTCCTCTGCTGTTCTTAATCTATATAAATGATCTCCCACATATACTAGGTGATAATGAACACATGGTGCTCTTTGCAGATGATACTAGCATATCCTTGAAAGACCCATCAGCACAAAACCTCGAAAACACAGCAAATGAAGTTATAAAGAAAATTAACAGGTGGTTTAATGCCAACAAACTAATACTTAATGTAGAAAAGACACAGTTACTTCAGTTTGTTACAAAAAATAAAACAAAGGACAGCTATAATGTATTATCAGAAGGAAAAGCAATCGATGAAAGCAGTTTCACAAAATTCCTGGGTGTATATATAGATAACAAATTGAACTGGAAACAGCATATTCAACAACTTCTTAAAAAACTGAATTCTGCAACATTTTCACTGAGGGTAATATCTAGAATAGCTAATATAGAAACCAGAAAGTTAGTATATTTTGCATATTTTCATTCCCTGCTCACTTATGGCATCTCATTCTGGGGAAACTCGTCACAAGCACAGAGGGTATTTAAATTGCAAAAGCGTGCTATAAGAACTATTTGTGGAGCAAACCCACAGACACCGTGCAGAAATCTATTTAAAAACCTGGGTGTTCTAACAATGCCAGCACAGTATGTATACTCTGTATTATCATTTGTAGTAGAAAATCCTGAACACTTCAATCTTAATGCTGACATACATAGCCATAATACTAGGAATAAATATAATATTCACAAGGATTACAAATCACTGTCAATTGTTCAGAAAGGGCTAACATTTACTGGAGCTTCCTTATTCAATGTATTACCAACAGAAATTAAATGTTATCTACAAAAACCCAACTACTTTAAGTCCAAACTGAAAGAGTTTCTGCTTCAGAACCCATTTTACTCTGTAAAAGAATTTTCTTCTTGGAATTTGGTAACTAAGAATGACTGATAAAATAGTATATATGGTGTATGGAAGGGGAAGGTGACAAAATTATCCACAATTACTAAAATGATATATGGTTTTTCTTTCTGTTGAAACTTGACAAATGAACTAATTACACTGTTTACAAAATTTCACTTATATATAGTAACTAACATGGGATAGCATGCACTCAAAAACTGCTGTGAAAAATTATCATATTAACAGGTTTTTAAGTAATTGACTGCTTATGAGTTGTTGGTAATATAATTGATATTGCTAATAGGTGTGTGTACTGTTCCACATAAATAGCAACTAACATAATATAATATGTAGTCACAAATTACAGTGAAACCTTACATGGTAACTGGTTGGTAAGAAAATAACTGGTTATTAGATGCTGGTAACAAGTGTATACACTGTTCCACATAATAAGTATTAATTAACTCGGGATTGTATTTGTAGATTACAGGAGATATTGGTTATACTAATGGGTTGTTGCTAACTTGTTGTCAATATATAATAATATTATCAATTATATAGTAATATTGACATTACTAATAAGTGTATGTACTGTTCCACATCCCCGAGATTATTCTCACATGGGATCAAAGTGAACATATCTATCTATCTATCTATCTATCATGCTACTACCTACATAAATATTTACCATTCTTCCTGAATCATCCTGTTTACCTCTGGATCTAGTGCTTTTATCCATTCAGCTGCACTGATCGACCCATCGTGTATGTCTGCTATTGTTCCTTCGTAGGCTCGAAGAGGATAGTCAGAAACGATGTGCTGGATTGCCTGTAAGGTGGCTTCACAGTCACAATTTCCAGAACTGACCCAGCCCCACTTGTATAATAAGTAACCGTATTTGCCTTGTGCTGTTCAAATCTGATTGATGATTCTCGATTGCCTACTGAGGAGATCGAATCCTTGTAACCGGACTGAAGGATCTTCAGCTACTCGTTCATTGACTGCCGATGATTGCTCCTTGGCTATGATGCATTGTATTGATCTTGTAGTGCAATGTTAAGTTGGCAAGGTAGGGTTAAACTTATTAGACTAAATAAAAAAATCTTATTACTATGGGTTGAAGTTTTGATTAAGCGATCAAACGTTCTTCTTGACTATGTCACAAATTATTAGCAGTGCACAGTGTCAATATATATTCTTCTTTTCCGTTTTGGCCTCTATGGAGTACCTGGTTCTTAACTGTGGTGAGCTTTCTTCTTAGTCCAGGATTCCTTCATCCTTGCACAGTGGTTGTTTTTTCTTTCTTGGTTCCATTTCACTCGAGATCCAAGGCGTAGTGCTTTGGCTGTTAGTGTCTGGAGAGAATTGGATGCTTTAATCACCGTTCTGTACCTATCCCTGTTGTAAATTTCGCTTGGGTCAATTTACAGTTGATCGAGATCTTTTCTGACTAGCTTTGTACATTTTGCGTAAGTCGCTTTCCCTCTAAAGACAGTGTAGAAGATTTTGGAGACGAGCCTATTATTGTCCAACCGAACCATGTGACCATGTGCTCGCTAGTAGTTGACCGAGCGTGGTGGTGTAACGGATAGCGTTCTGACCTCGCATTCGGGAGGACGGCGGTTCGAATCCCCGTCCGGGCATCCAGATTTGGGTTTTCCATGGTTTCCCCAAATCACTCCAGGTGAATGCCGGGATGCTTCCTTCAAAAGGCCATGGCCGAATTCCTTCCCATTCCTTGCCCCCATCCTTTCCCGTCTCTAAAGACCACGTTGTTAAAAAGGGACGTTAAACTGTTACAAAAAAAAAAAAAAAAAAAAAAAAAAAAGCTAGTAGTTGGTTATTATGCCTGAGTCTGTATTTCCCCTCTTCTTTGACAGGGCCCATGATTTTTCTCGCGATCTTACGTTCCTTTAGTTCCATTTTCCTGAGTTGTCCCTTTCTAACCACATTCAAGCACTCTGATGCGTATAGTACTGATGATTGAACTAGAGTATTGTAGTGCCTGAGTTTGGGATTAAGGGGGAGGGATTTACATCCATACATGTTCTTACAAATCTTACAAATGTGACATGTTTTCTGTTGTCTTTAGTCTGGCGCGTCTGCTATTCATGGCATATATATATATAGATAGAGAGAGAGAGAGAGAGCGAGACAGAGACAGAGAGGGAGCAGAATTTTTTTTCAAAGACATACCTTTCGCAGGAAAAGCAGAGTAGTAATCCTGGTTCTTTTTTAGACATTCTCCTCTCCTTCTATATTAGGCTGTACACAAATTCTTTAATCACGTTTGCTGCATGTTTTGTTTCTACCACCCCTGAAACTCCAAATCATTTGCAAGGTTTTAGGCTGAGTATGACCATCAGGCACATTACAGTGCTTTATTTGTATGTAAATAAATGCATATACTCCATCCCCGAATAACTGAATTATCGGCTCCTTTTATAATTTCTCAGTGAGTTGTTGTAACATCGAAACATTACGTAAGCTGTCACTAAGTACTGTTTAATTCGAATGGTTGGCGATTACTCGATCAGTGCACATACATATAAAAAATGAAAAAAATAATATTGGTTTCTGTGCCATGAACGAAATGTGTTAGCAATAAGCTAACATTTTTTCAGTTACACTGAAATCCAATCATAAACTTTTTGTGTGAGGCGTGCGTACATGAAAAATATTTCATAATTTAGGGTTTTAGCTTTTAGTATCATCGGGAACTATGTTGGTGATGTACAATAACGTTAACTGATAACAAGTTATATCGCTATGTGAAGTTTCGCTGAAATGTGTTCATTAGTTGATGCGAGATGCTTGAACATAAAAATAGACGGATTGGGTGTATAAGGATTTAGACTGTTTTGACCCCAGTATCATTACGATGGGTGTAACTAAACTGGATAAAAAGTATCCTGTATCCTCACCAGTGACATAAGCCATCACTGTATGGATATTCATTAAAATCCATTCATTAAATTCCACGTGTTGCACTGACAGAGACAAAAATTTTAACATTTACGTTTGGCTTCTGTATCATGTGAAAGTATATTATTAATCTGGATACAAATTAACCTATAGCCTAAGCCTAGTCATTGACATAAGCTATCACTACATGTATATATATTTTTTTTTTTAAATCTGACAATTATGTTTCAAGTGATGCACGAAAATTTCAACACCGAGATGAAGACATTTGACTACAGTAAAATTTACTCCACATATTAAGGATATTAAAGTACACATGACTAGAATCACAGAACTGTACATACATGCCCTTTGACGTGAGAATTTAGTAAGGCGTGAAGCTACCACATGCTGAAATCAGGGCTTTTAGACATTATGGCATGGAATCAAACAGAGCCTGGATATGCTCCTTGGGAACATACTGCTACGCGGTTTGTAGGCGCGTCCGCCTAGTGCAAGAGGGTCAGAACGAACAAGTTGCAGACCAACCATTTTAGAGACATACTGGGCGGGTAACATGTCAGGCGTATGTGTAGAACTGGGAAGCAGTGGTACCCGTAGTTTTTCGAAGAAGGCTTTCATATTTCTCGCCACATGTGGTCGGGTCCTGATTATATATGGCTGCATTAGAGATAGTGCCTTGGGCTGAAAACCTACCATCATAAATCAATTTCTATTCAGAATTCCCTCAATACACAGGATGCCAATGGTGCTCGAAACCATTACACTTGCCGATTGTCGTCTATGCCTTTCAGTGTTCACCCCTATAGCGTCTAACACGTACGTGACCATCGCTGTAGAACACATTGAATCTGCACTCGTCCGAAAACTCAATATTTTGCCACTCAGAACGACACGTGCCACGTGCGGCCAGTGGTGTACGTACCATCAATCCAAGATTCAGCAGACGTCGTCGAACCGTCGGCAAAACCTGTCCATACCGGTTGCAGTGCTCCAATATCGAGCCAAAACTGTTCTGTCGGTTATGGTTACGGTTGTGCCGACAAGATGGCAACACCCTCCCTCCATCTATGGTTATATTGTGAGGAGCATTACCAACTTCGCCATCACTCTCGCTGACAGTCCCGAGAACCGAACCATCTATCAGTTACAACGACTCTCGGGACTATCTGTCAGTGTAGAAAAGATGGTCCCCTCAGTGTCATAGGTGTCAATCCTACAGACACGTGCAGAGGCACTGCAACATGCCCCATCGGTGCGTTAAATGCAATGGATGCCATAGCTCAAGTAGGCCCCTACATGCAAACTCCAAAAGGAGGAGGGAGACCCTAAATATGCAAACTGCGGTGGCAACCACGTGGCGAGCTGGACGATATGTCCTACACCAAAGCAGGCTGCAGGCAGACAGCGCGACACAGAGCAACCACAACAGATAAAACCACCACTTGGACGTGCACATAACAAACAGCGGCCAACACCCTCGCAAACAAACGCCAATCGAAGCACGAAAAAAAAACCGTCAAAAACAAGCAGCAATATCACATCACAAATTCAACGACGGCACAGATTATGGCTGAAGAAAACACTGGGCCCCTACAACTGACCAATGTTCTACAAGCACTCGCCGATTTCATAACGCACATCACGTCACTGGTCTCCAGATTAGAAAGCATGCCGCAGCAGCTCCTGGAGGCAACCAAACAAACCACAGCAAGAACCAAATCAACATTGAATATGTGTAGACTAGTAAACAGTCTCACGTTGAGTTTATGGAAGGCAAACGACGCCTTCAGGCAGCAGGGAGAACTGCGGCAATTTCTCAATGACGAGGGCATCGACGTTTCACTTCTATGTGAAACACATTTGAAACCCGGGCTCAAGCTGGCAGTACAAAATTATCACATATACCGAAAGGATCGACCCACAGCTGGGAGTGGAACATCGATCGTTGTCCGCTCGTCCATACTTTGAAACAATGCTCCCTGCAATGACAACCATAGAGGTGACCGCGGTGGTGATCGAAACCAGAGACGGACCAATCACCGTCATTGCAGTTTTCCATCCTTCCGGTAGACACATAGACGAGGATGATCTAACAACTTTGCTGTCTATCCACGGTAAGTTGCTCGTCGCCGGGGACTTAAATTCAAAACATCAATCCTGTAATAGCAGGGTCACTACCATCAGCGGCAGGAGACTTCTGAGGGCCTGCAATAGCAACAACTATGTGGTCATCGCCCCTGGCGTACCTGCCTATACACACCGAGATCACAGACACAGAGGAGATGAGCTGGAATTAGCCATCACCCGAGGGTTTCATGGATTCCTCGAGGCTATGATCGCAAACTGCCTATCGTCGGACCACAAACCTGTCATCGTGGAAACATGCAACATGATCGCCAGCAGATCCGAAGAAACGAGGCGGAACTACAAGAAAGCGGATTAGCCTCACTTTAGAAATCTGCTATCCACGGACCCTCACAAACCGCAGAGAGCTGACGACGACGAAGACCCAGAGACAGCCCTCCAGCTATTCACCGATCAGATAAAGGAAGCAGCTGACACATCAGCGCCAATTATATGGAGTGAAACCAAACAGCAAACAACTACCG
Organism: Vandiemenella viatica; assembly: GCA_031002005.1. Taxonomy (NCBI): domain Eukaryota; kingdom Metazoa; phylum Arthropoda; class Insecta; order Orthoptera; family Morabidae; genus Vandiemenella; species Vandiemenella viatica. The sequence goes on along the minus strand of JARYHS010013631.1, from coordinate 132,756,229 downwards.
GCTGAGATCCTTGATCTGATAAGAAAAAAAATTAGAGCAGCTCGCACCTGGCACGAGACAAGGAGGCCTGAAGACGCCGCCACCTAAACCGTCTGATTTGAGACATATAAGAACGCATCCAGGACCACCGAAATCAGGAATGGGCCAATAGAGTCTCTACACTATATGTAGAGGATGGGACGGCCTGGAAACAAACAAAGCAGTTCACCAAAAAGAGAATACAGGGTAAAAACGGTCTTGTCTGCAAGCCTGTAGAAAAGGCAAACTGATTCCAAAAGCTTGCAAGGACACATCAGTGTCCCAAAAATACAGATCAATAAGCCTTCTGCCAAACATCAGCAAGATTTTCGAATGCCTTTTGCTATCGCGCCTACAGCGCCACATCCAGGAAGGAGAAATGATCGCAGCAGAGCAACATGGCTTCAGGCACGGCCACTCCACTACTCACCAGCTGCTGCGTGTTGTGGAGGAGGCGACATCCGCCTTCAACAGCAGGTACTACTGCGGAGTGGTATTCCTAAATGTGGCAAAAGTGTTTGACATGGGCTGGCATGAGGGCCTGCTGTACAAAATGTCAACCCTCGGCGCTCCGGGCTCCATCTAAAGACAATCGAGAGCTAAAGTCAGCGGACGTTCTCTGTGAAGGTGGGAAACTATAGCTCAACAAAAAGACGCGTCCGCGCCGGCGTCCAATGGGGCAGTGTGCTCGGTTCAGTGCTGTACACCTAATACACTGCTGACCTGCCCATGAGACAACAAGCAGCACGGCTCTAATCGCCGACGACACGACTGTGTTCGCTTCGTCACGCTGCCCAACGCTGGTCGTCCGACGCCTGAAGGTGTCACTCGACGAAGTAGAGGAATGGGCAACCAAGTGGAGGGTAAAAATAAATGCCGCAAAGAACCAAGCCATCATGCTCTCGCGGAGGCGCACGCAGGAACAGCCGATGCTCAAACTCTTCGGTGAAAGCATCCCATGGGTAACCAGGACAAAATACCTGGGTGTAACCCCGGACACCAAACTGACGTGGAAGCCGCAGGTGGAGTGTACGCGTCGAAAAGTTCAGCAGAGAATGGGAGCTTTCTACCCGGTGCTAAACCACAACAGCACGCTCCCCCCAATATCTGGCCTCCACATCTACCAGGCGCCAGTGAGGCCGATAATGGAGTATGCCGCACCAGTCTGAGCGTACGCGGCCAACTCACACATCGACCGCCAACAACGTATGCAGAACAAAGCTCTGAACAGAGCGCTGCACCTGGCCCTCCGGTTCCCGACTGATGAACTCCAAGTCACGGCGGGAATGCCGAAACTTCGAGAGCGGCACAAATAGGTGGCTAGAGCACAAGACAGCGACAACTGCCTGACCCGAACTCTCGCCCAATATGACCCAGACCAAGGGGCACACAAGATACTGCTCCGTTTACTAACGTAGTAATTTAAGGGAGTGATTGAATGCGCAAATAACCTAACACGACAGTATGTGTCTGTAAACTATCGATAGTGCGCGTCTTTAAGAATGTATGAGACTGGATCAAATGATAATGAAAATGCAAAAAGTTGTAAGTGCAGATAAAAATCATATGTGCACTCAGAGTTACAAATTAAAACTGTGTTCGTACCTGAGCAAGAATGCATGCCACTTGGAAAAGCATATGGGTGGGTGAGTGTGTATGGGTGTGTTTGTGAATATGGATGTGACTGAAAACATATAAGTGAGAGAACATGTGCTGTATATATAAATTAAAATTTGTGAATGCACATAAACCAAAAAATTGTATGTACAATAACAGCAATATACTATGTTAGAACTTTAGTTAAAAAGAAAAAAAAAATTGTAAGTATGCATAAGACACAACTTATCTGTACAAAATCAAGAAGCTTAGTGCTTAAGAGGGCGCTAGTGAGTGTGTTCCAAGGGATATCGAAGTGTATTTGTGTATTTGCGGGTGCTTGAGTATAAATGCAAGGTAAGTATTGGAAAAAATAATAAAATAGCAAAAAGTCGAACCTATGGCTCAAAATAAAATAAAATAGCAAAATTAAAAAAAACACATCCAGTCTAGCAAAAAAGGAGGTGATACCAATAAGGCAAGTACTTCTATGAAGAATTTCAAAGCTCAAGGGCTCAGGGAGAACAAATGAGCTTCTGACCACTACCCACTCGTCACTGTGTACGACCCTCTTCTATCTACTGGTACCACACATTCAACACTGTAATAGCAGTGTTCCCTATATTAGCGGCAATGTCACGGTACGACATATCCCTTTCCCCAGGACCAATCTTTCTACCACTTTCGAATTCTGGCATTCTGATATTTCTCCCTCTGGCGTCGACGAGGCATACCGGCAGCTATTTGAAAGACGTCAATAACTGGGAAAGCGGTGGTCCCAGGTTGTGGGGAAGGTTGTGCGCAGGAGCACATCTCCTTCCAGTTTGCTAGTTTGGTTGACATGTTCGGTGTTTCATAATCAGGTTGTTCCTATCCGGTGTGTTGTTTCTTTATTGGTGGTCAAGTATTTTCTTTGGCCACCTTAATCTGTCATTATAGGTGGGTTCATCTCCCAATGCTGAGATCAAAGGGTTATATGATTTCTGCGCATTTTCGTAGAACTGCGTAGCCAGTTGTTGGAATCTGACTCGAAGTTTTGGAAAACCACTCAGTCGATGAAGGTAATCTGTCCTCGTGCCCCTGGGTAGGTGATGAGCGAATCTAATGGCTCTGTTTTGGATCGTTTGTAGTAGCTGAAGGTATGCGTGCGCCGTGTTGACCCACACAACCGCAGCGTCCTCCAATATAGGTCTAACTAGGGCGGTGTATAGGTTGATCCCTAGGTCCGGTCTTAGTTTAGATGTAGGATTCAGAACTGGGTAGAGTGAACTTAGTCTCCCAGATGCTTTGGCACGAACGTTGGTGACGTGAGGTTTCCACGTCATTCCCCTATCAAGTTTGACACCGAGGTAAGTTGCCGTCCTCGTCCAGGTTATGTGTTCGCCGAAGAGCAGTAAAGGAGGTAACTGAGGAACTTTCTTCCTGGTAATGATAATTGCCTGGCTTTTGGAAGCGTTGTAGGCAAGCCTCCATTTAGTGCCCCATTGCTGGATGTTGTCACAGGCCTGCTGTAGCCTTCTGCGTAAGAGGTGAACATTCAGGCTCTTCGCATAATAGGCGGTGTCATCAGCATATAACGCTTTCTTTACGTGAACTGTGGATAGAGTATCCACCGTGTACAAGCTGTACAGGACTGAGCCAATAACTTACCCTTGTGGGACACCCGCGGAGATGTTCTTTATTGCTGAGATGCCACCGTCCATCACAACTCTGAAATTCCTTCCCTCAAGGTAATTTTTCAGAAGCTTAACATGAGAGAGTGGTACTCCCTGTGTGAGCAGCTTGTATATGAGACGCTGATGCCAGGCGGAATCAAAGGCACGGCTGACATCAAGCAGTACTGCGCCGAAATATTCCCGACGTTCGAAGGCAGAGAAGGCATCTGCTGTGAGACGGAGCAGTTGTTGGGGTGTTGAGTGATGTCTGCGAAAACCGAACTGTTCATCAGGCAACAGCCCCTCACTGTCGATGACGGCGCGTAGTCTCTTGAGGTAGAGTCGCTCGAAAACTTTGGAAAGAGTCGGCAGAAGACTAATTGGCCTGTAGGACTTTGGGGATCTTCTGTCCTTGCCCGCCTTCGGAATGGGTATGATGTCAGCATGCTTCCAAGTAGTTGGATATTCACCCGTTTGGAGAATTTCATTGAAGGCGTCTGTTATAAACTGGACCGCGATTGGGGGGTAGTTGACGAAGGATGCCTCCACCGATGCCATCGTGTCCTGCAGCTCTCTTTACAATGAGGCTCGAGAACATTGACGCAACCTCTTGTGCAGTTATCTCGTCAATGCGATCCTCTTCTGGGGGGACGGCTTCTACTTGCATATTTCAAATTGGTGTGACGGCTTTGCACCGCCCGAGTATGGCGAAGGATTGACCGGTTTGATCACAAAAAATACGGTGCCGCTTTGCCTATATGCACGCCATCTCTCTGCTTTGTTATTCACTTCCGCTGTTCCATACATGCTCAGATTTCGGAGAGATTCAAACCATTCCTTTTCTCAAACAATAGTATTTATCAGAAACTCTGTAACAACTCCACTATAGGAATAGTTTCTCTCGCAGACAGTTTCTGTTTGGGTTGTTATAAATAACTTCCACTGTTTTCGTTAGGTAATAATTCAGAAATTGACCTCCTATAACATCATTTAGCATTCAGTTCAGACACGGTTATTGAATTCGCGTTGAGAATAGCTACACCGTGTAAGATTGAACAAGTAATATTACATACTAAATTTGGTGAACGAATAATATAAACATCCTCATCCTATGAAGATAGTTACTATATGATCAATACAATACAAAGTTCATGCTCAGAGGAAACTATATGGTTCCCATTCAGAAATATCTATCAACCTTTAATAATTATTTTCCTTGTACTTTCCTAGCATAATTATTTGTTACACCTCCATTGTCCAACTAGAAATTTGCTCTCAAGAATTAGGACTTCAGAGAATCATTACACATATTATCCATCTAACTCGGCAGATTTGCTGCACTACGATCATCTATCGGGTTTAGAGAGCGAATACCACTTACTTATATCCGATAGATGGCTACAGGAGACTGTCGATTTTCTTGTTGCCATTTTGACGAGAAAAATTATTTTCTACTCAGTCTCAAGGAGGATATACATTTCAATGCCTGATTCTAAGCTTTCATACAGTGCGTGTACCATTCAAATTTGTTCCGATGTTTTATAATTACACCAAATTATGGGAACAAATAATATTCCAAACAAAATTTATTTTTCTGCTATAACGACAGGTGTTATAACATTGTGAAACATCTCACAGAATGTTATTCAGGCTCTAAGATTTTAAAATATATCCAGGATTTTTTGCATGACAACGGAACAATTAGACACATGCCTGCTATAGATTCATATATTATATATTTGTTAATATCTTTACATATCGTCGGCGACAATAGACTTGTGAGATTATTGAGGCAAGGAATAGAATGTAATTTGGCATGACCTTTTTTAAAAATCATCTCGAAATTCGCCAGGTATGATTTTGGTAAAATGAAATCTAAATGGCGAACCAGGGATCGAATACACGTCCTCCCAAATGCCAGACCAACTAGTTTACCGTCCACCCATTACGCTCGATGTATGTGTCCATAAATAAGTTTACTGACAAATCTCCAGGAACCTTTCTCTTTTAATGATTATGATACACCGCAAATGACATTGACCTCTAACTACCATTACCTCCTTTGCACAAGTTCATTACGAGGTAAGACTTTCTTTTTGGCTTAAAAAAATTTCTCCGTGTATGGGAAGAACAACACGTTTGTAATCTATAGAACGTTTTTAACTTTCTACCGCGCCTGACTTCTACCAGTTCGTGCATCAAACTACTGAGGTGCAGTGATGCCATAGTATATTTTCAACCGATTAAGACTGAAAAAAATCAATTTAATTTATAAAATTATTTTTATCATTTTTCCTCTGTAAGTCAACAATTTTTTTGCAGTGATAATATTTTAGTATTGTTCATTTATTTTGTAGAATAATCTATCACAACGATTTGTTCTTAATTATTGTTAATTTTAAGCAGATAGTTTTACACATTTTACAAGTGTAAAACTAGCCTCTCCGTAAAGGGATTTAACAAAGAAATCTTTTTAACAAAGTTAAATAATGCAGTTGTTATCAAACATAAACATATATTGTTTATTCTTATTTTTAATTACAAACATAGATTTAAGTTTTTTTCAGATAATTTTTAAGATAAAATTTATATATCATGACATTTCTCATGCAGACGCAAGCGAACTAATATTCTCCTGTATTTTCATTGCATGATACATAGACAATTTTTTTTTTTTTTTTGGTAGAGTTGAATTCTGGTAGAGTAGAGTTAGAAAATAGTTAAGTTACCTTAAGATATATATATATATATATATATATATATATATATATATGATAAAGATGTTTTGGGGTGTAGAATTATTATAGTAAAGTTTTATTTTGGTATAATTACGATTTAGTTGACATGTTAGTGTTAGGTTTGTGATTGGCAAAGAGTAAAGTGATGGACATTGTAACAGCCCTCAAACCTAGAATTTAAATGAAATTGTGTTTTATGAATCATTTGTAGCAAGCTAGGGGTTGAGTGAGTATGATTTTGTATGTTTGTCTTGCAATTTACTGTAAGTCGGTGTAAATGAATTTAACATGTTTAAGGACATAACTATGCAAGAGAATGGTTTAAATGTTTTTAATTCCAAGTATTAAGGTGAGCTATCATGTTTAAAGGATGATTTACTATAGTTTAAAATGATTTATGGGGTTAATTTTGTGTTTAAGCATCTGTAACTATCATTTCTGAGCATTTCGTAATGATTGTAAATGATTATGTATTGATTTCGATTGTTTTTAATTGTTTAAGTATTGTTAAAGTTCCAGAAATATCCGTCGGAAGCCTTTGTAATGTTCTGGATCTTTCTATGAAATTTATATAAACGAGCAGCAGACACAGTTGAAACAGTTTTGAGCGAACATTTTTACGAGTACTGTGAGAGTGTATGGCAGTATCGTCTTTGGAAGCAGTATTGAATGTAATCGCTGGAGCTGGTGTTTACATGTGACCAGTATCTTTGAAGTACGGTGCTTTACGAGAAATAAAAATCGAGTAGAAAGTATGTCTGGAACTAATTATTTCATATATAATTAACCACGAGGCACCTAATAACATGTTTATGGTAGATATTGCGTTTGATAGAGATTCCACTGGTAGACATGATTACGGTAGATTTTTCATGTTGTAGGGTTCGTAAATGTTAGAGATGTTACTAGGTAGAAATAAAGTTTGACAGAATTGTTTATTGGTATAGTTACTTTTAGGTAGGATTTAATTTTGATAGAAGGTGGAATGTTTGTGATGTTGGATTGACTCATTGATAAAACTGCGTGATTTCCTAATACGTTGAAGTGCGATTTTCAGCTAGACGGTTCGTTGAAGGAAGCATAACCGTGCTGTGCAAGAAGATAAGATTACCTCTTGCTTTTACGCCTCGTCGACGTTGAGGTCATCAGAGGTGGGAAAGGACTGGGATCAAGGAACTGGAAGGAATTCATCGATATCCTTTTGAAAGAGCTATCCCAGTATTCGCCTTGAGTGGTTTGGAGAAAACATCAAAAACCCAAATCTCTTTAGCCGGAAGGGGATTCTAATCCGAATCTTAAAAAGCGAGGTCATAGCGTTACCGTTCACCACGCTGGGTACATATATGTCTAATAATGCCATATAAGCTACGAGTCATACTTCTTGAAATACGATCGGAATAGCACTAAAAACTAGAAGAACCGTTTCATTGTTTGCTTCCATTTAAATTTATTTTATCCGTCGTTCAGTATTTTATGAAGATATTTATAAAAAGATCTTTTCCATCCCATCATTGTAGAATTCGTCCGCCAATGATGAGAACTAATCACCGAGTATGGTGGCATTCGGGAGGACGCTGGTTCGAATCCCCGTTCGGGCATCCGGATTTGGGTTTTTCATGGTTTCCCAAATCACTCCAGGCAAATGCCGGGATGCTTCCTTCAAAAGGCCATGGCCGAATTCCTTCCCATTCCTTGTCCCCCATCCTTTCCCGTCTCTAAAGACCTCGCTGTTAAGAGACGTTAAGCAGTAAAAAATAAAAAAAATAAGAAAATACTAATATTGTGTCATGTTTTAAATGTTGCAATCGAGGATCTCATTTAAATGCCAGTAAAATTGAAATCAAGACGTTAGTGGGAAGATCTATGTGCCCAAAGCCAAATTATTATTTTTTTTTCGCGGGAGGTACAATGTGTATTCATTTCATCGTTTATAGCGTATTGACGGGCAGTTTCGAATGAGCCTTTGCCAAACCGTGAACTTAACATTTAAATTCACCTGTTTGCTTGTAATAATAGCTTGCGCGCTGATGCTGGCAATAGACAGCACAGAATGCTCAACGTTGCCATTTTCCAGTGTTAGAGAGAGAGCGTTACGATAGAATGTTCACAAGTACGGCAACGGCGTGCTCGTCTCCACTCGCCAGTTTCCCTGACCACAGTATTAATCGACTATCGTTTTGATTCGATACACGCAAATATTGCTAACTAGTTAGGATCCTGACACTCCCTCCGAGATTGGTTGCCATTCTCAACCAAGTGCGAACGGGTAACACAAGCTCGTAAATGTAAAAGTTGCTCTCGATGCCAAATTTAGAAAATAGTAGAAGTAAGTCAAAGATAACAAGAAAGCTACCCCACGAGACGGGGTGCCCACCTGCTGCAACTGTAATGGCAGCCACCCTGCCTGTTAGAGCGGCTGCCCAACCAAGAAGAACCTTGGGCCCAGCAAGAAAATACCGAGCACTGACAAGTCAATGCCCCTACAGGGCAACCTGCGTCGACCCCCAACATAAAGAACCCTTGAAATCGGTATAGAGAACCTCGCGGCGGCTACTAGGCAGTCCACCTACCATCAACAGCGCCATGATGAGGGCGCATGGGACTGCAACCATTTCGACCAAATTATGCTGCTCTTGAAGTAGCGAACCCAGCTACTGACAACAGTCATAGCTACTGAAGCCATCATTCCGGGCCTGACACACCCCAATCTGCCACACAGAAAATGAACACCATATTGAAGAACTGGAAGGAGATGCACTACGTGCAAGAACTTCCCCTCATTCTAGGGTTGATGTCTCCTAGAAGATTTAGTGTCAAGGTAAAGCTGGCGTTGTCAGCAGAAGAGTATTCCGGAAATGTGGGATTAATACATTTCTTGGGACTCTTATAGACGACATGTCTACATTGCAACCTGTCACGATGTATTCAAGAAACTCAACACATCGCATACTGTTCCGTGGGAGTAACTTCAATGGATAGGGGGCACATTTGTTTTTCTCTGTCTCTTCTCTCATTTCTCATCCACGGCATCAACATTAGTAAGATCTTTGGTGTGTTGTTCGCAAAAATCATTTGTTCTTGCTATACTCACCAATCATTATCCACCAAAGACTATCAAACGCTACGCTCTTTCTCATACATATCGTCACTCGTCCGACCACCAATGGCGTCTTAACGACAGAGCTCAGAAATCTGGAGGCGAAAGATAGTTTGTATCACATTTGTCGCATTAATGACGTTTTATTAATTTCAAAGTATCATTAAACCATACACAACGAATGACAGCATCCTCCTGGCTGTGCCATCTGCAGGTTTTGACTGCAGCAGCGATACTATGATCAAATACGCTATGGAATAAATCTATAAAAGGTCAATACCAAAAGTAGTAAGTCTGATTTTATATAAAAACATTTTTTTATTGAAGATATGTTTACAATTCCTTAATTTTCTTCGAAATAGCACCCTTGGGCAGCTACATACTCTAAATTATGCTGTTGCCATTGGCCGTACGCCTTCTGGAAGTCTGATTCGGTGATGCTGTTGAGAGCCCTCGTCGATGATGCTTGAACGTCCAGAAATGAGTCAAACCGCTGTCCCTTCAGCTGCCTTTTCATTCGTGTGAGTAAAAAAGTGTCAGATGGAGCCAGATCAGGACTGTAGGCGGGGTGTAAAAAGGTGGCAATGTCGAATCGGTTCAACAGTTGCCCCATGAAGAGCGCGCCATGACACGGCGCAGTGTCTCGCAGGCGGTTTAGCACTTGCACTTAAAAGTTCAAATTGACAGTTTCCCCAGGGGGAACGAACTCCTAATAAATTGCTGGAAGATTTCTCGGGCGTGCAGCCTGTGATCGCAGATGTACGAATATCGACGCCCCCGGAGCAGACCAGCAGTCGCGTCCCGGACTGCGCTCTTCACGCCGACCAGTGGACGTTACTTGAAGATGATGGCATATTACGTCATCGAAAATTCGTACATCTGCGATCAATTGACCCGGCTGCACGCCCGAGAAATCTTGCAGCAACAGTTCCGCCGGGAAGACTTACGATCACACATCCTAATAAATTACCCCACAACGGCCAAAAACCACGATCAGCATTGTCTTGATCTTTGATTTGCTCATGAGAGCCTTCATTGGACGGGAGGACGTGGAAGGCAATTGTTGGCCCGATTAAGAATTACCACGTTGCTGCACCCCGCCTACAGTACCAATCTGGCTCCAACTGACTTTTTTTTTTTACTCCCACGGATGAAAAGACAGCTGAAGGGACAGCGGTTTGACTCAAATCAGGACGATCAAGCAGCACCGACAAGGGCTCTCAACAGCGTCCCCGAATCTGACTTCCAGAAGGCGTACGGCCAATGGCAGCAGCGTAATTCTAAGTGTGTAGCTGCCCAAGGGTGCTATTTTGAAGAGGGTTAAGGAATTGTAAACATATCTTCAATAATTTTTTTAATAAATTTGTCCTACTACTTTTGGTATTGACCTTGTATATACATGGTTATTCTAATTTAATTATAAAAAAAACTAAGCAGTCATATCTTCCAAACCAGCTGCAGTAGCGAGATCTACAGAGTTTCATAATTTCGCGTGTATCATCAAGTTTACATTACTTCTGCTAGATTGCATCATTTTAGATTTCAAATGACAGTCAAACTATATTTACTAATCATTGATTCGTATACTGGAGAGAAGCGTGCTCATTGTTGTGTGTGGTTTCATGAATCGCCGTCGGCCATTAATGTTCAAACCAAATTCAGGATCAAATATCACAAAAAAAAAAAAAAAAACATCTCAAAGGCCTACTATTACTGCTTGGTACAATCGTTTCCTTGGAAACTGTTTGTATAACGCATAGGAACGGAGGTCAAGATCGCCCCGAACTTCAGATGTACACATCGAAGTAGTGCATCAGACTCATGCCCACATTCCGAAGAAATCAAATTGTCTTGGCAGCTTAGAATTCCAGTATGGAGGATTTTAAGAAAACATTTGAAATTGAAGCCGTACAGATTGCGATTATTGCGAGCTTTGAGTGACAGGGATAGATATGAATGTTATGTAGGCATGTTGGACAGAATGGAGACTGATGACTACTTTCTCAATAGTTGTTTTTAGTGATGATGCCACGTTCCCTACAAATGTCCAGGTAAATCGACTCAATGTCAGAATATGGCGTTCTGAAATTTCCACGACGTCGTGGAATATGCAAGGGATTCTCCGAATGTAAACTTTTTTGTGCACTAGCTTCTGTACAGTTGTATGGACCATACTGTCAAACAGGGATATTATTCAACGGATGGATGCAGCAGAAGCTCAGCACACTACCGTCACTACAGTATCAACGTCTTAGATGGAACATGGATCTGCAATCTCAGGTTCTAAATGGGTTTTCTCAAGCTGACAGTTTGCTTTTACCATTTTAATACCCGAATTCATGAAACAATGTTGAAAGATGGTTCTAAAAAAAATCTCCCGTGATTTATACAATGCCAGGTTGCTTCGGATTAACTGACAACAGCTCAACACAAATCTCTCGCAAGCGCATTTCCATAACTACGTGGGCTGCTGGAAAAGGTAACGAGTGTACTGCTCACACAGAGGCACAAACAAAAATGGAAGCGACTAGGGACTCTCACCACCGCCCACGAATTTCGGTGGCGGCTGTAATTCTTTTTTTGTGTGTTGTTTGCGGGTGGAGGCGGCGTGACGTGTTGTGCCGGTGGCGACCACTAAATATTTGAGGCGACGGCCAGGCGGGAGGGCGTAATAAAATTGCCGCCGGCAGGCGGGGGCGGTGGCTAGCTGCTGCTGATGTATATTAATGCAATCACGCGGTGTGCCGGCCGACCACTAACGCCGCCAGATGGGTGTGCGGTTCTCAGTCGGTTCCATCAACAAGGCCGACTGAGGGGCACAGTGTTTCCACTGTCGCCGAACAACTCCTGTGTAATGGCACATAAATACTTAGTAAGAAGATACGTGTTCACTTCAGATATAACCACCTAGTATGCGTATGGTATACAAGAAGATTACAAACTTTCAGGGATGATTATGAAGGGTAAATGTATCAATTTGAGGTAAGACACCCTGTCACGGAAACGAACGCAGCGAAAATTAAAGCGAAAATCTACTCAAGTTCTGCCTTAGCCCCACACCGCACTCCAATTGAGGGCCAAAACTTCCGAATGTGATCATGACGTACAGATTTTCCGCTGAATACTCTCCAGTACACTCATAATTCTCCCTCTTGATGGGCTACTAAGGGATTGTGCATAAACTACGTGGCTCGGTCTAGGGGGGGGGGGGGGAGGGGAGAGGGGTTGGCTGGGAAGCTATGTTGGCTACGTGGGGGAAGGGGCGGGGGTTTCCGAGCCAGACTACGTAGCTTCTCTTTCATGTTATTTGTCACAGTTAAAATGAGATACAGAATACACAGAAGCATGTAAATATTTATTTCCGTCATTTAATTATCCCCGTAAGTAATTTACGATAGTCTGACAAGAGAAAACAGTACCGAGGGGGAGGGGGGTAGAGACAAAAGCCACGTCGGGCTACGTGGTGGGAGGTGGGGGGGGGTTCACAGGAAGCCAAAATGGAGCTACGTGGCTTATGCATTCTCCCTTAACGGCGCAGGTGACAAGAAGTCAGTGGTACCGAAAATCCTAAGTTTACGATACAGTAATATCGAATTCCATTTACCTGCACAAGTTTCACAAGCTGTTACATTTACAACATTTGTTCAAAATAGAGTCCTAGAGCGTCAATGAATCGTCGCACAAAAAATCTGTCGTGCTCGTTGTAATATTCCCGGTGTAGGTTGAACAGCGAGAATTCTTGTCAGGAAATCTTCTTCACCCTCGACTCAAGCGTCTCGTGCATGAGAATTTTCACATGGCTCCACAAGAAGAAATCAAGTGGGGTGAGATAAGATGAACGAGTTGGGACAGGATCTCCCGTGGCTATCCACATTTCGTTTCAGGGAATGTCTGATTCGAAACAAAGAGAGATGGGGCTCCATCATGTTGGAACCACATCCGTTGACGAACAAAAAGTGGGATGTGTTCCAGGAATCTGGTTAGTACTATTCCACTGTCAGAGGTACCAGAACTATTTTAAATTATAACTTTCGGCTAGGTCATTTCCGAACCAAGGTTCCTTACCACAAAAATTGATACCTTTACCCTTCTCCAACATCCCTGAAAGTTTGTAATATCATCACGGAATAACCCTCTATATCGCTTTTATGATAGCATGAAGACGTGTGTTGATCTGTATGATGATGGGCCATGAGATAGCTCCTGACATTCCTTCTTGAGTCGTACTATGTCAGATACACAGGAAGGTTGGCCAATTCCTTTCCTATGTGTGCCTAAGTGTTGATTGCGCGTATGGTGTTATGGCAGATTTCAGGACATCAACATCATTATCATTAGTGTAGAATGTTTTTAGGATGCTGAAGATGAAGGCCAGTATTTAGAAGTGTTATAGAAGCAATGGGGAAAAACGGAAATGCATTAAACGAAAGCTACGGGAGTGTCAGAGAACCGATTAGTAACAGGGGAGTGCTACAAAAGGATGATTCACAGGTCTTACTATGTAACAACACTGACATGTAGTTACAAACTGAGAGTGATTTGAAAGAGAGGGAAATTAGTAGAATTAAGATCACTGAGAAAAAGTTTTAGATCAGGATTGGTGCAAGGAGACAGGACAATTTGCCAAATAAACAAATAAGAAAGGCGGATAAAGAAGAATCTGTATATTCTAGAGGTATGGACAAATGAAGAGGATAAGTAATGAAAGGAAGAGTAAGAGAACGCATAATTCCAAACTGGTAGATTAGAGGCCTCGCTATTTGTCACGGGATAGCTGGATTAAGGGAATAGAAAAAAAAAACATGCAACACAGAGGAGCAAAACTGGCAGCACAGTTTGTGGAGGAATGGTGGAAAGACGGGAGACTGTTTTCTTGGCCAATGGCTGAAAACTCTACAGTATGACGATGATTATTTATGTCAATAGTTGTAGATGTGTGTGATGTCATATCTGCTACGTCCGTGACTATAAAGGAAAGGATATACTGCACTAATTCAAGACATCTGCGATATTTTTCGAGCGCTGGCAGCATTTGGCACAACATTTACATATTTCGATGGTTTTAACGTAGTTTATGGCGTGAGAGCTGGTTGAATCAGTACGAACGATTCATTCTGCAGAAGTAAATTATCAAGAAAACTAGTGCAATAAATTATATCGACCTCATACAAGGTGTGAGGTAGTGAAATAATTCGTCCACTTTAAATATATATTTAGCACTCAAACAGTTAAGAAATTAAAATGTTTCCATGATATATATTTTACGGTCAGGATATTTCATTTTTATGTTGGAATATAAATGGTGCATAAAGATAGTGCTATGCACGTAAACTGTGGAATATTGTGCTACAAATTTACTTGCAGAATGTATTTACAGTATATTACAGTAGTTTTAGTAAACAATTATTTCTAACTTTTTCGTCATTGTAATAATATTCAGTGCGATGGTAAGTGTTAGTTAGCTCAAACAATAATTTAAAATATTACGCGAGCTCTTCGCATGTTATTCAAAGGTTTGGAATGAGAACGTTATTTTTACAACTTGCTGGATATAAAATCTACTTCGAAGAAAAGAGTAATAAATCACCTACCTTAATTAAATATAAGACCACATAATTTTCTAGTTTTCACTTGTTTATTTTAAGAGCGGCAAATTTTTATACAGCGCACGGCAAGCTTAAATTAATTTACCGTAGTTAAAATGCAAAGATTCTTAAATTGTACTTTGTTCTTTCGTAATGTTTTATGTGGAATTGTTTTTAAAAGAAAAACGATTAATTAAAAATTCAGTGTGGAAGCGGATAATAAAGTGGAAATAGAAAAATTATATCATTTCATTCCGTTTAAGAAAGAACTAAAATTTTTAGAAACATGAAAAAAAAGTTTTTCATCACATCCTTGATTAATAACCTGTTTCACCGGTTATTAAGATTCTGCACTAACTAAAATTAATCCTAATTCTTAATGTTATAAATTTTGAAAAATCAGCCCTACACTTAATGAAATCCATTTTTTATAATATACAATGTTCAATGAAAGTGTATTAACTGATAAATTTTTGTTGTATGCTTCAGTATCTCTTCAGTTTTTTCGACAATTAAAGCGATTCTTAACGTTTTTGACAAGATGAAAAAGTTTCTCGTTAATTTTACTACAGAAATAACTTTATATGAACACGTACCGTATTTTAGAATTCTCTTATTGACAGGATTATGGTTTTTGTGTATTTTAATCATGGGAACACGTGATATTCAGAAATTGAGAAAATAGATGAAATAGAAGAAGTTTAAAAAAGTATTTCACATCTTTCTTTATAGCTATATACTGTAATGTATTTATTCAGCGTTTTAGATTGATGAATGTTTAAAGCTGGTAAACATCCTTGATAAAATAAATAACAACTTCATCCCTAAATAGTAACGTTAGAAGATGTCCGTTGGTGGAAATTCATTTTTACATGTTGAACACGGAATTGCAAGCCTTTAGCCGCTGTTGTTCCGTCACTATTCCAATTTGTTTCCAAATATCCTAGTTTGAAAGATCGTATTTTTTGCTTCGAAACCATGAACTATGCCCGAATTCGACCAGACGATTGCGAAAACATTCCTATAAAACTTTATTAATGATGGCATGTACCTTCGTGGTGACAGGATTTGGATTCGCATCGTCACTTCTCCTAGTATTCATTCTGCACAGCAATATGAATGACTTTTCCTTTAATCATCTTTCTTGCCGCTTCCCGCCAAAACAAACTTCTCACAACACGAAGAACATTAACGTAAAGAATACATTGAGAGATATTGGTTTAATAAACTATTTATTTCACTAGATTAGTCTCCAAATTTATATTTAAGACAGGCTACTGAAAATACTGAAATATATTCACCTTTAAAAATTTCTAATAGGATTTCAAACCACTTAATACTTTATTTTCTAGGGGTGGGAGGAGAACTGTAGAGTTGTCAGCGTCGAAGTCACTAT
This sequence comes from Vandiemenella viatica, assembly GCA_031002005.1. Taxonomy (NCBI): domain Eukaryota; kingdom Metazoa; phylum Arthropoda; class Insecta; order Orthoptera; family Morabidae; genus Vandiemenella; species Vandiemenella viatica. Next base: position 132,740,144 of record JARYHS010013631.1, on the reverse strand, counting down.
GGGAAGGTAGTCGGTCTGAACGTTTTGAAGGAACCGTTCCAAAATTCGATTAGAGTGATTGGGAAAAATCATAGAAAACAGCATTCGATATGGCCAGAACTACAATCGAACTTTGGTATCACTGTAACCAAGTCCAAACCTTAACCATTCACCCTTTGACTCTATATTACGTAAGCTATCAACCAAGGTAATGCGATGGCTTTGGATTGATACTGAATTATTCTAAATTCAGTCATGGAAGATATTTAACTGATTTAGACCTTTACTGATATAAATCCTAGATCCAATAATTTACTAGCAAACAGAACATTAATATATAGGCATGTGTCAAAAGTCAAAAAGAGTTTTTTTAGCTCTCCCTAGTTTTACCTTGCAACGCAGAATGCGAACAAGCTGGGTCTTTTTTTACTGTTACCTGCAGTCACTTTATAAGACTGCAACGTGAACCTCTAAACTCTTACATCACTCAATACACCTACAGTCACAATTGAAACGGTTTCATTCTAATGTTTTAGCATCTGTTGTTGAGTTCGTTCATCATGTTGAATACAAAAATTACTTAAAACTTTTGATTAGTTTTTTTCATGTACAAAATTTTGATTTGTTAACAATATTGTCAGTAATTGAATTACTTTACAACTTTACAACACGTTAACAGAAATATTGAGCAATTACTCATTCCCCCTCACAAAATACACTGACTCGAAAATGATGCAACCATGCAACAATTGCATAATAGAATGGCAAGCAATTTTCAGGTCTTAATCACACAAACCAATTTTGATAAATGTTGATTGAGAATGTACGAATATAAATAGATAAATGCGCCAACTTTTCGAGGACATGGCCAAAGCATGTAATATTTTCTCGGATTTTTATGAAATTAAATGCAATCTCCCTCCTGCATATGATTTTTTTTGTCACTTATTAATTTTGTTGTCTTCATGCTGTATTTTTAATACCATAAACATTATGAATATCTTTAAAACCTCGTTTGCATGGCATTGTTTTTCAAAAAATATCAAACTTCGTTTGCATTCAGAAAAGTACTGGAGGTATTGAACAGGTAGGAATGCAGCTATGCCATTTTTAAATGATCGATCCCAGTATTCACCTGGAGTGACTAAGGAAACCTTGAATAACTAAAATGCAGGTGACCAGACTGAAAATCTAACCCGCGTCTTTGCGAATGCAAAACCGGAAAGATAGAAGCTTACTTAACATTTTTGGTTGCAAGACTTTCCTCTTCTGGGACGTTGTTTGAGGTCGGAGACAATGAAATAGAAATTATTAAAATTGTGGTAATTCGATTTGATAACTTGTACTTTTATTTCAAGACGCTATTGTTGGGCTGGTTAATTCCAAATGCCACCATATTAGTACAGTTTTCCATCTCATAATAAGTGCTTTCTTTATTTTGACAGTTTCGCAAAATTTTCGAAATATACCCTGCAACTGCTGCTTGGACGCAGATTGTTCCAGTATCTTCGTTTTCCATGAACTTGTAAACCATAGCGATTTATTACCTTTATTTGAGCCCTACAATGGAAGTAAGACTTTATTTAAATACAAAGCATGACATACCATCATCAGCTTGCAGATCAGTCCTGAATTTCGAACTTCCCGGATTTAAAACATAAATCTTTACATATAAAGATGAATGTATGTATGTTTGTTTGTTTGTTCTTCATACAAATCCACAGTTTTCATCCGATCTCGATGAAACTTTGCACACTTATCCTTTGAAACAAGGAGAAAAATACTGTCTACATTTGGTTGAAAAAATTATCTGTATAAATAACACATGTTGTCTCATAACTTCGAAATACGGCTATAGACAGACACGTTGGATATGGACGTCTCAGAACCGTGTTTCCATGTAGTGGACTGGCAGCTCAGTGGTTAAAGCGCTTGCTTACGAACGTCGTGGTCTCCTGTTCAAATCTCCCTAGAGGGTAAGATTTTTCAAAATTGTTTTTCATTGTAAGAGTCAGGCCTGGGCCGTAGGTTATTTGGATTGAATGTTAAACTGTAGATATTATAAAGTTAGGGGTGCAATGCGAGGCAAATCGTAGGTAGTCTTACAATGTTGTAGGTGTACACTTTTTTACGTTATAATGATCCCTCAGGTGTTGTTCGCAGTCAGTGTGTGAGTGTGAACCACAGTAATCTTATATATATATATAAAAATAGACGTGTTTTTTCCTATGTTTCACTTTTCAGCCACCACTACCTAGCACAGATCACTGATGTTTGTAGATGGAAGTAGCATGGAGTTTCCTGTCGTGCACAACGTTGGCCGAATGCCGATACCTGTGAGGATGTGGGAGATATAATGATTAAAGTTGGTCAGTGCAGGGCGTTTTCATATTTCGACCAAAAATTCGTATCTCCGTATACTTCTCTTTCCTGCCACAACTACATAACATAGACCTTTGATGTTTGTGTGTGGTAGTAGAATCGTCTTTCCTGTCGTGCACCATGGTTGTTAGATGTCGGTAGCTATGGGGGTGTGGGAGATATGGGGGTTGAAAGTGGTCGACCTGTGGCAATTTCATACTTCTGCCAAAGACAAAAGTGTCATGGTGTATCACTTTTCAGCGAAAACTATAGATCACAGATAACTGGCGTTTGTGTGTAGTAGTAACACAGAGTCACCTTTCGATCACAACAGCGGCCGAATTTCAGAAACTGTGGTTCTGTGGTAGATATGGTGGTTGTAAGTGGCCGTCCAAGGATATTTTCGTATTTCGACTGTCTCCGTATATGTCACTTTTCTGCCATAACTACATAGCATCGAGCATTGGTGTTTGTGTTTGGTAGTAGAATCGTATCTCATGTAGTGCACTATGGTTGTTAGATGTCAGTAGCTATGGAGGTCTGGGAGAAATGGGGGTTGAAAGTGGTCGACCTGTGGCAGTTTCATACTTCTGCCAAAGACAAAAGTATCATGGTGTATCACTTTTCAGCGAAAACTATAGATCACAGATAACTGGCGTTTGTGTGTAGTAGTAGCACAGAGTCACCTTTCGATCACAACAGCGGCCGAATTTCAGAAACTGTGGTACTGTGGTAGATATGGTGGTTGTAAGTGGCCCACCAAGGATATTTTCGTATTTCGACTGTCTCCGCATATTTCACTTTTCTGCCACAACTACATAGCATAGAGCATTGGTGTTTGTGTTTGGTAGTAGAATCGTATCTCATGTAGTGCACTATGGTTGTTAGATGTCGGTAGCTATGGGGGTGTGGGAGAAATGGGGGTTGGAAGTGGTCGACCTGTGATAGTTTCATACTTCTGCCAAAGACAAAAGTGTCATGGTGTATCACTTTTCAGCTAAAACTATAGATCACAGATAACTGGCGTTTGATTGCAGTAGTAGCACAGAGTCACCTTTCGATCACAACAGCGGCCGAATTTCAGAAACTGTGGTACTGTGGTAGATATGGTGGTTGTAAGTGGCCCACCAAGGATATTTTCGTATTTCGACTGTCTCCGCATATTTCACTTTTCTGCCACAACTACATAGCATAGAGCATTGGTGTTTGTGTTTGGTAGTAGAATCGTATCTCATGTAGTGCACTATGGTTGTTAGATGTCGGTAGCTATGGGGGTGTGGGAGAAATGGGGGTTGAAAGTGGTCGACCTGTGGCAATTTCTTACTTCTGCCAAAGACAAAAGTGTCATGGTGTATCACTTTTCAGCTAAAACTATAGATCACAGATAACTGGCGTTTGTGTGTAGTAGTAGCACAGAGTCACCTTTCGATCACAACAGCGGCCGAATTTCAGAAACTGTGGTTCTGTGGTAGATATGGTGGTTGTAAGTGGCGGACCAAGGATATTTTCGTATTTCGACGAAAGGCTTGTGTCTCCGCAGATTTCACTTTTCTGCCACGACTACATAGCATAGAGCATTGGTGTTTATGTGTGGTAGTAGAATAGTGTCTGTTGTCGTGCAATATGGTTGTTAGATGTCTGTAGCTATGGGGGTGTGGAAGATATGGGGGATGAAAATGGTCGACCTGCGGCAATTTCATATTTCTGCCAAAGACGCATGTGTCACGGTGTATCACTTTTAAGTGAAAACTATCAATCGCAGATCACTGGCGTTTGTGTGTGGTAGTAACACAGGGTCTCTCATCGATCACAACGTTGGCCGAAATTCGGTAACTGTGGGAGTGTGTGATATATGGTGTTTGAAATTGGTTGATCATGAATATTTTCGTATTTCATCCAAAGACTTGTGTGTATCCGTAAATTTTACTTTGCTGCCAGAACTACATACCGCAGAAGACTGGTATTTGTGTGTGGTAATAGTATCGAGTCTCCCATCGTGTACTATGGTGGTTAGATGTCTATAGCTGTCAATATGAATTCTTTACAATCACGAACGAAGTCGTGGGTACCAGCTAGTATTATTATAAATACGGAAGTAAGTCTCCGTCTTTCTGTTACGTTTTGACGACTAAATGGCTATATCGTTGTGACGGCATTTTATAAGGAAATCTGTATGAAGGGCACAGGATATTTTTTCCAGTATGATTAACAGTTGTAGTCACGAAATTTTGAGACCTTATCGAATGATGACAGAAATATGTTGGAAATTGATTCTCTTCAAGAGACAGGTTCGACGGTACAATGATATAATGTTATTTTTTTTTTTTTTTAGCAGTTTAACGTCCCTTTTTAACAACGTGGTCTTTAGAGACGGGAAAGGATGGGGGCAAGGAATGGGAAGGAATTCAGCCATGGCCTTTTTGAAGGAAGCATCCCGGCATTCACCTGGAGTGATTTGGGGAAACCATGGAAAACCCAAATCTGGATGCCCGGACGGGGATTCGAACCGCCGTCCTCCCGAATGCGAGGCCAGAACGCTATCCGTTACACCACCACGCTCGGTGATATAATGTTAGCTTTCCTGTCATATTATTCCGACTCGATATTGTTTGGGACCAATCCTTCGTTACCAACAACTTTCTATATTTAATTCTGGCAAAAAAAAAAAAAAAAAAAAAAAAAAAATCTTAATCCACGCGTATGAAGTCGCGGGTACGAGCTAGTTAGATATAAATATGAAGGCTGAAACAATATAATAATTTTCTGTAAGTAGTGTAATTATTTTGTTTTTATCTGTTCAGTTCACTAACTTAATTTTTTTAGTTTCGTTCAGTGGTGTTTGAATGTTAGGTAAAGTTTTATTTATGATAACGAATTGGTCACTTTCCTCTGCTAGAAATATTTTAAAATAAAATAACTTCCACTCGAACTCAAACAGTCAAAGCGACTGTGCTACAAGAAACGCAAGGATACTCAAATAAATTCTTCGTATCTACAAGTACTTCACCTTTCACCATAGCAGCGAATTCTGCCTAGCTTCACACGAAGTCGTCTGTGGTGAATAGAGCTGAAAGCGGGCGAGTGGCAACCGAGCCGCAACCAAGTAGTCCGAACTTGCAGCGTGTGTGTGTTGGAAGGGCTTTAGCGGGCAGCTAGACTGCGGTTAACGGTATCCGATCTGAAGCCGGCAGAAGTTGGCGGCCTGCGGCAACATTCATCAGCATTACAGTGGACAGAGCGGGCGAGCGCACAGTGGCCGCGCTGTGTGGCGGGGCGGCCTAATTAGCAGGCTGACTGACACACGTCACGGATATGAATGCGGGCTGGCCGCTGTCAGCTTCATAATTACCGTCACACGAAAAAATACGACTAAAAAATCTATATAACGGTACACAATCACCGGAAATGGTGTAATATGATGATCTGAATTCGCCATAATACACTACCGGCTGAAAACACGCATTTTTATTTCATTTTACTGATAGTACGGTATAAAACTAACAAAGTGTCAGTTTTGGCTTAGATAAGCTTTTAAAGTTTTTTACAAAAAAATAATTGTTTTAGCTAATTTCAAAAGTAAGTGACATCGTTTCAATAAGGTAATAAATTAAGTGTGATTTGTTACTAAGCCTTAGCGATAATGTCAAATAAGTACGGCGGAGATTAAGCTCCTAATGCCATATAAACTTTGAAATTTACTAACTCATCAAAAGTCGCCTAATACCTAATTTCTGCATCCGTAAACTGGCTCAAATTTTGAAATATTATTAACACTGACGTACTTTAGGGTAATCTTCATCGTTTTATGAGAATTAAAGTGGTAGTCAGATTTCATTGGCTATTAGATGTTGGAATTACCTGCTACAGTTAGTGACTTTAAATCAGTTTCCAGCATGTTTATTGTGACCAAACCGCGCCAGCTATGTCAAAAAGCATTATATATTTCTACATTGAAAATTTAAGTAAGGTTGCGGTATTCTACCATGCAAAAAGTCAATTCAAGGAACGTTTAAAATAAATAAAGAGCGTTGAAGAAGTTTTGTTGATTTAGTTTCGCGATGACAGTGTCTTAACTTGCCAAATGTCAGACTTATAATACAAAGCACTTAAGTCGATAACTAATTAAAATAAACTGGACAATTCAGTTAAAATCAGTGCATAAAAAAGTGGCTAAACTTGGTAAGTACGAGAAAATATTTGTTTCTAAAGTCACCGAGTAACATCAAAGAAAAATATCATCACGCAAATCGAACTGAGAATGTGATTATGCATTCAATTATTAGGGAGCTGAAGGACTATGATAGATTCATTACGTATTGGATAGTACGATTTCTCTTAAGAACCACGAAGGATTTAAAACATTAAATTTGTAATTAAAAAGTTTACTGCAGTTTTATTTCAAAATCAGCTTACATTTTCATTTATAGTCACTGGACACATTTGAGCAACAAGCACTTTGTTTTGGTATTTTACTTATTCACATTCTTAAACTGGTAACATTGTAGCCTAAGACTTTTAAGTTAACTATGTTCCTAACTGGTCATCCTAAACGCCAATAAGAGTAGGACAAGTTGAGACGTCTTTTTCTACACAAGTAAACTTTTTCCAAAATAAATTACGAAGTATTTTTTGACACTCAGTTTCAAGACATGTGGAGTTCTCTGTTCATCAGACATAGTTAAAAGGAAACTGTAATAGACAGATAAATTTAACGTTTGGTTTTTAGATTTGTGAAATACGGCATAATTTAAACATGCTTGCTGAAAGCATACCTTGGACATAAGTGTGATTCGTCTTAGTAGCCTGGTCACAGTTCTATTTATCATATGTGAGTGAAGAAGAAAAGGATAGTAATCGTTTCTGCCTAATTCATTTCATAAATACTTTCGAAAATATTAAAAGAAGCTGTCATAAAGTAATATAAAGTGAAAAATTTTCCGAAAGAAAGAAGTATAGTAGGTCTATTTACGCAACAACCTTCATTTCGACTGATTTGATTTTTGGAGGTTTGCGTCAAACAAGTGTAACAAGTGACGAAAAGCAGAAAAGGATGAGTTTAACTAGAACAATTCTTGATTGATATCACAGTTATGGATACATGCTTTTTATTACGCGTTTTAATGAAAGTTTTTTGTAAAAAAAAATCTAATGTGTTTATTTATCGTTTATGTCTCATTAATTTCAATATTACTATACGCAGAAGTAAGAGGAATGATGTCAATATTTCAAAATTTAATCAGATATCAGCGCAGCGCCGCTTGTTATTAAGGCCCAATAACGGAGTCTAGGAAGTACATCGATGCAGGTTAAATTCCTAAAAAGGATGAAGACCATCGGTATTAGCAGTTTGCTCTGATTATCCAACCAACTGCGAAACATATATTTCACAATTGAACGCGATTTGTTCCCATATAATTTTGCTGCCTTGATGTTGAAAACAAACTTCTTGCTGCTGAAAAATATAAGAAAAACAGGACTATAATTTTCAACAAGACGATTTTCAGATAAGATGGGTAGACTACTACATCAACCTTACACAAAAAAAAAATTTGTTGACAGATTTATAATTCAAAGATGAAATGATATACAGGTCACCTCAGTCACATCATACAAGACTATGTTATTAATTTCAGTAACCCGTCGCATTAACTGTACTTGGATCACAACTGTTGTAAGAAATAAAGGTACGAACTTAATGGATTCTAGAAGTACCAGTGGAAGGACTCGAATGGAGAAAAGGTTTTCATGAGATAGTTAATAAGTCAGTCTGTACGCATTTTGAGTCGCAGTCAATAATCAGTGTTTAAAAGGTCTGTATCAATATAGATGCGAGAGTCTATTGAGCTGTGGAGTACATTTAATAAGATATATGCTTCCGGGCAAATGTATAGCCTGGTGGCCGGATGTTAGTCTATAAATTACAGAACGGTTACAGGGAGCTCCTGCTCGATGCTGCAAACCATTTTTGTCAGAGGTGATGACTCTATGATGGCCTATGAAAATTCAGTTTGTTTAGGAAACGTCGGCGCTATTAGATGGTAAAATTCAGTAAGTGAAAAAATTGACTGAAGTTGGTCAGATACATCATTTATGGTCATCAAATACATCGCAAATAATCTTTCGTAACTGCAACCTGATTCGTTAAATGGTCTGAACGGTAGAACATACGCGTTAAGTACAAAACACGGTAGTTGCCAAATTAGAGTCAAAGCAGAAAGCGTAACGTGTATACGCCATCCGAAAAGATGAATGTTACTGATAAATCATGGTGAGACAAGTAATTTTCGTTTGAAACATTGTTCAATATTTTCCAATAGCATGTCGTTATCCAATTTTCGGCCAATGTTTCAAGATGGAGAAAGTAATTAAATGAGTAACAGAGGACCTTTAAAATCAAATTATCTGAGCACTCTAATTACTGTTACGAGGTGTTGAAAGACATTACGCTGTCTTGTAAGTTCACGTACAGTAAGTTATTGGAAAAAATCAACCAAAAGTGCTTGTAGTTTACTAAAATCAATTATTATTGCTATTAGGATAAGTTATTACAAATTTCTGGAATTGTATTGTCGTTCCACACGTTCTTGGTACAGCAGAACTCCAACTATCCGAATCAACTGGGACCGGTCCCCATTCGGATAATCAAAAATTCGGATAGTCGGATTTTTTTCCGAAAAGGGGTCTATTTTAATTAATTTTTGTTTGTATGTTGAAAATGCCTTCTTTTCCAAGAGATTTTTGGTGCTTTTCCACTTCAGGGATGAAAATTTCGCCGTACCACTTGGTAAACAAAGCTGCAGTCATCCAAACTTTGGGTTGGTTTTTATAAAAGAGGGGAAGCTTTATCGCAGTACGTTTCCATCTTAATTAAAAAAGCGATTCGGATAATCGGACTTCGGATGATTGGAGTTCTACTGTATTACGTTGACGCGCCTGAGTTAAAAGGAAAGTACTACCCAGTTTTATAACGCAATTACCTTTAAGTTCAAAACAGGTAGTCCAATGGCTTTTATTCCATCCGCAAGGAAGGATTTCTCAATAATATCGACAGGCATCAGGACACAGATCTAATGTTTTTATCATCAGAAAAGAAATTGATGGCTAACACAAACCTTTTAAAGTTTACCATTTCTATTTTCCTTGATGGGTTTCTCCTAGTTACTTCACAAGTCTAGCAGAGAATTCGCACCCTTTTCCCTGATGGTTTCGCCCGTTTTAGGAAATCTAGAAAGAGTACATAATCCCCTGTCGGAAGTGGATTAGAATACGTAAAACAACACAAGTTTAAGTAATCAATGAACGGTATGATACAAAATGGAGTAACCATTATACAGGGTGTTACAAAAAGGTACGGCCAAACTTTCAGGAAACATTCCTCACACACAAACAAAGAAAATATGTTATTTGGACATGTTTCCGGAAACGCTTACTTTCCATGTTAGAGCTCATATTGTGGACGGCTGTGATACAATACGCCATTCTCCAGGGCTGCATCAGCGCATCAGGGATTCCATGCGACGGAGGGTGGATGCATGTATCCTCGCTAACGGAGGACATTTTGAACATTTCCTGTAACAAAGTGTTTGAAGCCACGCTGGTACGTTCTGTTGCTGTGTGTTTCCATTCCATGTTTAATATGATTTGAAGAGAAGTAATAAAATGAGCTCTAACATTGAAAGTAAGCGTTTCCGGACACATGTCCACATAACATGTTTTCTTTGTTTGTGTGTGAGGAATGTTTCCGTACCTTTTTGTAACACCCTGTAGTAGCATAAATGCTTAATCCATGATACTTTTATCTGTATAATAAATTATACTGTCTCACTATGCTTTAATTTTTGTACAACGTTTTAAATAGAGCATTCGTCGTTTCTTTCTTACCTCACACGCAAAAACGGAAATATTCACACAAAAACTGACAAAAGCGACAGAAAGGAGAGACACGAAAAGACACTAAAATCGGGAAGCTAGAATCGCTAAAGTGCAGTGGGGTAATGTGGGAACTGAACTTAAAACGAATCGCTGACAAATTTTAAGTAATTCTAGAAAGGCCATATGTCTTCTTCATTACTAATCTAGAGTAGCGAGTGAAAAGACGGCAGTAGTACACATTAATATTAAATAAATAAAAATATATTTTTATATTTATTATTTTGTTATTATTATTACTTGTAGGGGAAGAATAGAACAGGTATCAGGGGAAAAAAATCAGTTGAAGAAACAGGCATAGTTGACAGTGAGCCAAAAGATATGGAGTGTCTTTGCTGTTTATGGTCTGCGTTAAGATATTCCGGGTTCCGCAATGGTTTGATCACTTTCCAAGCTTACGAAAAATCAGCACATTATGAGCTAGCATATATGATGATGAAAAAATGTATGCTTTTTTCAACATGAACTTAATGGTTGTTTCCCAAATTTCAGGCTACGGTCCCGGGTTCAGGTCCCGGGGGAGCAAAGAATTTTTAAGAGTTGTTTTTGATCAAGTTATGCCAGCAAGTTTCTTAGTTCGATTTCGACGTTAACTACAGGTCTTAGAGGAAAGGAACTGGTCGTCTGTAACTCCGACACGATCACTTAGTAAGCCTCCTTCGGGAGGATCCAACAAAACGAGTTGTGGACTAAAGTAGTTTTTTTATTGTTATTATTTTAAAAACTGTGAGAATGGAAAAACCTGGAAATCTTTCTTCATTTGGTTTTGCCTGTACGTTTAGCAATACGCGACAAAAGAAGTGATTTTTGTTTGTTGTTATTGTTTAAGTGTTTGTTGTTGTTTATTATAGTTAAAAACAATTAACAGATAAGGATTAACCACCTTTCCACAAATGTAGTTGTATCTTTAATAGATGGAGGATAGGAATTATTTAAACACTATAAAAGTAATTATACTTTATTCTTCTTCTTGCTGTTTGTGGTGCCGGGGAGTATAGTTAGATATCTAAAAGAAAGGTCCCGATTGTTAATGGGCCCGACTGCGTGAACGCGACAGCCAATAGCACAGATTAATCGGTGATTTATAGCAGCGCTGCTTAACTTTAATTAAAACGGAACCACCATCCCGATAAGAGAGCGAGCGCTATTTAGCTGAGGGTGGGCCCGCTAGATAGCACTGCCGTCGCTTGCCTGCCCGCCTGTGGCTTCTTGCGAGCGGCCTGATGGATGGCCCCTTAAATTCTCCCGCTGAATCAATTAGTGCCCTCGGCTTTTATCCGAGCGCCATTTTGATTGCCGGGACACTCGAACCGTTGGAAAAAAAAGGTCTCTGAAGTGGCGCTCGCATTCATTTAGACGCCAGCCGTACACGAACGTAAGATTCAGTCTTATGCATAACACATTAATAAGTTAAGTGATGGACGTCTTTTCGATTTCGTTACCTACAATACCATAGATTATCATAAATCCATACGATAAAACAGTACTTCGAACATCGATTGATATGCAGTACTCGAGTTTTATCTCGTTGTCACTATCCACAATTTTAAATTGCACAGCAAATCGAAACAATATACCTGTTAAATTTTCTAGACGTTGCATGTTATATAAAGGCAATCGTATGAAAGTGAAGACTAAAAGTAATTATATTAATTATTATAAACCAACTAACTATTGTTTCACGGTCCTGTGACGTCAAGAATGTTTTTTGCGCTGTTTCTATTTGTACATTATGTTGTTCTTTTTTTTTCAGTGATCTCCTGTTGCGAAAATACTTTCTAATACCTATGCTAAACTATACCAAATTCGAGTGAAATTTTAATGTCGTGAATGTAAGTACTAAACGAACACTGATAATAAGTTTTCAGCCTAAGGCTGTTAATATTTTTTAAAATATCGGATTTTGGGTATATCGATATTTTAAAAAGTATCAATATCGGCTGTTGATATACCGAAAAAAGTATCGATGTATCGATATATCGATACTTTCACAACTGCAATGTCTTTAAATTAAATCTTGTAAAAATAATGCTTTCCACTGACAAATAGATGCGTGATATTGTTCTTAATCATCATTTCACTTTCGAATTGTTTCTCTTGGTGATGATGATTGTTGATTTTTGTTAAATTTGATCATTATGCGTGTCATAATTTTCAGAAAAATTAATAAAATTTATAAAACTCAAAAGAGGTTCGACGCAAATTTTATTTTGTGTATTTTTAAGTCTGATAAGCAAAACAGTTGAGGCATTTATTAAGGCAGAAGTTTAGCTGTCATAGGATGCATTATGGTCAAGTTACATAACTTTTATTGATAAGATTTTTTTGTGGTATTTCATTTAGTTCTGTATGTTGCTAGCTTATTTTGAATTGTCTTATTTCTCCCGCTCTATAATTAGCAACTATTCGTTATTAACACTTCCCACTATTCCTGCTAACACATAAATTTCAAAGTGGACTTCCCTGAACAATGCATACGTTTATTTCAAACAATTGATTCGCGTTCGATTGGTGCTGGGTGAGCTATACCTTGCCTACACTATTTCCATCATCTGAGTAGATTTGGTATCTATAACTTCCAAATTAACTGTAGAATCGTAATAAGATTTACTTAAGCTTGTTGATCTCTATACGTAATAGAAATCCGAGCAAACTAGTGTCATTCATAGCAAACGAAAAATGTTAACTCATTTTTTTTAAAATATCGACGCCGATATCCAGATTTTAGTATCGAAATATCGATATATCGTTCCAAAAAATATCACGCATAAACATCGATACTTTCAAAAAATAATATCGATATATTATGAATTTAAAATTCACTCTAAATTTACGTTGTTAAATGCTTCCTGCTGCAAATTTTTACCTAAACAATACATTAAATCAACGATTTTCGTGAAATATAATTTTCGGCGGATTTAATTATAATGATTATTTTTGTCTACAGTTGTTCACATTTCTATTGTTTAATATAACTTCTATTGATGTGTTTCAATAAAGTTTAGAAACAATACATCATGTGTCAAAGTAATTTTTTGATGCTGTGAGAACATTGCAGTGCCACTCCTTACGTGAAAGAACAATGGACGCGATTGCTTAAGTTGGATGAGGCAAAAATAATTCAATCAATGTTTTGAGCAATATTTACAATTGCCTTTAATTATGAAGAACATGACAAAACTTAGTTATTAGTATCGTCACAACCAGAACATAAATACATTTAATACTTGGAAGTGAAACGTGTTTCGACGGGATTGCTTCTATGGGCTTTTGGCATTGTAAAGTGGCCACCATTTTACGGCAGACCTTGGTGATGGGAAAAGGAGGGAAAGCTATTCGTAACTGGTGGCGGCGTTACTGGCACCACTTTGCTTGCTAATGGGACGCTCTGCTGGCTTGTAGCGCAATCTGCTGAAGTAGCTTTGGTGCTGTGAAGGGAATATGATAGGCGTAAACCATATCATCCACCGTATACACGTCTCCTTTCGTATGCTATTCAGTGCTTGAGAAACAAGTGTTAATGCTTAGTATACTTTCTTTAGTTTAAATATGAAATTAAGTTAAGTGTATTACTTAATATTTAACACTAGCCTTTAAGTCCTTCCAAAATGACGGCTGCAAGGATTGTCCTTACTACAGTTTATTTCTTTGTGGTTGACTAAATAGATAGAAATGTTATATAATACTCATAACCTCATTTTTTGATTTGTACATGTTTTGGTTGTAGTTTCCACAACGATATAGATGAAACTTCTACTGAATTAATGATGTCAGATTTAGGGAACCAATGAAATTAAAATTAAATTAGGAATCGCGCAACCTTATGCTGTGGCGAGTGATATTGATTTTATTCCTGGTCCAGGTCTCATTCAGCACGATAAATACCGAACTACTTCCACGCACGTGAAATAATAACTTCAGTAACTCGGTGCTTATAAAAGCAGCATTAATTATTAAAAAACTAAATTCATTGTGAATTATTCTATAAGAAATTGTGTCAGTTATCATTCTGGTCCTATCTGCATTTCGACATAATCACAACTTCTACTAATATTGCAGTTAAAAAGTCATAGCTTCTGTTACCCGTGTATGTATATACTTATTGTATTGCGATCTAAATTTGACCTACTAGAAATATTTACATGTATCTGATATTGTGACATCAGTAATAAAAGCAACTAATAATAAATATATTAATTTAAACGCAGTACATACTTATATATCAGTGTTTTGGAAAATCATTTGTCCGAGTACATTTTGTGGAAAATCATTTGTCCGAGTACATTTTGACAGTGACTTAAAATATTTACATCGAATATAAATATCATGTTAGCCCTTCAAAAACGACGTGTTGAACGCAGCATTTTAGCAATTCGTTTTTTCGCTAATCTTGAAAAAGATGTATTGCAGATATTTCTTAGCTTACTGTAAAAACGGTATCGCTGAACAGAAAGTATAAGAAATCTACATCCAACGAATTTTAAATAAGAAAAAGCAACTAATAATTAATATGTCGTTTTTTTATTTTTAAAAGTACTTTCTTTTAGTGTGCTGACAGCTCATTTACTCGTGGATGCTTAACTAAATAGAATTGTTATAAAATAACGTGCATAGCCTATAACACCATTTCTGGTCGTAAGTTGGGCAGCAAAGGCGAAAATAGTGACGTCATAGCTTGACGTCAGCGCGTGACAGAAGCGTTTTATAGGAATAGATTACGGTGTAGACATTTAGTGGAATAAAACCGTTAAAGCTAGAAAGTCAGGACATACGCCTAAACATCATTCGCTAGAAAAACTCGTATTGTATCAAAGGCTGTCACAGAGACCTAGCCGAAAGAAATTATTTCTTACGTGAGACATCTCATAGATACAGCGGTAGGAGAAAATAAAACGACGCTTGAACGATGCAGGTATGTCTAGCTGATCGATTACTGGTGGGAGAATTTCTATGTCGGTGCTTAGATTAGGGTACGAACTGCCTACGGCAAAAGATTGGAAAGTCACAAGACGCTGGGGCGACACGTAATGGCGATTGCACCATGTGTCAGCCAGCTAATGTTACGCAACGGAAAATGCGTTATCCACCAGTAAAACTATTTTTTGTTTTAAAAATTTGTGATTGGGCTTTACAGTTCGTCAAGAGACAGAAGAGCAGGAATGCAAAGAACTGGAAGGTGATCGGCCATAACCTTTTGAATAAATTATTTCGGCATTCATCTTAAACTATTTAGAGAAACTATATAAAACCGAAGCCAGGCCATGATTTTTAGAACGCCTCCTTTCGAATTTCAGGTATAAACGATAATCGCTTACCCACCAGACTCGGCGGCTCTAGAATACTTGTTTATCTCAATGGCTATGTTGATATTCTAAAGATATTAATCGGTATTTGAGAGAAACTATCGGATAATTACAAACAAGAAAGACTACAGATTGTTAAGATAAATAGCGTGAGATATTCTGTAATACAATCGAATCAGTCATCAGCTTTTTAACAAACTGTGCAAATGATGTATACTTTAAAACATATTTTACATGTATTATAATTGTCCATAGTTTACTACAGGTTTGTTTTTGTACACGTAGGTATTCGTCTGTATGAATTACATTTGTTGGCGCTTGTTGTTATGCATGGTGATAACTAAACAATGCACACGTAAAAATATTTAATACCAGAAATGACGTCACTCAAGTTGAGCAACGAGAGAGCCATTCGTGGAAGAGCGGAAATCATCGCTGATATATTGAAGCGTGACGTTTTGTCTCCCAGTGATGTTTAACACAGTTTTATCTGACAATATTCTTTTACTAGTCATTTTTAACTTGTCGAAGCTTAAGTGATTAAAGCTTAGACATGTTAGACAAGGAACGGATGTGAAATCGATCACAGGAGTCAGTGAACTAGCAACTGTTTCTTCTTCTTCTTTTAAGCAGGATTTCGTTTGGCAGTTAGGCACACGTGTTAAAATGGATGTCACAAAGCGTAGTTTAGTGAGAACTGTTACCTGGTGTCCGTGCTGGCTGCCTCATCAAAACATAGTTAGTGGGGTGGACGAGGTCGGCCTGATGCGAGTTTGCTTGTTGTTTGGGGTGCCGTGGCCTCACCCTT
Source organism: Vandiemenella viatica (assembly GCA_031002005.1). NCBI lineage: Eukaryota > Metazoa > Arthropoda > Insecta > Orthoptera > Morabidae > Vandiemenella > Vandiemenella viatica. The sequence goes on along the minus strand of JARYHS010013631.1, from coordinate 132,723,764 downwards.
GTGTGTCTGGGACAGGTACACACAGAGGTGCGACACTCTGTGTGTGTACCCTCGCAGGTATGGGAGTCTAGTTAAACACTTTCCGATTTGTGACCAATGTAACACTACTGCTAGCTCATGCTGCATTTGGAGGGTCGCCAGTCAGAATGATAATTAATTTAACAAATTTTTCATTCACTACAACCCCTAAAAAAACTTACAAAAATGATTAAAATGTCATACACATTAGTTTCTGCAACTCAGTCACTAATAGTCGTTGCAAAAGTTCTTTAAATGAAAGGTAATTGCTTAACATTTATACAAACGAACCTTTGAGGTTGGAACCACCAACATGAGATTACAAAAAATTCAGATTTTACAAAGAATGCCACGAGTCTAAGAGAAATTGGAGTTTCTACAGGACAAACCGTATTTAGATAAAACGACATTAAATAACAGCTCTTCAGTGTAACTTCTGGTTTACACTTCGAATTGGGAAATAAATATCTCTCTTCAGTGGTGTCACTGGGAAATAAATATCTCTTCATTGTAAATAAATTAAAAAATTTAATTCTGTCTAAAGACTATTTGTGTGTACGTTCGTTTGGACTAATTTGCACCACATCATTTGACTTGATTTGCTTTGGATGTGTACACACCCGTATTAAATTTGGGTAGGGTTTGTAACCCCAGAGGAAATCTACAATAAATTTAACAAGGAATCCGAGCTCCGGAAGCGTTTCGGCGTACTTCACATTACACACTAAGCAGTGCCAGAAGTGAAGGTTGCGTTAAGGGCTTATGAAAATCATCACAGAGATTCAAACCGAGATTTTTTCGATCTGTAGTTAGACGCCTTAACAACTAAGCCACCAGGCTGCTAGTGTCAAACCTCTATTGTAAATGAGTTTTCGATTGGTTATGTATGGCACGACATACGCATTATTTTGTTGGTATGTACTGGTATTATAATCGCAAAACTTCTTCATTTATCAAAACTATTAATTCACTTTATCATCGTTTTAACAGCTTAAATGTTCCATGAAACATCCGATTTTTAAAAAAAATCTGAACTACGCTCATAAATATAAACAAATTATAAGATTTTTCACCATCTTGAAGGGCTCGCTTCCGAAACAGTCTTTCTATGTTCTTAACAAACACTGAGTTAATTTGCTCGAAGGTGAATGGGACTATTTTAGGACCAGGAATACTCCAGCGTGACTGCCTCTGTGAGTCAATTATCAAATTAGTTAATTATTTTTTCATATGGCTTTGCACCTGGTTACGCTGATTTTATTAGAGGTCGGAAACATTTAGGGGAAAACAATAAGGCCGTGGCTCTTTTTAAGTATCCATCCCGATAGTCACCTGGAGTGAATATCACAGACCATGATTGTGTGAGAGAGTCTTTGGCGGAATTAAGAGCTGAGGAGTTGGTTTTGTTGTGTTGTTGGTATTCTATGTATTTGAAAGTTGTAAAGTAGTACAAATAACGCTTTAAACGTTTAATGAACTGTAAAAACACGTAACATTATTAATTTGTTATTAAATAAATAATTAACTTCAGGTAAAAATAAAAGTACAGGCTAGTCTCAGGAGTCGAAAATCTGAGTTCGTATACCGAATGTAAAAAAATCTAATAAACTAATTTTAATTAAGCAGCTGGTGAAACTAAGTAGTCAAGTGAAGATCCACAATGCTTGTGCCTGACATTCTGAAGTATACGAATAAAAATAGAAGTGCCGCCAACGAAACCTGGGTTTTCCGATATCTTCCGAAACTACGCCAAGCGAATTACGGGTAGGTTCCTTCACTCACACTATGATCGTTCTTCTGCACCTTCCACTCCCTACTCTAATAATTTTTTCGTTGAATAGCCTGGAAACACCATCAAAACCAGGCATTTTATCCAATTTCTTAAGTTCTCTCGTATCTTTCAGTGTACTTTTCTGTTTATTTATTTGTTCGATGATAAGTTCAATCTACATACAGGGACTTTAGAAACATGAGGTTACTCAGCCGCATAAACACGACAAACAGTTGTGCTACCGCATACCCATGCAGCTGCAGGCGTGACGAACTTCACAGTTCATTACTTCGAAATATTTCAAATAATAGGTCTCAATTTGAAAATTCAGTGCATAGTCATATGGTTTCCCTTCCAAAATTGTTTCGATGTACAGGAATTCTAATTTTCACTTTTTGATAAATTATACGAACTTTAAAATTAAACTGTGAAGTTATTTTGTAGTATTAAGTGTGCTTGTGTCAGTGTATGTCCAAATTCTTTTATGTGAAAAAGAGCATGCCTTAATATCAACTCTGACTGGAGTGTCTTAAATGTTTTAACCATTTCTTTAATTATTTTTTTTATTTATTTTTTTTATTTTTATATAATGACACATTCACTTTTACAAGTGCTCTTCAAAGGACTCCAGATGCACATTCGTGATTATGTATGAGCCGTATACTTTAATTCATGTCTCGTAGGCTTTGCCAGCAACATATGTCAGTCATACGATATTGAATTTGCTATTTTTGTTAATATTCTAGGCTACTCTTTTAGAATGGTAAAATAATAACAATAATAAAAACAACACCCGACCATTTATGAGAGAGGATTAAGGATACCAAATTAAATACATAGTGTGAATTAATTACCTAGTGAATCTTTTTTGAATAGTTATAAACAGCACGCCATAAAGAGTATTGAATGTGGTGCAGCTTGTTCATCCCCCTTCCCCCAATTGATAATTAATGTATGGCCTCCCTCGGTGTAGGTACGTGACATGGTATTGTTTATCCTCTAATTTTCGTGCTGCTGGTAGGAAATTAAAATGTAACACCTCAATAATGACCAAGATAATGACTGTTATATTATTTAATGAAGCCACTGCGTAATCTGCTTACTTGTCATTACAGCCAGATTTTAATTAGAAATAACTTAATCGTAACGTGGCGCTAAATTAAATGCAATTCGTGAAAACAATAACATCAGTTGTTGATTTAGTGTGGATTAAGATTAACCATAGCATTACATAACGCAATCAACCTAATAGAGCGTAACTGTCCCCAATCACAATTTAGGACTAAAAATTAGAATTACTTTTCGGAATGAGACTTCCGTGACATTTCCAGTATTAAGTGTGTGTAAAAATTTCTCTAGATCAGTAACGGTATGTTTTTGAAAATGAAGCAATTCCTTATTATAGATTATTAATGTCTGTTATATCGTAATTATAAGCTCAAATCATTAAAAATTAATTAGATGATGTAAATCGTTACTGTCTTTTTGATATAATAGTTTTTTATCTTCTTGTTCTCATCAGCAGTGAGGTTGTTGAGTAACATTCACGTCTTCTAAGCGTTTCCTTTGTTTGGCCAATAGCTTCAAGTTATAATAGGTATGCTTGTATTTAATGCTGTTCATAAATTTTACTTTTGTTCTTTGTTTCCTTCTTCCAACTCTCAGCTTCCCTTCAATAAATGTGGAGCACAAGTCTGAATGACGAAGAAAAAAGCTAATTCTTCTCAGATTTGAACCAATGTTTATGTTTCATTTGCTCTTTTGCGAATGTCATCGTTTAACAGTCTAAGGTATTCTTAGAAATTACAATGCCCTGAGTTTCAATATAAGTTTAGTGCTGCTATGGTGATAATATTAAATTTGTCACAAATAACATTTGTGTTCGCGGAAATTTCTTTTGATATGGCAGAAGTAGTCAGACTAAATTTTCAACATAGTTTAAGAGTGAACCAACGAAGATAACAGACGTTGTAGTGTACGCTTGATAAAATAGTAGTACCAGTACATAAGGGAGGGGTGAGAAATAGAGTTGAAAATTACAGGCCAATCAGTTTGACATCAGTGGTAAGTAAATTAATGGAAAGATTGATATGCAACCACATCAGAAATATATGTGAGGAACGTAAGTGGTTTTCAAGCAGGCAACATGGTTTCAGGCAAGTATATTCATGCGAATCTCAGTTGGTGGGATATATGCAAGATATTTCAGATGAAATGGACAAGGGAGGCCAAATTGATAGTGTAGCACTAGATCTTTCACAGGCGTTTGACAGAGTAAGCCATAAAATGGTAGTAAATAAGGTAAAAACCATTGGAGTGGATAAGAAAGTCATTTGCTGGGTAGAAGAATTTTTAAAAGGTAGAAAACAGAAAGTTAGGGTAGGAAATGTAGCATCAAAAGAAGTGGAAGTAAAAATGGGTGTGCCACAGGGTAGCGTATTGGGACCATTGCTATTCATTATTCTAATGAATAATTGTGTTGATTGTTTACTATCTGAAATTAGATTGTTTGCAGATGACATAATGCTGTATAAAAGAATCAAAAGATAGAGGACTGTAAACAGTTGCAGGGTGATCTGGACAGGATATCTAATTGGGTTGGTAAACATGGAATGAAGATAAATGCAAAGAAGAGTCAGCTTATTAGACACACAAATAAAAAACAAAAGGTTAATTATGAATATAAGGTGGGGAAAGAATTGCTTGCTGAAGACTTGAAATGTAAATATGTTGGCATTACTTTTGATAACAAACTTAACTGGGCAGGACACATAGGACAGGTGGTAGGAAAAGGTTTCAAAGTTCTGCACTTGTTGGAGAGAGTGATGAGGGGATGTAAGAGAGAAGTCAAGGAATTGGGTTACAAAACTTAGGTCAGACCATTGCTCCAATATGGTAGTGTGGTATGGGACCCTCATTTTACGTATCAAATACAGGATTTGGAGAGAGTGCAAAGAAGGGCTGCTAGATTTGTTTCTCGAAATTATCGCAGAATGCAATCAGTGACGGATATGATAAAGGAGCTGGAATGGGATTCATTGCAAGACAGGAGGAGGATGAGGAGGGTCATCTGAGTGTACAGGGCATATACTGGCGATGAGGCATGGAAAGATATTGCAATAGGTATGAAAAGTAGTGCATGGAAGGGAAAAGATGACCATGACCACAAGCTGGCACTCGATTTCAGGCACAAGGGTGTGGGAAGATTCTCTTTTTTAGGTAAGGGTGTCAGGGATTGGAATGAGTTACCAAGAGAAATGATGAATAATTTACCGAAAACTTTGAAGGAATTTAAAGATAAAATTTGTAGAGGGCAAATGTAGGTAGGTGCAGGATAGGGGGAAGATGGGTGTGTAGGGAAATTGCCACCGGTGCCTGTGCTCCATTGCAATTAAATTAAATTTTAAAAAATAAACTGATCACTTCATCTTGCACCATTTATTGGTGAGAGATGTGAATGTCTGCTAAAAACCCTGCATTCATGATCAAGAACTGGGCGCCAGGAATTACTTCCACATGAAATTAATAAACTGTATTCCCTGTAATAATTACAATAATGACAGCAATGCAAGGAACTAATCTTATTTATTAAACACTGGGAAATGGGAGATTTCAAGAAATGAAAACGGTAATCTACTAGTAATTACATTATACATTTAATATATGCAAAGGATACAGTTAATTTATTCACGAAAATTGATATGACACTGAAATCGGATCCAATACAAATAAAGACAAACATAAACATTACAAAGGGAACACGAAGCAGAGGAATAACAGATCATTTACAGTTTAATATAATTAAGCTCAGTTCAGTGAGGATGAGAGTCTCTTTATCTAGATGAAGCTATTCATTAGGGCTGTTACTGGGTTTTGTAACACAGTTATTGGGGTCTCGACAGTTTCAAATGAAGATTTGCGGTAGCAAATAGTTTACAAATTTTACCGTGGAGCTGGTCCTTGGCGACGAAGAAGGATTGAAGGAGACCACCACGAGAAGTCACCACAAAAGATCACAAATTACTGTGAGGTTACACTGAAGCGTTGTACACTTATTGGCACTGACGGCCACACACACTGCGGAGTGGCACAAATTTGCACACGCCGCACTCGTCCAGTCAACCCGTCGCAATAGAAGGCTGTCTTTGCCTCCCAGGGTCGAACTCACGTCGATTCCACTCGGAAGATCGCTAGCTCACGCAAGCACTAGACGGCTCGCCGCCTGGGAACACAGTGGCACAAAGATTCTCGCAAATTGAAGCATTCGAGATGCGGAATGCTTCAACGTGGTCTACGAAATATTTTGAACTTAATGCCTGTTACTGACTCGATCGAACTGGACATATTGTTGGCGGAATTGGACTATCTTCATCTTTTAGCTATCATCAATCCGAAGATTGGTTTGTAGTAATTCTCCATGCATGCCGCTTCCCTGCCTTCCTTTCTAATTCTAAATAACTGCTGCATATCATGTCATTCATAATTTGGCTCATATAGCTTAATATTCCTCTGCCTTTGTGGTATCTTCCTGCTACCATTCCTTCAAGAATAGCTTTAAGCAAACCATTGTGTCGCAAAATATGACAAGATGTCTTCTTTAAGTCCCTCCAGAAAGTTCGTTTCCTGAAAATTCTTCCTGATACTTCGTCATTGGTGTCATGATCCATCCAGCTCAACTCCAGTATTCGTCTGTAACACCCGACCTCAAATGCCTCCAATCGTTTCCCATCCCTATGGTCCATGGTTCACTTTCGTATAGCGCCATACTCCAAACATATGTTTTTAGAAGATTCTTACGCGTTGACGAGTTTTTTTTTTTTGTTTTTTTTTTTTAAGTGGAAACTTTTTTCGTTTATTTAAAGCATTTTTAGCTTTGTTAAATCAAGATAGTATTTTTCTTCCTGATTCTCCCATCTTGTTTGACTATACCAAACAGGTAACACAATTATTTAAATTTATCAATTAATTGTTCGTCTACTTCAACTATATTTATTTTTTAACGTCCCTGTCACAAATTAATAATTGTTTATTTTGAGAAGGTATTATACATCTGAAAATAACATCAAAATGCTACTTCAACGTTTAATACCTAAGCAGAACGAGAATATGCTGCTGATACATTCTTCGCATTCAAGGCTACACAAGGAATAAATGAACCTTTCTACGCATACGTAGCACATCTAATTTATCTTGTATTGTATTGTATTAATGTCATGTAACTGATCGACTTGTTTGTTTGTGCGAAATGTTATTTATTTGTCATTCAGACCATCTCCTGTGTACTAGTTTTCCTAACATTATGAATAAAATGTTTAGTGAAAATGAAGGTTCAAGAGGAAATATGTAAACAATTAACAACGCTCTCATTCCATTTAATGTAGATTGTAGCCTGATTGTTTAAGTTATAATGCCTTTATTCACAATTTGTCAGTGTAGATATAGTATAGTAAGAGGACTGTCCTTTTCGAAATTTCGCAATTTTGAAATGCCAAGTGATGTGTCATAATTTGAAGTAAGGAGACAGTCTTTGTATTTCACGAACATATTAGATGTGTTAAATATTGATAGCGGTTGAGTTTAAAAAAAAATCTTTATCGGTCACTGCCTTATTTGAAAAAAAACACCGATCTATGAGGTGACTTGCTGAAAGGAGGAGATTCTTGTTATTCCTTGAAAACATGGTATTGCTGGCGAGAAGAAATTGATGAAAATGACAATCAAGTATGTGTCAGAAACGCGTATTTTTTAATTCCGGTAGATTTTATATTATAATCATGTTGATGATCTCTTCGAGTTTTCAAATAAACGCATAGTACGACATCCGAATTAACGTGTATTTAAACTGTTTATAATGCCTCGATGATAATGAGCAACAATCCTTAGAAACAAGTGGGAGAAACATAAACAAAGATATGAACATAATAAACACTTATATTTACGTTAAACGTCAGCTTATATTAACACTCAAGAAAGGGAAAATCAATATTATACAATATCCATGTATTTAACTGTCGCACGTAACCAGTAGGCTGATACAAGCTCCATAATTTGTCTGAGAAGGCGATCTACATATTCAGTGCCTTGCAGTATATTGCATCACCTCTTCTCAAATATAAATCTGTAAATTTTAGCCCAAACGTTGATATATTCAACCCAAACGAAATTAATTAATAAACAAAAGATCACAATGAAATGCTACAAAGCCCATATTTAGATCGCGATATTTGACGTGAAAATGTGTTTGACGGTAATTATTTCTGATACCGGAGGTCCACAATAGTGTTATGGTTTTTTTGTTGGTATGGCGTGGCCACGAATCACAAGATTCTTCAGTATTCAGAGGTGATATCGTCTTGGGCATTCGGAAAATATACCATATCTTCTACATCACCACATTCACAGCGAGTCATTCTGTACATCTGTGTCATCGAACCAGTTTCTTGACAGTTATCGTCAACGTACAATGAACTTGATATGATACTTGAAATAACAGGTTCATCTGTTTTCTCAGTTTCGCTGTGTGGTATAGCTATGTCTGGCCGAGTCTAAAGTATATTTGCCTTCCTGGTTAATGAATAAACTTCATTGTTCCCTGTTATATCACTGTGGAATCTCACGTCTACGAGTACCACGCTCTCAAATACTCTAGGACGCTCTGATGTTCTAATTCCACCTTAAGTAGGATTACGGGTTAGATTATGCTACGAAGTAGAGTGCGATTGAAACTCTCACTCCCTTCCGTTACGCTCACACGAAGTTTGGTCGCGAGGATAGGTAGGCTTAGCTTGGAGCTACATGTCACTGAGCGTGGCGAGTTAAACGAAGCTGATACCCCTACAAAATAGAGGTCAGCAACCGTGAAGGCAGGCTAGAGGCCTTAGCGCCACATAACGAACCACAGTATTCAGTGTGATCTCCATACGGCGAGCGCACGTTTAATAAGGGCTGGCCGCTGTATTCACTTCATTGTGCCGTAGTCTGCCTTGCACAGGGCCCACTTCCGCCCCGATTGCCTATAACTTAATTAGCCCTAGATGTTTGGCCTGCTCGCAGCGCCTCTGTCGGCCAAATTGCGTTCTTCAGAACCGTCCCGGTCCGTCCTGCCGGGCCTCTAACCTCCAACACCCGCTTCCCCCTCCACCTCACGCGTCCCCACCCCATACCGACGGAATCTAATTAACTTCTTATCAGGCCTCCCTGTATCCTCCTTCCGCAACAACTGCGATTCCGAAAGTTTGGCACTCAGGGTAACGGCCGGGGATCTTTGCCCGCTACGAATTTAGGCTTCAATCAGCATTAAAGCGGGGATTAATGAATATGTATTCGGGGCTAATGTCTCCTTTGAGAAGTATCCGGCCGAGCTGGGGAACGGCGTGTTGATAGCGACTTTCTCTTCGACTTGCGGAGCTATCCGCTGTGACACCGTAAACGGGCAGCAACAATAAACTGAAAAATATTTATCTGAGAAGAATAAAATAGCGCAACTTATAGCTATTACCCCGGGACCACACGCTTGTTACTTGCCACAAACTCCAAGCCTCTCAAAACGCTTGGTTAATTTTGGGGAGCCAAACATCGTCATCCACACACTTGCTAGCTCGCTTGTTTGTTTTGCAGAAGCAAGCATGACGGACGTCGAGGTTGTGTCGGCCATAACTTTTGGCATAACCTATTTTTTAAATAAAAATACATAAAAAGTTCGTGGATGCTAAAAACCACAGAAACCGTACTGAGTATTTATTATAATTTCATTCTAGTAGCTATGATTAATATGTACTTCATGTACGTATTTAATTTAATACAAGTATATTGTTTTATAATAGGAATTGTATAATAATTATTGTTTTAACGGCATTATAATGTCTCTATCAATTATTTTTTAATTGCAGAGAATTTATGGAAGAAACATCTGATGAGCTTCTTTTTGAGCCGTATGGGCAGTTTGATAACTTCTGCCGGATGAGATATGCTGATTCTGAATATTCGCTGAACTGATTTCTAAAGAAAGTACAGACTTCAGAGAAGCTATACTGTACCAGCTAAAATAATAAATTTATGGCTGAGCCAGAGCGAATAAAATCTTGTTTTTTCTTTAAATGTTTACGAAATGCGACAGTAAGAATTTTTTAAAATCTCCATGACAGATTTATTTAAAACTTCACTAAGACGACTCGAAGCATCAGCAGGGTTCTACTTGGTAGCATTAGTTTTTTTGAAACATCGTTGTTAGGCCATTTATTCATTTTACCTGCAGCACTTCTATCACAATAAACAAGAACGCATGTCTGTCCGTCCTCAGTGCACAAACGATACTAAGTCCGCACAAACGTGTAGACGCTTCGCAAACGCTTGGCGCAAATTTCCTTTCATTTGTGACAAAAAGCGACACTCTATCGGATCAACCTCAAGTGTTAACAATCCTACACAAGCCAAGGCAAACACCCAATCCACACGTTTCAATTTGTGACAGTTTGACTAGGTATGGCAACCATGTGGTCCCGCCTTTAGCGAAACAATTGGCTCGGCTAAGCTGCGATATAATTAACGCAGCAAGAAATGTTTTGTCGATACACTTCTCAGTGTATTAGACTAATAACATTAGTTGTAGGTAAGTGCATAAGTCGAATGACACCTTCTACGGAGAGCACTACTTGTCTTGTAAGGGAAAACATGGTCGATATGCCTCAATTGCTGGTCCATACTAGGCGCTTGATCTGATATTATCTATGGTAGAAAACATTTTCGTCATTTTTTACTTTTGCAGCGGGTTAGAGAGATTGTATTACGCAATTCTTAATCATCAATTTGAGTACAAAGCAGGTGAATAGAATCCTAAATTTAACTATTTGGCAAATAGAGTGAGGGCAACGATAGTATTCATTACGAGTCATATTAGGATAGGTACATACCCCTATATCCATTTGACAAAAGTGGTGTTTAAGAAGCTGTACAGGTTTGTTCTACATTCATTATCTGCTCTCATATGAAACAACTCATTACATCTTACACGCCTCATCACGCTCAAATACATATATACAACATTCTTAGGCATGCAGGGAACATGAACTATAAAAACGTTTGAAAATATTTGCATAAGTACCATCGCTCCAACAAAAACAAAATTAACTTCTCTTAGAATTTCAAAAGGAGCAAATTATTTGTTCTTCCATCTGAAATGCTACTGATAGATTGAGCTCCTACGAAAAGTGCGTTAATAAACGTAACTCAGGAATTACATTGCAGATGATACCTTGTTTGTAAGTCGAGGCAAGATAATCCGATATCCAATCACATAAATTTTTGGATGACCCTATATATCCGTATCAGCAATACTCGATCCATAAACATTATACAGCATTAGCTTGGGACTTACAAGTACATGGCTGACAATGGAACTGTTTCTTAGGACCGAGCGTGGTGATGTAACGGCTAGCGTTCTGGCCTCTCATTCGGGAGGACGGTGGTTCGAATCCCTGTCCTGGCATCCACATTTGGGTTTTCCATGGTTTCCCAAATCACTCCAGGCAAATGCCGGGATGCTTCCTTCAAAAGGCCATGGCCGAATTTCTTCCCATTCCTTGTCCCCCATCCTTTAGACTTCGCTGTTAGAGAGACGTTAAGCAGATAAAAAAAAATCTTTCTTAGGTAGGCTTGTTCTTAAAATTTCATCTGAGCTACTTTTCTGACAGGTAAATATCGAGGCAGGTGTGAGTGCTGTAATGTGTAGAAACATGACTGATAGCTTCCGTTGAGACGTTATTTTCTATTATACCTGACGAAATATGAGCTCTCAGTTCGCTCGAGGTACTTTACAACGCTTTTTATTTCTTTTTACCAGCAAGATAGACGAGCATTATCCTGTAGCCTAGTAGCAAGACGAGAATTTAAGAATAAAAAATCTCGACATACGAGTATTGCGAAGAAGCAGACTTCACCCGTGGCAGACTGTTCCACCAGAAACCATTTGAGAGATATCGGCGCTGCCTCGCTCAGGCACAGTACTCGCTGTAAACCTCGATACTGTATCCTAGCCGTAACCTAGTGACCTACATCTGCCGACCCATAAGGGAGGGTGCGGGGAGATGGCTCTGCTCCGCAGATATCTGAAACACCTTGCGCCGTGAAGTCGAAACCAGCCCGAGGCGCAGATACCATTCCCCGTGACACGATTTTCATCATACGACCTCTCTGGTAGCGTATGTCGTTGGTCGATGGCTTAGATTCTATTCTGTTACACAAACTTCACAGTATTCGCTGTACTGAAACATCTGAAGTAACTACAATATACAAAATCTGAGTCGACAGCATATGTCTCCCATAATGGTAGAGAATAAAAAATTAAAATTAATGAATTTAATTAATATTCTCCAAGCACACACTTAGATTTGTTTATTCGTTTTATTACCAACGGTATACGAATTGTTGTTACTCTGCATGTTCATGTAATATGAGAACACACTCAAACATATATATATATATGAGAGAGAGAACTGTATACAGAAACCATCGGCAGTCAAAATTTAGTTTTCAAAATAATACATACATGTATGTACACATTATATTATTTCTAAAGAATGTTTTTCTGTCAAGAGCCAACTTTCACCTTTCATGCTTAACGAAAATCGATAATCAGGGTGTCACTTTAGAGATTAAGTTCCTTGCTTTCGTATCATTATTAATTAAGAAATAATTGTTTCGAAATAAAAAAAAGTAAGTGGTAAAATTAAGAACTATCAAGGTCACGCGTATGCGATAGTTCAGAGTCAAGCCGCTAGGCTTCGCTCGCGTAGATAAGAAGTGATCACTGTATAGCAGCATCACGTATCTCTGAGGTATTGATAAACTGTGTGTTTTCTAGAGTAAGGGATTTTCGTATATTTTAATTTCTGTTAGTGGAACATTTCATCATTTTAAATTGTTTCGTAAGAAGTATTTTGCTCCGTATCTATTTCAGTTGAAAAATAAATATTTTCTACAAAGAGCCGGTCCTTCTTTTATCCTACTTCAAACCACCAACCTTGATATTTAGCGTATACCGTTCACCAAATTTTGACACAAGCCACCTAGCTTCGTATTAAAGTCCTATCTTTGAATGTTTTACGTATTCACATATTGAAAAGTTATTTTCAGCATTGAAGGGGCAAGTTACCGGACTTAATTTAGCTGCTCTTACTACAGAGTTTAAATGTAATGCAGGTTATTCAAATGAAGCAAGAAACACTGAAACGTTGACGGATTTATCATAATTGGGTTTCGTCAGCAACTGCCCAAACTGCCCTCTTCCCTTTTCGCATCTGTGAGCGTTTCCACCCTAGGCCTAATTGTGGAGTCGAGTATTTGTACGAGGGAAAAGTTCCTTAATTAAAAACAAGCAAAGGAAATACCCGACAATTGTAGCGAGTTTTAAATACCGTTTTGGTGCATCAGCTTCCAAACGGCACAACGAATGAAGCTAATGATGTTTGCTTCTCTTGGTTCTATTAGATTGACTAAGGTTTTCAATCAGACTGTTGAGCTACATGATAGCAGAAAAAACGGCGGATAGCCGTATAAAGAGCGCAAGGCAGGGTAATACCGTTGGTTCAATGGGCGAAAGCGCTCGTGGGAAAAAAAGAAAACACGATCAAAGAGGAAATGAAATACGGGAAGGAAAAATCATTCAGAAAATTTCAAAAGTTCTTTCAGCAGACTATCGTAATTAAGATGTTACTAAAACTAAATTACTTTAGTTATCCAATACTTCTCTGCATATTTCTTTTTCGATTGTACCAGATTTACTTCATTAAAAATCTATCTAAATATGGTTATTTTTTAATAATTTTTATTGTTGATTGTAATGTGAAAATAGCCATGAATCATAAAATTGTTTGGTGGCCAATATTTGATGGTTAATTTAGCGTTACCCAGACACAAGGAACATACAGAACTTTCTGAACCAGAAAAACTATTGGTAAATATAGAATTTAGACAAATGTTTATAAATTATATATGTATTTTAATTTAATTTCTCACAATGTAAAGGCCGCCACACACGTGCGGGAAACCCAAGGGATTTGGACGCAATGGTCACGGCCTTGCGGGATCCCGCCACGTGTGTGGGCACTTGCTTGAGGCCGTGGCCGCACTCCAGTGCGGCCACGGCCTCATCGAAATACAATTCTTACTTCCTGGAAGGCCGGGAGGGAGGGTGAGAAGCTCAGCGTGTGTCCTGCGTCAGTCGGCCTTCGATGATTTCTGTATGTGTTGCGATTTTGTTTCTCTGTTTTGTTTCTAATGTTCCGTTTCGTGATGTTCCGTGTTTATAAATATATATGATAGTGAGCCCTGTCTATAGGAATTGAAGTACCAGGAATACAACGACACAAACAAACGAGAAGCTACCTACGCCAAGCTGGCATAAATATTGAAGGAGAATGAACCAAAAGCAAAAAAATAAAAAGAATCAATACTAAAAAAAATATCAGCAACATTAAACCATCATTAAATGAATCTTTGCGAAGTGATGTGCTGAAGAACATTAAAAAAAAAACCGTGTTGCAAGAAGATCACTTTGACGTTGTTAGCAAAACCGTTGTCATAAAATTACGTGGCCTTCCGACCAATCAAATGCTAATAGCAGAAAAAATAATTAATGACACCCTGTTTCAAGTCGAAATGGGCTGTTAGGAATGTACAGTGAGCATCGGTTACCTACTTCTGGCCTGTACTATTCTGCAGGCAGCAGTTCTGGATTGTTTTCCCAGGAACCTCATCGAATAGTCTCAGCCCACAACCTTTTCAAGCAACACCCGCAGGATCATTATAAACCACCAGCAGATTTTGATAAATTACCAAAAAACAACGACACAGCAGCAATGTTCTATAAAATTATAATGCAAATGATGTCATGTGATGATTTGAATTTGAGTTTACATCACATGATCAACTATATTAATGACAACATGACTTTAAACTAATATTATTTTAATTTAGTTTTTATGACATTTAAACTTAATTTTATGTTGTTGATGTATTTACGAATGGGAATAAATCATTTACAGTAAAAGTCTGGCTATCCGAGTTCCAATTATTTTTGAAATATGATAGGAAGCTTTTATGAAGATATGGAAATACAGAAAAAGGCTGCTTCAAGTTTTACTAGGCAACTTAGAGAGAGGTAGCACTGTGACAGATTCAATAAAGAAAACAGTAACAGCAGCCAACGCGTGCACATCATCGGATGCTGCCATCGTGAAGCCAACTCTGAAACCCTTGAGGATTTTAACCCCCCGTGTGTGCAGCGCCACTTCGATGAAATCCCTGCGGTCCGGCCCGCGGACTGTTTCCCTGCGGCCCGGCCTCCACGTGTGTGGCTACCTTAATGCGTATTTTCACGAACACAACAAATAAATCTTTAATAATATTCAATTCATTTTCGCTCTCTTCCACTTATTTTTTATAACATACGTCCATAACTTTCCTAATCGTTTCAACAACAACCAAGATTATCGGTACTTTGTTTGATATCCATAATTTAAAAGAAAGTTAAAAAGAATAGTCATCTGTTGGATTTGAATAAACTTGTAGGAAAACGACCAAAGTGGGACATCCTAAATAGTTGTAATTATTAATATATGGTTTAATGTACGCGCAAACAGTGATAGGAAGAATTGTGCTTGTATTGGGTTTCGTGCCTACAGCGGCCCAATGAGGGTGCCGACGCTACGGTGACCCGTTACAGGGATGTCCACCTCGCTGTCGCCTACCTGTCGCCAGCCCGTCGCCAGTGTCCAGGTAGCCGAACAAAGGCAGCCACTTTGTTTGTAAGGGAGGAGACTGTAATCCCTGTACAGGCGCGTTCCCACGGCACGTGGTAGGCATTACGCGCCTTTCATCTTCTACCGCCTAGCGGTGGGTCGACGCGCGCCCTCCCGGCTAGAATATGCGGCAAAGATGACAGGCATTCCCTAGCAGGTGCCGAGGGACGCCACGTGGGAACGTACCTTTAGAGAAACGCAACTCCGGGAATACCGTAGGGACCGGCCAATAACTTTCACTACTCCTGGACTTATTGAGGCTGACGTCATGAATGTTTCCGAAATGCATCGATTTCTCAAGAGATACAACTATACGATTCCAACAAATAGAATAGCTACTGAAGAGTAGGACACCTTACGGAACCAATCACCGGCATAAAAATTTTCAGGTGTAACTAATTTTCTGTGTATTTTTGACCTAATGCTGTCGAGAGGCGTGGCCAGCAACGGAATCGTGGGAGGATACGAAAGAGCCATACTTGGAAGGATGGTTGTACTTACTCGGTACCAGGCAAGCAGTGAAAGAGGATGGATGCGTAAGGCTTTCAAAGTATGAAGGCTGGAGTGAGCGGATGAGCACTGTTTTCAAAGTGTGGAAGGTATTCTTACAGAACGAGGCCGTTCGTAAGGCAACGTTGTATGAGTCGATCTTACAGAATACAGATGCGCATAAGTCAATGGTTACTTCATGGTTGTGGTGAGCCACGTACGAGTATTACAACATTATCGGCGCCAAAGCAGCCACAACTGTTCACGGTAATTGCACTACAATCCTAACAGTGTTTACTTCGTAAAGTAATTGAGACTGCCACAGTAACGATCCCTTCAAAAAAACTTGAACGAATAAGAGTTTCGCCTCCGATAAAACGAGCGAATGTTTAAAAAAAAAAAAAAAAAAAAAAAAAAAAAAAAAAAAAAAAAAAAAAAAAGAGCTTTGAGTTATTAAATGTTTATATTTAAAGATGGATTAATTTTTTTGATCTTTCAGTCGCCATATTTGCTGAGTAATGTAAAAATACTCTGGCTCCCGACTTTTCATGCTAATATAATTATTTTAACAATGTATTCAATCATTTAAAACGTAAAATTCGCTGTCCGATCGATGTAATGAGAAATTTTTGTCATCTGTTCTAAAGTTTCATCATGTTTAATTTTTCCATTAATTTTTCGTATTTCCTTACTTGTTTTTTATGTTTACTTGTTAGTTGACTAATGTAAGTGATGCAGTGTTTTGTATTTGATTTTGATATTCATTGGATTCATACTAATGATAAGTACACCTCTGTCCATAAGACGTAAGTGTACCCAATAAATGACACCTTAGGGCAATTTTATTTCACCATATTTCCCAGAAACTTTTATTTTAGTTTCAGATTCACGGTGAAGGGTAATTTTTAAAATATACAAAATAGTAGTTGTATTGATTCCCGAATCGGTGAAAGTTGTGAGGGGGGTTTCGTTAATTATGCAAAGTAAGCAATTAATAATCTCCCAAACCGGTTCCACTACAAGCTGCATGATTATCAGTTTAACTTTTATCACAGGTAAAGTCGTAGGCTCATAATAAAAGCCACTGGATCTAAATTTGTAAATGATGTGAAAGTTATAAATTTATACTCGTCCAAACATGGAGTTATTTTTTAATTGTATCTAAAAGTGTTGACTTACAAACATATTTCACTAATTCCCGGTTACTCTTCTAATGTAAAATTGTGTAATACTGGGAGAGTCCTAAGCACAAGTCTTAAAAATTTAAGAAGCAACCTATGTTACATTCTAGTGTATATTTACTTTTATTTTTTAAATATTATTGTTGTTTTCAGAATAAATTTCTAAAGAATAATGATAATGAAGTTCAAAATCAATACAATACAAATCAATTACAATATCATTAATTTCAATATTTGCATGGAAACATCAGTTTTTTTTGATTTTTTTTGAATAAAATGTTCCAGGCACTGCTTAGCTTTGGAGATTCTATTTAGCATCTGTACACCGCCAAGTCCTGAGACAGTGTTTTGATGATTCTTACTTGATTGTATGCCTGATATTGCTGCTAAAGCTAAGGTTTCTTATAAATTTACCATTGTTTCCCGCGAATTTATAATCTAAAGCTGTAAATTAAAGATATTTTTGAAAAATACTTTTCGGTAGATTATTTAAAGATCCTCCAAACGATTTTTTTTGTAAGTTTAATCTGTATTTTTTTTTTTTTTTTATTCCGGCACTATGTAAAAACTATTAAAGTTTTTTGGCAACTTTTCAATAGCTTGTAACCTTTGTGTCTGTTACAAACATTAATCTTCTACTTATAATATGTCATAACTTAAAAATCACTTCAAGAATTTTGATCAAATTTTGACATACATACAGTTTAAATTATGATCTAAAAGCAAAGGTTAATAACGTGATGCATCCTTACCGGGGTTGGGGGCAAAAAACTAAAATCCTGTATTAAATCGTTTACAGTAGAAAATGGCATATAATGTTATGAATAGCCTCGATTTTTTGCGGGATCATGATCACTATTAACAACAAATATAAATAAATCCAGAGATTTTTACTTTTATAGCGAATATAAAGATATTGTAGTTAGTTTTTTTTTTTACTTAAGCTTAATTCCATTGGCTCACCAGCAGATTGCGTCATCGTAATATACTTACGTTGTATCTTTCTTTTCTAAAAACAGCTGGTGTCTGCAGTACCTACGTCAATAAACTTAAGAGCTTTTGCTAAACATATTGTAGTTTCTTTTTGGCGTATACTTGTTACTGTCATGGTTCTCAAATACACTAGTTCTACACAAATTACAAACAGTATAATAGTAAAAAATGTACAATTTTGTAAATTATAATAGCATATTCAGTTCTTCGATTATAGAATATATTCCCTATAATTGACAACAAAATAGATGCACTAATAGAATGGAATATATATATATTTCTGCTCCACTTGCGTTTCTTTGTAGATCGTCATGAGTATGGTTTCTGAAATGGAAGATCCACTGCGAACCACATAAAGCAAGTTCGGTAAGATCGTTTCGCATATGAAGCCGGCCCACATCTTCCGGCGGAGAGTGGTCGGCGATAGATGTTGTAACGAGCCGCGCTGTCGCCACGTTACAAGGTGCATTTTTATTATATATGTAATAATATAAGAGTAATTTACATAAATCTTGGGCGACCACGTGAATAGATTTTTGTTGTAATTTTATAAAGTACGCAAGATTCCAAGTGAGGACTGTAATGAAATGGTGAACTTATACAGTGTATCGTAGCAAAGCGAATATTCAGAATTATTGAGCTATGTAGGCTTGAAGCTAATCTTGGTGTTCCCGAGCCCTTGGCGACACAAGTCGCGGATTTGGGATTTGCCAGGACCACACACCCTGCTCCCTGGGGATGGGTCACTCACCGAGCGGGAAAAAGCCTGCCGTCCGAAACCCGAATGTTCTCTCGCCCGGCGAACTTAGCCGAATATGTCCGACCTCTGTTGGATTCTTTGGCCAAATCACATATCGAGGATATCACGTGACATTAGGTGCCGACCTGAAGGTCCAATCAAAATGAGCGTATAACTCAAAATCCTGGGAATTTTTGTTGTATGTGAGCTTCGAGACTACAAATGGGCGGAGCAAGAAGTTTCCTCGTGGACCGAAGAGCGAGGAGCTGAGATTCTAGATTCTAACTTCGATCGCACCAGTCTGAGGTTGACTTGGAAAGTTGACTTCTTCGCTAACCGCAGCTTGCCTTGCTGGAGCAAGGTTATCACCGCAACACAGCC
>JARYHS010013631.1:132384025-132703396 GCA_031002005.1 Vandiemenella viatica | reverse complement strand
GTTTCCGGACACATGTCCAAATAACATATTTTCTTTGTTTGTGTGTGAGGAATGTTTCCTGAAAGTTTGCCCGTACCTTTTTGTAACACCCTGTATATTGTTCCGCGTAAAGGAATGCAAATGATGTAGATTATAGCGAAAGCAACAGCCGAGAATTTAGAAACATTTCAAGCATTTAATTCCTATCCATACTAATTTCAGCTTAGAATTTACATGAGACAGTTAAAAGATTCTTAATTACGCTTTGAAAAAAAGCGAATACGGTAAGGTTCTAATAATCGCCATATCTAATGAGCATCGCACGGAAGAAAGAAGTGCAACTCCATTCAGCGAGCACACTTCTTCAGTCGGTGATGCCGGTCCCCTCCGAGGCTGCAGACAGATAATTGTGCTGTAGGGCCCAGCCGCAGCGCTTGTGGTCACGGACCGGAAGTAATCCGGCGCACAGTGGATGAGCGCGTCGCGGGCCTGCCTACCCAGCCAGGGCGCCCACACAAAGAAGGCGTGCACTCATCTAATTATCTGCTACACTAATTATTTTTCCTGTTGATAGGAAGCGAGGGCGAGGGAAGGGTAAAAACACAGGGGTGGGGTGAGGTTCTGGCTTTAATGCCGATCCTGCAGGAGGCGATGGGAGCGCTGATCTTTGTGCGGGAATCTCTGCGGGGTCGGCCTCTAAGAGATCTGTCGGAGCGTAAAGAAATTACGCATCTCACCGCGTCTTGTAATTAACTGTCTTGTGCAAGACTCTGTCTCCTGCCGTAAGGCAGCTTACCGAGCTCAGAAAACAGAAGAGCGGGGCACTTGCTTAGAAGATGTTGACGTCAAGCACAGTAGTTAAACTAGGTTACAGATATTCTAGCTCGTAAAGCGCTTCTGCTGTGGGAATGACAGCTTGTATAGCACTAAAACCTCAACATTTGTTTCTCCTCTAGATTGTTTAAACTTTACTGTATACTCGGTAAATCTCGTTAAAATGTAGTAACAAACAACAGCAATTAACACAAATTGGCATTGTTAAGTTTGGCGATTGCAATCATTTGGAAGTCCATAAAGTCATCACTAGAACAGAAAAAAACATTACTTGGAAAAAATTTGCACATCTTCACTCGATTCGGTATCTAGGTACAACTAAAAAAAAAAGAATTCTAGTGAGAGTGCATTCCACCTCTTTTGTGGCTTGGCTTACTATCTGAACAAGAATACGAGACGATGAGCGTACTAGTGTTCTTCATTTGAATTATAAAAAAAATTATACTCGCAGAACTGGAAGTTAAATAAGTATCCTGGAATTTTTATTACGGCATCATAACCACCGACTTAAGCTGCTACAAAACAATGAATGTATTGTAACACTGTGCTCAGAAAAGAACTGAAGTGCTAGAAATTAAGAAAATTAAGATGTATTTTTGTATAATTACGTACTTACCGTACAGATCCGATAAATAATATTTAAAAACAATAGTGTTTTTATTTAACTAGCTTTCTATATTTGTTACTACCATTAGGGTAGTAATCATGTATACGATATTATTTGCGTTGTTATTTGCCTTTCATTTTATTTTAACAAATATTATTAAATAAATTCATAGAGCATTTTTACTTTTTCTATCTCCAATGATAATAGTTTTCTTTCATCAGCCATCTTCACCTATTTTCTTTATACTTCCTCCAAGTGGAGTTTTCAGCACAGCAAGACTGAAAGTACTGGTTTGTGGTATCGCTAACCTATGCTAGGTACAATTTGTTACAGCTGAAATAATCTATGCATAACGGGATAGTTTTTTTACGTTAATTGAAGAAGAGAAAACTCTTGGACAGAATTTGAGATAAAGCGTCAAAAAATACTTTTCATATGACCTGAGGAACAAATAAAGTCGATCGTAGTTTCGTAAACTAGAATATACCATTTTGGATGTGCAACAGGCCGAAGATGACAATGCATGTTTTCTTATACAGACAACAGAAGTCACTTTCAAATTCTAGAGCAGGCACATTGCAGCCGAACATTGAGTCAACAGAAGTCTTTCTCGGAGAAACTATTGTTCAATTCCTTTTAGGGAAGCTTTACTCGACACCAAAATTAAAATTATATCTTTTTCTTTGTTAGAGATTTATTGCGATTTGAATCTTGTTTTGAGCCACTGTCTTCTTGAATTTGTGGATTGAGTAAATAGGATTTGATTTGTTGCTCTTGTTTATTTCAGGTGTGGATATATCCTGATATATGAATTTTTAATGACACATGAGGTAATTTGCTTTATGCAATCTTTATTTTTGCTGCTTTCGTTGCTTCCAAGGAGCAGAAGAGGACACGGTAGAGGCAGAAGAGCTAAAATAGATGCATACAGAATTAGATAAATGCTGAATAATCTTAAAAACAATCAAATTAGTATTAATATTCAGAGGTATCGAAATATACTTACTTTGACATAAAAATAAATAATGAAGTACTTCTGTTAGAGTGTTACTTTTAGAACAGCTTAATTTGTTCAGGAATTGAAGTATAAATACTCCATTAAAATATATGCGTTAAGTTTATTTTATTTCATCTCACAGTAAAACATTGTATGACTTGTGTTCAGGTCTAATTACAGGTGGAGTATCCTTTTTGCGGCTTCACAGCGAAGATCTCTCTACAGACTCTAATAAGCTGACAAAGACCTCCAATGTACTTTCGTATCATACATGTTTCTGTAGGGTTTGCGTCCATCATGTTAATGCCAATAATTACTCCGCAAAATATGTGACTATGTCAAGCGTGGAAAATCACTATTTAAACTACATTTCATTCAAGATGGCCCGATATCCATGCCATCTTTGGTTCCTTCCTGCTCGTTACCACTCAGCCGCCAATGACGTAATAACACTCAATCTTAATTCAGGACATACAATGCCGAAATCATATAACAACTGCACAAACACTATTTAACAGGCTATGAAATTTCTTATTTATTACCATGCAATTAATCTATACCATTATAAATCTGTAAGCGGACTATGTCTGTCTGTCCCTTTGTCCAGGCACCACTCAGAATCTACTAATCGATTTTGATGAGATTTTCACAATTTAAAACTTATCTTCTACTCTAAACTCTGTGGTACATTTTTTAAGAGACCAAGGAAATGAGCAAGAAATAATAATTCGTTCGTACCGAAAACTGGTTACAATGTATATCTTAAGAAAACTCCGTTACGAGTTACCTACTAACGATCGCGGTACAACACCAGGGGCGCTAATGACCCCGCCGTCGAGGCGCCCTTAAGCCCTAATAACAACAACAACAACAACATACAACACCAGTACGCATTCCACAATGTAGTTTTTGGACTTCAGTTTACTGAAGAACAGTACGGTAGAAATTTTACAATACTATTAGACCTCTTATAGTGGCAATAAAAATGTCCACAAGTTAAGCAGACAATTTTTATTTTTTTTATTATCTATACAAAGACTGCTCAAACAGTTTTGGAGATGGGCGACAGTTTCGATTCTAAGTTAGCCTGCGGACCACATAATACTTGTCAGTAGTAACAATAGATACTTAAGTATAAGAAATATATAATTTAACACAGTTTAAACACAATAAAAAAGTAAAAACCATCAATGAGACCTTTGCAGAAGTTTTTTAAAAATTATAATCAAAGAGTAAACACTTAATGAAACATTTGCAGAGGTTTTTGAGCTAATATATTCTAGACCACTGCTGTTGGTCGGCAAATCCAAATACGCTGACGGGCTTGGAGTTGGGCATCCTAGATATATACGAACGTATACTCAAAATTCAACTTCGTTGTACTATTTATTGGACACAGTTTTAAAACTTCGACTTATGGCCGTTTCCCTAGCGGATGTTGTATCGTTCTTTATTTTTTAGAAAATATGAAAATGTACTTCACCCACTTTAATATAATACTTTTACTTATGTTTCCAGCGTCAGACCAGTACACAGGAATTTCATTTATCCCTTTGTCCGTCTCTGCATTTATTTCGATATCCACGCTATAAATCAAATCACTATTAACGAAATAATACCACACGAACTTTAAAAATCAACTCTTTTGTCTTTATTACAATCTCAATATTAAATTAAACATCTTCTACTTATCTTATATCTTCTATTTTCCACATCACAACCCATTATCAATTACAAATTCATATTTCATTATCTTTATCATTACTCTAATTTCTCTGCCCTCAGGCTTGTATTTTCCAATTACTAATCCCGCCAGGATACTTCGCCGTTCTCCATCGAACCTTTCTATTTCACCTCTTCTCTCAATACATTTTCTCTTCAAACCAATTCATCCTCTTCCAACAAAACGTTTTCTTCAACTCCTTTGAACTCTTCTTTATTCGCCAAAGATCTCCTATATTTGTCTTGACATTCTGTGACCTTGTAACTTATAAATTTAATGTTAGTATTTACGATTACAAATATTAATTAAAAAACAACTTTACTAATGTTAAAATCACAAAATGTGAGGTTGTGTACCTCACAAGGTACACTACCCATCTTGTCGGTGAACATGTAATACCATCAATAACTTTCCACAGAGAGATGAACGACTTTTGTCGTCACAATGTCACCACTCTTCCGCTTGTCCTGAACGAGAAATACTTGTCATCGCTATTACTGTTAGATTACAAGTTGAGCTATTTAGTGTTTCGCGCAAGGAGGTCGCACAGACATTGGGGCGCGTCTGCAGCTGTTTGTGAAGTAATTACGGCCGCAGCTGCTCCGTCGCCGCAGACACGGAGCGTATTTCGCAGGAACAGAGTGCGCCAAATGGGTGTCGGTTCCGCCATCTCCGGGTCGCGCCCTCGCCGTGTCGAGGCCTGCCCAGTTTATCTGGAGCTGTCGCGGCGGCGGCGGCGTCGACGACGGTAAATCAGGGCGGCCGGCTGGATGGAGCTCGGCTTCGTGACGTCACCGGCCGGATGCGTGGGCCGGCCTCCCGCCCTGAGTTATGGTCCAGATGGGCGCCGCTTCCCTCGAGGACCGCTCCGTGCGATTTACTGGCTACGCCCCCCACACGAGATGTTCACGTGCCGGAGAGGAGTCTCCACCACTGCAGTCCTAAAAAACAACGAGCTTCCCATAAGCAAATTGTGAAACCTCACTCAAGTTGACAACACCACGCTGATCTGACACGTTACACTATTTATTTCTTCTTACATATATCCGAGATCTTTGTAGTCGGGAGAGGATTTAGTCACTGAATGAAAATAAATTCGGCCAAGCCTTTTAAAAAGCATTTCCCGGCATGCTAACGTGACTTCTGGATTCCATGTAAAACCGAAATATGAATGGGTAAACCCTCCAAATGCTGTGCACGATATGTTAAACGCTAGCACAGCACATTTGGTAGTGTGCTCGCAACCTGTTTACCATAGTTTTAATGCTTAAAGACATCCAGTTTACCCAGTAATGCTATTATGATAGATGAATTGGGTACTTAAATTTTCTGGTTCAAAAACACACATATGCTACCTAAACCGCTAATGAAATAGGGTATGAATAACAACTGGATTTCGCGGGAATACTGCGTTGTTTATTTTACAGCCTAATTTTTTGGATGTCATTCTACAACCTTCGTCAGAGATACTATAAACAAAACAACAGCGACGAATCTGCCGAAGTTCGCCATTCCATTAACAACTGGCACGAAATAACTTTTGAAGACTTGAGGCTGCTGTGAAGAGATCAGTGGTTGTCTCCTCGAGTGAAGCGGCAGCAGAAATTTCAAAGATTACCAACATCTTCAACGAAGACAGCGACCTATTTACCGCGATTATTTACGCTCGTTGCTATGTCAACATAAATAGTATCTCTGACGATGGCTATAAAATGGCAACCGATAGCTAAATAGTATTTCTGACGATGGCTGTAAAATGGCAACTGAAATCTAAACAGTATCTCTGACGATGGCTGTAAAATGGCAGCCAAAAGCTAAATAGTATGTCTGGCGAAGGTTGTAAAATGGCAGCCGAAAGCTAAATAGTATCTATGACGATGGCTGTAAAATGGCAGCGAAAAGCTAAATAGTATCTCTGTCGATGGCTGTAAAATGGCAGCCGAAAGCTAAATAGTATCTCTGACGATGGCTGTAAAATGGCAGCCAAAAGCTAAACAGTATCTCTGACGATGGCTGTAAAATAGCAGCCGAAAGCTAAATAGTATGTCTGGCGAAGGCTGTAAAATGGCAGCCGAAAGCTAAATAGTATCTCTGACGATGGCTATAGAATGGCAGCCGAAAGCTTAGACTGTCAAATAAATAACGTTGCATTCCCGCAAATCGAGTTGTTATTAACAAATACGACCCCAGAAACATGAGAATTCATAAGGTATGAATGATTAAATAAACAAAAATTTATTATAGTAACAAAAACGTTACTCTCAGTCCCCCCAAAAAAAATTCTCATCGTATGATAACTTTCAGAAACAGTTCTGGTAGACATTTGTCTTAATTATCGTTAGTGGTACTGTAATGACTACCTTCATGTCACGAATAGATTCAAAAAGTTAGTCTTTAAAAGTAGTTTATCTTTGTTTCTCACATCTGTAACACTAATTGTTCCTGAAAACCTTTTAATCAATCAACATATAGTTTGACACATTCAGTATAAAAAGTTTCCTCGTTGATAAAACATTCATAGAAGCTGGTGTCTGCTAACAAATGCTCACCAAACACTATTTTAAATCTTTAACAAATTTATGAATATTTCACGTTTTTGTTCACATCTTGGATATATTTCTTATTTTATGGCCCATGTCAAAAAAATAAGCCTGCTTTATGGTGTAAGAATAGTTGAAGCAGGTTTGGAGTTAAGCAGGTGTAACAGCCCTCAATCCTAAACTTTAACTGTAATTGTATTCAATGAAGCATTTGTATTAAGCTAGAGTGTGACTGAAAATGGGTTTGTATGTTTGTTTTGCAGCTTACTGTAAATAGACTTTGTTTTATGAAAAGAAATTATATAGATACCATGTAATGGGTTTAAGGACCAAAATATGCAAGAGAATTGCTTAAATGTTTGTAATTCCAAGTATTTAGGCAATTTAAGATGTATAAAGGACAATTTACTACAGTTTAAAATGATTTCTGTGGATAATTTTGTGTTTAAGAATCTTTAATTTTCATTTCTAAGCATTTTGTAATGATTGTAAATGATTATGTGTTAATTCTGATTGTTTTTAATATGTTTCCAATTGTTTAAGTATTGTTAATGTTCGAGAAATATCTATCGGAAGCCTTTGTAGTGTTATAGAACTTTCGATGAAACTTATATAAAGCGATCAGCAAACACTCAAACAGTTTTTACTTGGACAGTTTTCCGACGAGTTCATGAACACCGTGTGTGACTGTATAGTCTTTGGAAGAATGGTGAATTTAATCGCTGGAGTTGTTTACATGTGTCCAATATCTTTAAAGTTCGAAGTGCTTATGAAAATAAAAACAAGTTGAATTTGAAACTGGATCGTGGACTAGTTATTTAAAATATTATTAAAACCACGAGACATCTAACACAGGGCTACCAACTTAGATGTTTCCATTTCTTTTTGGACCCAAATTTAAATAATAATTTAAATTTCAATATTCATCATACTATTACTATTTATATCTTCAGGTATATAAATTGAAACCTATATTTACACCGGTACTGGGGTATTGTATCTTTTTTCCTTGATATCTTAGATAATTTGCTTCGCGAAGGACTTTTAGAGCAATAACGGTAAGAAGTATGTAGTTAATAACGCATTGATTATTTGCGGCGCATAGTGCCTTGTAGTGTCTCAGTACTTCCTGTTTCGCACTGACTGATTGGCAGCTTGATATAAAGAGGTCGGCGAAGCAGACACAGTGTTTGCGGGATGCCAACAGCCCGTAATGGCGCAGAGCCAGCTAGAGTCACGCTTCGCCAAGCTGCGCATATTGTCGAGCGGGGATACACTGTGTTTGACAGCGGCCGGGGGAATACAGAACCAGCCGCCGTATCCACACGCCACGACTAGCTGTCGATGTGGTTCCGTGTTTGTTCAGCCGTCTCTGCAAGATGGACAGGCATCTGATTTGCCTCCCTGATGGGGTATACCGTGCCGTTCTCCACCCAGCTGTCAGCTACCCCACAGTATTATCTTACCATCTCGTCTAATCGTGTTGCATACATTTCCGCCAATTTAATTTTCTGTTTTCTTAATAAAACTAAAACTGTAGCAAATATGGTGTAGTGTAGAGGTGGGCAAAGTGACTCACTAAAAAGAGCGGTGTTCATTTGATCACTCCACGAAAAGAACTAGTTCTTTTGAACGGTTCACTAGCTCAGTTTTATTTGAGACTTTTTTTTCAGGTCTCACCCCTCAGAATCCGGTTACGCCCCCACTTTTCGATGAAATACCCCCCTTAAATCGACTTTGATGCAATTAGTAGACCTTTTTTTTTAGCTCTACAGTCCACAAAACCTACGTGAACAAGCTCTTCTTGTTGTTCGGAATTAGCCAACTTATGACCGACTCACCTAGAAGAACTACCGTTCACTTTTAGTGAGTGACTACTCTCTCGCTCATTTAAAAGAATTGCTCTAAAGAACTGATTCACTCGCGAACGACCCATCTCTAGTGTAGTGTAGTGTTTTTGTTGACAGCATTGTATCAAAGTCGTAAACCATCAAACAGAAATACACAAAAAAACTTGACTATGAGAAGCTATTGTGGGAAATTAACACTTCGGTGTAAATTAATAGAGCCATAGTGCACTTCAATTAAAAAAGAAAGTATGAACAGTTTCGTAATCTAGTTGGACTCATGAAAAATGGATCTTTTTTTAATTTTGCGTGTCGATTTACGTCTTTTCGACGTGTAATATGACGCGTCTCGCCATATTACATTTATACGTATTATTGAGATTATTATTATTTTTTGATCAAATTAGTTTGGTACTTTAGATCTTGGGCGGGCTAAATTCTTAAATTAATATGCAAGGTTGCTCAGGTCTGAGGAGATAATGCATCAACCATCGAATATAATTAAATAAGGTGCATAAAACTGTGGTACGAAAACGGATAATTCAGCGTGTAGCTTGGGGCCAGTTATCATCCCAGGAAGTTCCGTCAGAAAGGCCCGCCACGCTGTCGCCACAGCGGACAAAATAGGGATGGGGGATGGGGTGACTTCCGGCCATTCCCCCAGGTTCCGTTAAGGTCACTGTACTGCACTGAGCGGCAGTAGCTTCGTGATGGAAAATAACCACCGGCCGAATATGGCCGGACGTATCCGAGCCACGCGACAGAAGCGTCGAACCGGGGTCGCGAATGAAATAAGTGTTAGGAGACACGTGACTTCAGCGATCACGCCCTCTACCAATCATAGCTGAATTACAAGACACATGATGTAAAAATATGGGTTTTCATCTGTCCATCGGTATCGTCTTCGACAACGGAGGCGAGGCGAGAATTTACCTGCTGGCAGGATAGTCTGCAAGACTGAACTTGATCGCAGAACGCAAGACGGAGAAGATCTGGCTCGTCTACGCTTGAGGTGATGATGGATGACCACCACCTGTGACTGCGTGCGGCGCACGTCGCTGATCATCACATCTACGGTAAAGTGTTACCCAAACCAGGCCTGCACCAGTTTCATTAGACTGTTTCGTAAACCCGTAAGCGTCCTGGAGACGAGAGGTCTCTGTTCTTTTCATCTCGTTCAAACTGAGCTAGGTGAACATTCGTCACAGACTATTCTAGTTCCTTGCAATTTTGTATAACAATTTCGGGATGGTAATTGTTCACATTGCGATGGCGTCTGATCTATATAATTTTAATTGTTTAAGAACGCGTTTTATAATGCGTGTTTGACTGATCAGATGTTCAATTTCAAGATTGTCCATTGAGTAAAGGTAAAGGCAACGATTATATGTTTTTTTTTTCTTTAACGGCATATTGTAAACCTGGGACTTGCTTGATGCTGATTTTTAACATGTTTATAATAAAGATAAATGTGCCCACAGATTTATATGCCATAAGTCACAATAAATTCTGATGTTGTTTACCTGTAATCTCACACAACTTGATATTCTTGCTTGCTCATAAAAATATGCATATTAATGGACTTAACTTCTAAACATCAGTTTTAATAAGAAAAGTAATGAGCAGCAACCACCCACTACAGACGTCCAGGATCATTATAGGTTAGGGTTACCAGAATGTTTTCTACAAATCCGGGGACATTTCACAAAAATTCGGGGACTCTTTCGGCATTTGTCCTAATTACGCGTTGTACTTTTATAAGTTATATGTTTAAAGGATGAGTTAACTTAAAAGCCACATATTGTTTATATTTTGTATTTTAAATGAGGATCACAGACAGCCATGTTGCACACAGCACAAAGCTGTTGTGTCCAAGACGCAGTATCACTGTAATTTTCTTTTATTCCTAGGCACATACAAAGAAAGAAGGGCGCTTCAAATCTCTTGCTTTAAACGAATGCAGTAGCAAATCAGGGCTTTTAAAGATCTCTCGCTTGATTAAAAATAAATCTGAGGACAACAGTAAAAATCCGGGGACATTGCGGGGACGAAATCTGTCCGGGGACGAAATCTGTCCGGGGACAGAGAGCTAAATACGGGGACTGTCCCCGGAAAATGGGGACGTCTGGTAACCATATTATAGGTGGGAAAGGTCAAATAACGGGAAGGAGTTCGGCAATGGCCCTTTCAAGCTTTCTCTTGAAGTGATTCTAGATCAACATGAATAACCGAAATCTGAATAGGCGAACGGGAATTCGAACCCACGTCATGCTGAATGCGATGCAGTGTGTTACCGCTCATCCACCACGCACTATAACATGGAAACCATCAAAGTGGAACCATGGAGAAAGATGGACTGACTGAAAATACATGGCGTATGGAGATCAAGGTCACGTCTCACTCATTTTACTCGCCTTTCGCAATTGGCCATCAGAGCCAATCGTAGCAGATGGGAGAGGAGCGCAGAGTTTGCTAGGTGAGAGGTTAACGGTACTAAGTGTGGTGGTGAGCGTTAACGCTCACCCATTTTGGAAGTCGCAGTTTCGGTTCCCCGTCAGGTCATCCAGATTTCGGTGTTCCATGACGTATCTATATAAGTAAAGACGAATGTCTGGAAGTTTCTTTCAAATGGGAGAAAAGGCTAATCAAATCGTAAAAAAATCTTGCATCAAAAACATGTAACTATTCACTGGTTCGTCTAACCTGTCACGCTTTTTAGTTTCTACTGATGGTTTTGGAGAGATTACCAGGGAAGCATGATCTAATTATTTTCTAAGATTGCAAGAAAATATATATTAGGGCCTTGAAGGGCGTTGTTGGGCCATTTTCACTAGTTTCTTCATATTGTCTGACTGATTCTTTTCAGCGCATTTTAAGGTTTCTTGATAATTCTACAAATAATTAATTACTTTCCATTAAATTCCTTCCAAAAGGAGCAGTTTTTTACTTGTTCTTTACGGTTATAAATATAGGCCCATTTGCTACAGAAGTTTTTAAGATTCAAAACGTAAAAACTGTTATGAAATCAAATATTTTGCAGGAATTACTGGGGTTTTCGACTTTGATGGTTTGCTTAAGCACTATGAATTATAATTCTATATTTATTTCGTATCAGTATGAATGTCACGTATGATCATTACAAAGGTATGTTTCATAGTGGATGGATGAAGCTGAAATCTACTCAGTAATAGCTACGGTAACTTAAACGTGGAGTTATTGTAATCTTTTTCACCAATAATATAATACGTCGTCTCTCAATAAATTAAAAGATGGTAAACTTAATCGTTTCGTATAGGCTGTATAAATTAGTTTGTCCAAGAAATCATATGAGACTCTTAAATTTTTTACTTCTCATTGGATTAAAAGCATATATTCCGTGAAACACCCGCATCATCGCAATTATATGGAGAAAGTAAAATTCAATTTTCAGTTATTGTTTACTTTTTTTAAATTTAAAAGCACAATGTCGTATCAGAGTGGTTACTTGAAAATTTTGAAACATTAATTTTTTGATTATTATAATTATCTAATATTATAAAAAGCAACTCTGTGTCACATATGACGTCGTCCGTCATGCCATGACGTCACTCTATGACGTCACGCTTTTCGTTCTTTTTTTTTTGTCCAGTTTAAGTTCAGATATGTTGTTCGGTTCTATTTATCTAAGCATCAGTAAATAATGTAATTGTCAGCACACTGAAAAAAAAGTACATATTCCGTTTAATTTGAAATATTAATTATTAGTTGCTATATCTTAATTAACAAAATTCGTTTGATGTAGTTTTTTTCTTATACATTCTGGACAGCGATATTGTTGTTACACTAAGCTAACATTATATCATTTTCAAGATAATGAAAGTTATTTGATGAAAATTGTACTTAGTCAGCGAAGAAACGAATTGGTAAAATACTGCATTCTACGCGTTGTTATTGACGTGTTTAGAAGATATTTATATCAAATGCAGATATTTCAAGTCACTGTTATAATACATTGTAAGGAATGATTTACCAATACACTGAAACAATGGTATGTACTGCGTTTAAATTAATACATTAATTATTAGTTGCTCTTATTACTGATGTAACTCTATCAGATACATGTAAATATTTCAAGTTCGTCAAATTTGGGTCGCAATACAATGAATGTATTCGTACCTGGGTAATAGCGTCTATGAGTTTTGAACAGCAATATTGGTAGAAGCAGTAGTTACGTCAAAATGCAAATAGGTCCAGACGACTGACACATATTATTACAGACTAAATCACGATGAATTTTTTTAAAATAATTTATGCTGCTTTCATAAGCTCCGATATACTGAAGTTATGATATTTTTACACGGATAGAAGTAGTTCCGTATTTATCGTGTTGAATGAGACCTGTACCAGGAATAAAACCAATTACCACGCTCTATATCATAAGATTTTAGGATTCCTGAGTTATTTTTAATTTAATTGGTTACCTAATTCTGACATCATTCATTCAGTAAAACTTCAGTCCGTGTCACTGTGTAAAATAAAACCGAAATATGTGGAAATTACAAAAAAAGGTTATGAGCATTGCATACCAACAATTCTATTTATTTAGGCAACCGCAGAGAAATCAATTGTCAGAAAATTCCACTAAACCAGTTACAGCGGAGGGCATAAGAATTTTTTTGAAAGTAAATTAAATTGTTTTCATGAGTGTTCTGTTACTTAAATCATTACTTCGTTTTAACAAAATTAAAACTAATACTACGTGGAATGAAGTAAGTTATTAAGATTTATTTTTAATCTCCGTTGCTTTTACAGATGCCATATTTCAGCAGCATGTAAATGTCAAACATTGTCGCAGTATTAATATTAATCTCGATTATAAAAAATGGAAGGTGTCAGAACCAGTGATGTATTTTGATCAAGTTTATATCGCCATATATTAATATTGGTGTGATTGAAGTATTGTTTTTCTGGCTGTAATTTTAATTTAGTTTGTGGTTAGGTTGAAATGATACCTGGAACAGGATGACAATTTTGGTAAAGCGCAAGGGACGATAAATTAAATTGAATTTTATTTTGTAATACTTCTATATAGTTAAGTAACTGCCAATAAATAAATTGCCGGAACACTGGAAGAAAAATATGTATTTCGTTTAAATCGACATATAAATTATTATTTGCTACTTTTTACTGAAATCATTGCTTGATTTGAATGAAATTCGTTCCTAATTGAAAGCTATCTATGCGCCCTTACTCCACAATTGAAACTAATATTACATGGTTTAAGGTAAGTATCTAAGATTTATTTTTGGTAATAGTAGTTTTCACTGACTTCATATTACTTGGGTCATTATTTCAGCCACACGTAAGCTGTGTCAGCCGTTAAAACATTGATTTGCATTACTAATAAAAAAAAAATTAAGATATAAGATCCTGTGAAGATTTTGAATCAACTTCATATCTCGATGCATAATAACATTAATATGCGATACAGGAACGTATTAATTCACGTGTGATTGCAGCTTTGATTTTCTAGAAGCAACATTAGCGGTGTTTGTGGTTAGGCTGAAATTCAACCTGAACCAAGCTTAGAACTACAGCACACACAGAGGTATTAGACACAAAAAGTCGATCAAAATTATTTCTACGTAATTTGGATTTTTGTTTCACTTCTTTTGTTTATTAGAACTTATAACTGTGAAGCAGGAGTAATAATAAAGAGCACGTACTGTGTTCATACACTTTATAACATATTAAGCGAATATTTGCAAAATACCTGAACAATAATCGTACATGTACACTAAAATATCATTCTGAGGAACCGTCCCATCCTTCGTTGTCGGAAACTTCACCTTATGGCTCGTTCTCTTCTTGAGTATTCGGGTCCCATTAAAGTAATATTTTAGTAGTTTCTGGGTTGAATGATAGAGATGTTTCGGGGGTTTTGTGCCTGATGAAGCTCAAATACGGATCCTAAGTTAATAACATCTGTGTTGCACTAAATCCAACTAAGTTTTTTAAGTTTCCCTAAATAGTCGAAAATATTAATTTCTAGCTTCTGCTGCTGCTTCTGACAGAGTGCCTATAGGCAAAAGTGCATACTCTGTTATAAGTGGGCCCTCAATCAATACTTCTTGTATAGGTGACATTGGATGCCACGAGTACAGTTCAATGTACACTACGTCTTAAATTTTTCGGGGCAGTGGGGAATAATTTTTTTTATATCTATCTTTTGCTCAGTATATTTCATTCACATAATAGTATAAAACCTGTCAATCAATGTTTTGTTAGTACCTATTATCTTTGCGGACATTATTTGCTAAAATCGGTCAAATCATCGAAAGATTTTCTAGGCCGACCCACATTGGTCGGATTAAATTTTAGATTTTATGGGGATTTCGATACATCTATTGAGCCCTATGACGGTATTTCTTTAAAAATACACTCTCAGTTCTCTTAGCAACCTGCCATTTTCTTTTAATCTCCAATTTAAGCCTTGAAAACTTTTGTTCGAACTGTTGCGTTTTTT
This sequence comes from Vandiemenella viatica, assembly GCA_031002005.1. Taxonomy (NCBI): domain Eukaryota; kingdom Metazoa; phylum Arthropoda; class Insecta; order Orthoptera; family Morabidae; genus Vandiemenella; species Vandiemenella viatica. The sequence goes on along the minus strand of JARYHS010013631.1, from coordinate 132,688,364 downwards.
TTTTTTACTTTTGATCGACTTTTTATGTCAAATACCACTGTGTGCAGCACAAGGAACGAGGAATTACGTTGAGCGTTATATATATATATACATAGCTATGCAATGGGGAAAAAAAACGAATTGTCCGATCATTCCATTCAACCCGTCATTTTTGACGGGCTTTTGAGCTAGTTCTATCGTAAAAAGTAAGCACACTAACTGTTTAATGAAAGGTTTAAAGATTTTTTCCAATTGTGATTACACTTATAACTGTGGCTGTTATTTATGTACTACAAGTAAAGGTCACTATCAACTTCTGTGAAACGTCAACCGTTCTTATGTTTATCAGCGTGAAGCTATAATAAAAATTGATACTAATTTATACAACGTAAGTAGGATATAATAAGAAATACTACTAATGTATAAAACGTATGTATGATTTAATATCTAATCTAGCTGATATAAAATTTAGTGAGACTGATCCCATTAGTTTTTCAGCCAAAATTTTGAAAACAATGTGTGATATAGTAGCAAACACGATATTGAAAATAATCCAAGTAGTTTTGAGACCACTTGTGATGAGACTCTTTTGTTTCGAACCATTCTTTCAGCTAAGCGCCACTAATACGGCAGCAGACCGCTTCTTCCAGTCGCTTATTGCGCTGTGTATTGGGAAGCTAGGAGTGGCCGTTGTACTGGAGCCCGGGCCTTCCATTTTAATAACCGGCCTTGTCGGCGCTGTTTGCCCAGCCTGGCAGTCCTCTCCACCACCAGAGTCCAGCACTGGAGTGGCTGGATATCTCCCTACCATCTCGGCCCACGAGGCACATTAAATGACGGGGGCAGATTACGGGTTTTGGAAATGTATAGCCAAATGAAGTACATAGCAAATGATCTGAATACCTTTTAATTACGGTTCTGAGGTCATTTCAGGAAATCATTGAAATCTACAGGATCCGGCAATAAAACCTCCTGCATTTGACGTAGCTGGCGTGCGGGTTGTAGGGAGGATACTAATGTGGAGTGTGCTTTGTTTGAAAGCGGTGTACGTGCCATTTTCAGTGTGTGCCATCTCGTGGCTTGTTTAGCATCGTGCGTTTGTTGTGGAGGAATTTATTCGTAACGGTGTTTCTGTGATTAGTACTCAGCGAGCGTTTCGGAGACGATTCGAACTTGGTCGATATGATCGTGTCCCGGATAGAAAAACTATTCAGCTGTGGGTATCATACTTTAGAAAGACAGGTTCAGCACTGAAAAGAAAACCTACAGGCCGTCCTCGGACTGCAACAACGCCGGAAAATGTAGCGCGTGTGAGAATGTCTGTGCAACAATCACCAATGCGTTCAGCACTTAAACATGCAGCTGCCCTGGGATTGTCTGATAGAGAGTGTTAGAAGAATTCTTCACAGAGAACTTCATATGCACCCCTTCAAAATGATGATTACGCAGGAATTAAGTGAAAGAGATTCTGAAACTCGCATAGCTGCATTGAGGAAATTCTCCAAACATTCCACCTGGAGTTTTGTTTATTTCTTCGGATGAGGCCCATTTACACTTATCAGGAACTGTACACAAACAGTATTTCCGCTACTGGGCTGCAGAAAATCCTCCTGAAATTCTTCTGTGACCACTACACAGCCCTCATGTGACAGTTTTGTACGCTGTTGTTGAATGTTTGTGTCGGGACCGTATTCTTTCGAAGAAGGTGGCCACACGGTAACAGTGAATTCAAACCGTTATTGTCACATACTAGAGACCTTCCTACAACCTAGGCTAAATCAGTTTATTGGTGATTATGAAGATCAAGAAGTGTGATTCCAGCAAGACGGAGCAACATCCCACACCTCTCCGCGTTTTATGGAAACGTTGCGTGAGTTGGTTCCTGGGCATTGTGTCTCTTCGCGAAACGCTCAATATCGCCTGATTTATCGCCTTATGATTTTTTTCTTTTGGGACACCTAAAGGCTCTAGTGCACAAACATCGTCCCACAACACTGCAAGCACTTAAAGAGGCCATTACCCAAGAAGTGGCAGCCATTCCAAGAGAAATGACGCGAAGATGTATGGAGAACTATCGGGATAGACTTCGTCAATGTGTCAACAATGGAGGACGTCATTTAGCAGATATAATTTTTAAAACTAAATAATTAGAAATGGAAAAGTATGTATTTTTCATAAGTAGCAGTAATTATTCTCTATCATATTTTCTGTGACAACCTATTAAATTGACGGACCCTGTATAAGGCTGGACTGGTTTGTCGTGCATACAAGGCCCAAACATTAAGCCCACGCCCATCATGGTCGCTAACTATGTTGACTGCTACGTGCTACACCAGAACAAGCAAACAGAAAACTAAGATCTCGGTACTGAGTTAGTTATCCGATACACTCGGAGAAAATATGATGAATTTTGAATAACCGGAAACTATTGGCAAAATTGCGTATCCGCATAGCAAAACGAGAAGATACGGTGGATGAATACATACATCTTTAACAGGACAGAGCAGACGAATGCAGACTTCGAACATAAATAGTACTAACGTCAAAAAGTATAAACCTTAAGCTGATTTTGTGTAAGGTGTCAGTTTATCGCAAGGACATCTAAAAGGAAAAACACAGATGATTAGGACTGTTAAATCGTTGGATTGATAGTGATGAATGGAGAAGCATTAAGAAAAATGCGTGAGAAACTAACTCAACCGAAGGAGAGAAGGGATGAATGTACTGGTGATAGTCTAAGATCCGGCTGTATGATTTCTACGGAAATCTTTTATTTGATTTATATGCAATTTTTATGTATAATTATTAGTAACACAATATAATTCTGTCGGGTTTCCTATCAAAATATGGCTGCAAGTATTTTTAATTAAATTTTAAAAAATTCATTCACTTCGTTTTTTTTTTTTTTAAATTATAATTAATTTCAAAGAGAAACATGTAAAGAACATAAAAAACATGAAAAAGTGGCAGCAAGAAAGGGTTACCAGCTGTTAAAGATACATTAGAGCGCGTGAGAACTAGAGCACCACACCATCTGTCAGACTGTGTGGTGTGCTAAGTTTAATAGCTAGCAATCCCTACTTGCTGACACCTTTGCATAGGCAGCCAAATCTTTTTATGTTATTTACGTGTTTCTCTTTTTATATATATATAAAAAAACACTGAACGAAATTATTGGATTTTTTGTTGATAATTTAATTAGGAATACTTGCGGCCATATTTTAATAGGCTACCCGGGATAATCATATTCTGCTACTAGTAATTATATATAAAAAATTGCATTTCGATAAAATAACAGATGGACGTGAAATCATGCAGCATGATCTTAGACTATGAGTTATTAATGTAGACTGCTTCTTGAAAACATTACTGGAGAGGAAGAACAGTAAGGAGGATAAAAAATAACGCACAGTACAATAAAACAATTTATTAAGGATGTTGAATGCAATAAGGCCGATATAAGCTGAAATGATGAGACTTGCAGAAAGAAGAATTTAATGGAGAAACTTAGCTTCTGTAAACCGGTTGAAATAATGAAGACAAAGCTGCGGAAGGAAATATAAGACTTTCATACAGTAGATTGCATATATCACGGAGAGCCTAGTGTCTAGTTTTTTTATCATTTTATTTACTATTCTAGATATTAATAGTGTCATATTCTATATCGGTTCTGTTTTGCGACATGTCCGTTCGTCTTTAGATTATGTAATCCGGCAACGTGCAGTATTGTTCCATGGAATATGTTGCTGTTTAGTGGAAATTTTCAATGGATGAGTTGCGGAAGAGAACTGTTTTATGTAGTTCCATCAGAAATTATTTCTTATATGTGAAGACAGCCAGGAGAATCTGCATTTGCCACATTGAATTGCTACGACCTTGAACTTATTTTTAAAATATAAAAATAGAGGTATTTTTTTGACATCGTCTATTGTAATATTGTGCACTAAATAATATTCCCCTACATTAATATCCGAATATTTTAGTAAGTTTTACATCGAAATAAGCTTTAAAATTCAGTTAAATACATTTAAGCGTCTCATAGAACCATATAGAACCACGAACAAAAATGTCTTTTCAAAAATCCTGCCTTATCGATAAGTTCACTAACAATCCCATAAATACAGATATTAACGTAATCCGTACGATACAGAACGATTTAGGAGATGTGACATCCTGTTAATCTCTTCGGCCAACCTAAAACATTTAAAACGAATTAAGCTATTTTAGAATTATTTTACAATATTTCATTAGGCTTACGTAACATTATGAAATGATATTTCCCCGTATTTTTGTTGGTAATTGAATTCGAAGACTTTTAATTAGCATTAAGTAATTTTATTTATCGTTTAAAATTAATTCCAGCTTGTTTTAATTAACATATTTGACAATGTTTGTTCTGTGGAGTTACTCATAGTCGACACAGCGCGTGATTCCTTGAATCGTCGATTGTTCGATCCTTGCAGAGAACACTGTGCAGTGAAATGCCACAGTGTGTCATGCCATTATACAGAGTAGTGGAAGTATTGAGAACAGCTCTGTATGACCTTAACTTAGTCCATAACCGGACAGTTGGTTGGATTCTCCTAAAGGAGGAATACTAAGCTATTGTTCAGAGGTAGGACGACCAATTCCTTTTTTCTGGGACCTACAGCTTAACGTGTAACCCGAACCACGGAACGATCTAACATACCTAATTTCAATAATGAACAGTGCGTAAAAATTCCATCCACAGCTGGATTCTACCCGAGCGCATTATCCTCTTAGCTACTCGACAGATTTCTGCATTACTATTCAGGCAATATTTAACCTGTTTTAACTTAGGAGGGGGGAGGGAGGGGAGGTTGCACAGTATTTATGTAGTAGTATGTTTATAGACAGTTTACAAGAGCATCAAGCATCATATTCAGTAGCAATCAACAGTATTTAGTTTAGCAGGAAGCAACCACATTTATGTATGTTTGTGAAAGTATAACCAAATATTTTGAAAAAAAAAGATGTTAAATCTATCATTGTACAGTAGCAACCTGCCGTTTGATTTATTAGGTCAATTAACTGTATATGTTGATAATTTAAAAAATATGAGGTGAGATAATAAGTCTTTGTAACAGGATGGCTCAAAATTTCCTTTTTAGAAGTGAAGTCTGTTGGAGTACAAGCACTGAAGTCTATACCATCGAGCCAGTTAAAATATAGACACCTATTAATTGATGGGTCCTATTAATTAACCACTTCAATGGAAATCTCACAATCATTAAAGGCATTGATAGTCTGTTGCTACAATTTGAATCCACATACTCTCTGTAAGACTGACAGATAGTTAAATTCGCTACGCTTCGAAGTAACAATTCAGCATTACTGATTACTTGTTTACAAAAATAACTCATGGATCTCTATGTCATTACAAATGGATCTGACATTGATGAAACATCTGCCTTTATACAACAGAGTTCGACTAAGGTTAGTGAGGAGCACAATTAATAGAAAGTTACGTAGGTTATCAATAGATATGATTAAGTCCTTACCAACAGGAACTACAGGATAAGGATAACATTTGCCGGGAGGGCAGAAGATACAACAGCGAAGGGCCTATCGCTTATACAGTCCTATCACAACGAATAATTACTGACCAACTGAACAACAAGTAGCACCAGCTGGCTTAGATCGAGTTTGCTTACGACAATAACCCAGTTCTAACACCACTGTAATATTGAAGAAAGTTATACCTTAAAAAAAAGCTTCCGGCCAGCCAATCAGCTTGCTAGGCCTTTCTCTTGAAGATAGCATTGTTAACTCCGGGATAGACGATTAGTATCTGGAAATTCCAGAACCATATAACTGGAACAAGATAGCAGATCCTGCAGGTTAGAAATAGTCTGCCATATGCAACAATCTGAATAAACTGACTTTAGAACTATGCCTCTAAATCGGCAGTACTTGTGATAAAGCCAGCTAGATATATACAGGGTGTTACAAAAAGGTACGGCCAAACTTTCAGGAAACATTCCTCACACACAAACAAATAAAATATGTTATGTGGACATGTGTCCGGAAACGCTTACTTTCCATGTTAGAGCTCATTTTATTACTTCTCTTCAAATCACATTAAACATGGAATGGAAACACACAGCAACAGAACGTACCAGCGTGACTTCAAACACTTTGTTACAGGAAATGTTCAAAATGTCCTCCGTTAGCGAGGATACATGCATCCACCCTCCGTCGCATGGAATCCCTGATGCGCTGATGCAGCCCTGGAGAATGGCGTATTGTATCACAGCCGTCCACAATACGAACACGAAGAGTCTCTACATTTGGTACCGGGGTTGCGTACACAAGGGCTTTCAAATGCCCCCATAAATGGCGGTGAATCGAGGATGTACAGTACATACTAACGAAACTAAAATGAGCTCTAACATGGAAAGTAAGCGTTTCCGGACACATGTCCACATAACATATTTTCTTTGTTTGTGTGTGAGGAATGTTTCCTGAAAGTTTGGCCGTATCTTTTTGTAACACCCTGTATATTTTAAAATTTTAGTGTCAGATAAACTCAGACTCTGCCAGAAAACGCCTCAAGACATTTAATCAAATGAATATTACATTATTTAACTATCGATTCATCTTGTGAAAAAGTTAATATGCCTACCGATACAACTTAGCGTCTAACGTGTTCTCGATGCATCACGGTTTATACTCCGTCCTAGACCAAAGATGATTTTAGATATTTTAATTATGTGAGTCAATTAAAAAACTTTTGGTTTGCTGATCTACCATATACGCCGTTTTCTTTTGAAAATAATTTACAATTTTTTCAATATTTTCAGTTAACTTTTGCTTCTATAGGTGCCACAGAACTTGCACTTGATTTCACTTACAAGAGAATCCATGTTAAGGAATCCCGAGCGGTTTGACGCCACAGAACTCTGGGTTCGCCTCGATCGAATCACTTCCAGATTCGTTTTACCTGAGATATGTGATCTATGATAGATGATAGTACACTCCAACTGTTACTTATAGCTAGTGATGAGCAGGAATTCAGTGGTAGCAATTGAACTAACATGGAAAGATTAAGCAACTTTAATAAAGCCACTGAACTGGGTTACATTGACAAACATATGAGAGCCATGGAAATAATACATGGAAATAGCTCTGAAACCAATCAGTAATATCACTAATGAAAATCTAGTCACTCGAAGTGTCTTTCCAAAGCCAGCAGAGCGATAGAGGATGCATTAGCCAGTACCTGATATTCCTACGTGAAGTCGCTAAGTCATGGCGTCGAAGGGACTTGGAACGTCAGTCTGAAAGTGCGCTCTCTGGCCATAGGCCTGGAATGAGGGAATGAATTTCATTGGCTATTCACCACGTGTCTAGCAAGTGGCTAGCCCATAATTGGCTCATTATGTCTTAGTGAGTACTTTGTGGGATTCATGGTGGCAGGATGGTTTCTCTCTAACCGTTAACCTTGGAGTCAGTCGCGGAGTCAAAGAATTAAATTACTTGAACCGATTCCTGGGAAAGCTGCTTCAAATAAGTATGCTGTTCTATGGTGACCTAAGATCATACAAATTCGTTACATCATGGCCTAGAATAACTTGCCATGTATGTACTAAACAGTACATCTCAAAGCTTAAGGGAGATTAAACTACGTTTGTAGTTGAGTAGAAAACTTTTGATTTAGTGTAGGTTTCGTCTCTATTGATAGTAATAATTTTGAAGTTTAGATTCATTACACTGGTTGCATCTCAGTGTATTTAGAGATGCAATTAACGAACTTGCACAGTAGTTACGTAAACACTACAGAAGACTTAGGGATATGTTCCACTGTGTGTGTTGTGTGCTACAGTCTATATTTCTCGCAAAGCTCCGATAACAGTGTAGTGTCATCAACAGGAATGATGCATCAAGATAAATAGAGTATGGTCATATCTATACTACTAAAATCAGTAAACGGCTGTGTCTGTCAGTGGCCCCTTTGTCCAATTTGGATAGTTTGTTCACAGATTGAAATTTCATGGTCTAGCTTAAAATCTGCGGTGTATCTTATGAGTCTACATAATAGGACAACAGAGGAAAGAAACGATAATTCACTCGTACCGAGAACAAATCACACTGCATCCATATGAACACTCATTAACGAGCAAAGATCAATATATAACACACACAAACACCCTGTTCTCTTGATTCTTGTAATTTTTTGTTTTTACTGGGTAAATTTGGTTCTTTATTTCTTCAGTCTTCTGAAATATGTACCTTAAGATATTGGGAAAGCGTAAATCAAATCACTACATCAAATATTAGTACTCCTACCCACATAACGAAATTGTAGAATCTAGTTTACCTCAAAGGTTACAAAGATGCTAAATGTTTATGCTTTGTTACTAGAATAAAAACAAAAGACGAACACATTTATCTGCATATTCACACCAACTTACGGGTGGGAGAAGCAGCAGGAAAAAGCTAATTATTAATATGGCCGTTGAAGAAGCAACAAAAGCATTGTTCAAATAAATTATAGTTGTTTTTTTAACTAGCACGCCAGATGTCTATTCATTTCGCTTGAAAATGAGTCATAATCGTTTATTATTATCTACTGCGCTCGAATTTGAAGCAGATAGATCCATAACAAAAATAAAAAGCTTTTCCCCACTGTTTATCTGTTGACGTTCGCCATTTCATCTTCCTCCAACTGCTATACTGCTCCCGACAGACTGACTAAATTAAAATTCATTACCATTCTACGGATGCAAACTTTGTATATATTTAGAAAAAAGAGATTTACAAAACAAAGTTAGGGGGCTGGAGCAAAAATAGGAGAAAATAAATATAGCGCAAATCTTTTATTAATCATATTTCTCGAGTGATTATGAATGCGGGTGGCGCGGTTATCTGAGGACGTGGGTGTCAGTGTGGTACCGAGATATGCCACGGGCGGCAGCACCTACGCAGCTTGTTGTGTACATCTTGTAAGGTATCCCTCGTTATATTTGCAATATTTGGTTAGAATCGGGCCGAGTTTTGGGTTAACTGTAGTATCTGGTACCACACCTTAAATCGAGTTGACAACACTTTCCATACACTAAAAGTGAATAAATAATCCATAACTAAGGTAAATAACATATAAATTGCATTAAATCAGCGATATCCCAATATAAAATAGGTATTCCCGTGTAAAGGTAAACTTGTAATAGCAGATACTGACATGATCTAACGAGTTATTCTGAGACAATTTAAACGAAGGAAATGATTAAAAAATAGTAAATATAGCCACTAAATAAACCTTTTAGCATGTTTAAAACACATTATTTCAGAGATAAATAAGTTCAATTCAGTAAAGGAAAAATCTAACCCATAAATCTTGGCATATACCAGTTTTAGTATTTCGGAAGAGATTTTCACACAGTAAAGGCAATAAAGAACCTATAATACACAGGCATAGACTCACGATAACCATAACTTTACAATTAAATGAAGTTGAATAGATATTTTAAAGAAATAAACTGGATGTTGAAATAATAGTCTGAAGCAGAATGAGAATAATTCATTGTAATGAAATATGGCCAGGTTAAAGCTTCTAAAGCAGTCATAATAATCCCTGAGACAGCTTAGTAGATAAATTGATAGATTTCTGATAGTTTTGAAAGCATTTAATATTCATAAGAAGTAATTATATTGGATTTTTAATACTCATTTTCTTAAACAATTGACACAAATAATTTGAGGTCTTTTAAGTAATTTCTGGATGTAAAAAGTAGAAAAACGAGCAGTAAATAAAATAATCTGGCAGTTTTAATAGGTTTTAAATAGGTTCAGTCCGTAAAATATGAAATATTTGTGGAAAACCGGTAGCCGGTAAATCGATAATTTGTCCAACTTTTAGGAATTAATTCCAACACTTTTAAGTCATTTCAAGAGCGCTAAGGACATGTAAATACCAGTTAACATCCATAATTAATTTTCTAGACACATTTTAAGACATTTTACTAACCTGTTGTATGTTAATCCGAGCACAAAGTAACTTGCTACAGACACTGCACATATAAAATGCTTCCACACCGATTGTAAACACTGCCACACGATATAAAGTAGAGAATAAATTAAAATAGCCAAAGAGAGAATCAAATTCATCTAAATCAGATAATTTCCAACGCTCTGAGTATTTTTAAACAAAATATGAACACGTAAAATTGAACACCCAATTTGAGCATTTTATTATTCAAAAGCCTACTTAGATTCCGGGTTAAAGAGTAGCTTGTTGTAACAATCCATTCTTTTAGCTTCATATATATTAATTCCACGCAAGTTAAAGCCATAGTACTGATGTTATGATTTTCCTAAAAACACTCGACATAAAACACACGTGTAAATCACTAAATAATTTATTGTGTCTCAGACATAACAGCTACAAAGATAAAATAAACTTCAGAACACGCAGTTTAATGCAGGCTTCACGGTGATAATTTTTCCGGCTTAATAATCCATAAACCTTCGGAGTTATAAATAAAAACATAAATAATAGTTACACTTGATTGTTAGAATTACTCGGTTTACCCGAACTCAACAAATTTAAACAAAGTTCATATTTAGGGACAGTCTAAAATCAGGAATAATATTTTAAACCTAATTTCAAGTGAATTACTCAAGCCGATCTTAAATAATAAGATAACAGAACACTGACTTAGGTGGTAGTCCATGTAACACATCCAAATTTGGTAATTTGTTGAAGCGAGATGTACCACGTGATCCCCAAGCTAATATAAGGCAGTTAAGAGGTGTGAAATGGGTCGGTTGTCTTCAGTCTCATTTGTAACTTGGTGGTGAACGCACGTTTGTGCGGGGTCAGCGCGGGCTGGCGGAACAGGCGGAAACGAACCAACCATGGCGAAGGAACGCGACACGGCAGCCATGTTGTAATTTTCTGGTGAACAGTTCTTAACCATGTAACCTGTCAGTAAAATTCAGTTTTGGGGTTTTTAAAGCGGTTTAGCTCTGGATTCTCAACTTGTGATCTTTGGAGAAGAATAAAATTCCGATTGCCTAGCTAACAGTGACATGTAATATTTAAGTGAAACTTTTGGGAAAATATAATTCAGTGATTTCGACATGTGACTTTCATTACTATCATAATACCTTCCTTACAGCAGGTTAAGACTGTAAGTGGCGACTATCGCCAATTTTCTCAGTTAACATGTTTTCGCCGATGGACTTCAAATATTTTTCAACCAAGATGACTGAACTTCTACAAGTTTTTCCTTAGTAGGATGCATACGGCGATTCCTACGCCCTGACATGGGGATCGTAGTGACGCGTGTTCAAGTAGAACAGTGATTCCAGAGCAAACCGAACAGTGCAATCTTCCATCAAGAGCTACTTTGGATTATTTTCGTCGATGTTCCTGACCGCCACCCACCACTGCCCACCAGCGAGACGATACAACAGCAGCGAGTGAGGGACTGCCTTTGCCCGAGGAGTCGCCGCACCACTACAGCTGTTACTACAGAGACGAGACGCCACCCACCCTTCGCCTTCGCAGCGCTGACGACTTCGTCCGGGTGGATAGCTGTGTATGCAAGCACCACGACACAGCACCTTCGACAGCAACACCTGCTATCGACATTCAGCCAACCGGCTGATAACTAAGATAAGTACCTTCAAGATTCGTAACTATCGTTTTGGGCCCCTCGTCCCGAATTTCGGTGCAAATTCGGTCTGCCTGAGGAATCTTTTCTTTTAGTGCAGTAGATTTTTCCGGGCGCTTTAGCTGCTGCACAGCAATATTCTCTTCTACCAATAGTTGAACTAAACATCATTGATGTCTACTACGCTGCAAACACAGCAGCGGACATTTTTCTATTTTTTAGCTGTTACGACAGCAACTCGGTGATATTGCATCACCAACCCAAGTATAACGGGTTTTATATTGTGTTTTTTCCCCCCTTTTCTTGTTCGTCGATAATTTGGTGCATTTTTTATATGTATAGTGGGAAACAATAGTTGCAATTCGGGTTTGTTATTGCTCAAGTCAGTTGTCGGCTCTCCAAAGAGGTTCATGCCACAGATAGGCAACTTTGCCAAACCAACGATTCTCTACAGAATGCCAGCTGATGCTTAGTGTGTTAGCATCGCTGTTGTGTTTACATTACAGATTTCGGAAATTTTTTTTTCTCTCCTCACTTTATAATTTTTTTTCAGGTTTGCGTGTGCTTATTTCTACATTGTTTTATATTATTTTGTGTGTGCATTTTGGGGGAATTTGGGATTTTTTTTTTGTTCTTGTGCCAACATTTTCGAAATATTTTGTGAACAGCTGTTCTAGCTGTGTGTTGTTTGTTTATGCATTTTTGTTCGGGGAGTGTGCTTTTTGTATTTTCCTTGGTATCTCAATATTTATTTTTGCCGATTGTAGAAATTTGTAGGGTAATTTTAACATTAAGCTTCACTTTTGGATTTTTATCCCTCCTGGTTAGAAAAGTTTTTTGCTGTTTTCATTTTCTTAAATTCATTATGGCTTCCAATCAAGTTCCTTCTGACACTATTGCTAGTACTAGGGAGGAAACTAATGCAAATCCCCCAGACATGGAACCTAATAGGCACCAGCTTGCTTCACAGACTGAGGATAGCCTTGAACAAATTTCTTCAGCTGTTCATTCCCAATATAGTTTGGACAATCCACCCGATACTACATCAGATGACAGTAATGATACCATACCAGTTCAGGAAGAATTGCAAACTGAACAACAGCAACCTAGCCAATTTCAGCTTGCCCATATGGCAGAAAACATCCCACTCCTTAATGATACTGACACTGATACTGAACTTGAAGGAGAGGTACTGGGAGTGCAAAGACTAGATTTACCATTAGCTAATGGGGAGCGTAGCAATGAGGACAATTCAGTTGGCAGTTCTAATAGCAGTTTACTAGTGGCTTATGATGAACATGGGAACCCCATAACTATACCTAACCCTAAGGCACACACAGTTGCAATAACTACTCAAGCTCAAATTGAGCAACAACCACCCCCCCCCCCCACAATACCTCCTATGGACATGCAGTCACTTTTCCGACAGTTTGCACAGGAAATAAATCAGAACTTTAAACAGGAAATAAACCAGAATTTTGCCGTTCAGAGACAAGAGAATCAGAACTTTAAACAGGAAATAAACCAGAATTTTGCCGTTCAGAGACAAGAGAATCAGAACTTTAAACAGGAAATAAACCAGAATTTTGCCGTTCAGAGACAAGAGAATCAGAACTTTAAACAGGAAATCACACAAACCCTTGATAGTAAGTTAGGGCTCCTAACTAATAAAATAGATAAGCAAAATACCGACATTGATACTAAGCTCAATAATTTTGAAAATAAATTGGAAGCAACACTTAAGACTGGATTAAAGAAACACTCACAGGCATTTGATGTTAAATTACAAGGCCTTAAGGAACAATTTCAGACCACACTTGCCAACGCCACAGCAGCGTGTATTCAGAGGGTAGATAAGGAATTCAGTAAATTGCAGAAGAAATGTGATACCACGAATAACCAGTTGCAGCAACAAATTTCTGAATCGAATGCACTAATTAACCAATTAAATACTGCTACAATCACAGATACCAAAGACTTTTCAGACTTCAAGGTAGAAGCACTGCAAACTTTTTCCACTCACTCCCAACAGATCCAGGAGATAGACAATAAGGTAGACTCAAACACTGCAAATCTGCAGGGGCAGGTGACTCAAGTCGAGAGAAGTGTTAAAATATTAAATAATAATGTTCACCAAGTAAATGATAAGTTACAACAAATTGCACCCCTTGTAGAAATTTCTGGCCAACAAATCACTACCCTCCAACAAACCACTTCCAACTTAGATAATAAACTGGAAGCCCTTACTTTGGAAGTGGATACCAATACAACAGTCAATACCCAACTCACGGAAAAGGTTGCAGGAAGTTTATTCTCACAACATAACTGTGTTATCAACTAATGTTGACAAAGTTAAGACTGACTTGCAAGACTGTCATGCGAAAGTACAGCAATTAACCACACAAGGTTTACCCGTTTCCCACATACCAGACTTTACCCTATTAAGTAGTACCAAACTTCAGGTACAGAATTTTTCAGAGAGAGGCCCAGTACACCCAGTAGAATTTATTAAAAGCTTTGAGGCCTACAGACACTTTCAGTTCCTACCAGATGTTGAGAAAATAGAAACTGTTTTCCAACACCTTGACCAGAATGCCAGAAACTGGGGTGTACAACACAAACATTCCTCCCAAACATTTGAACAATTTAAACAAGCCTTCCTTCAACGTTATTGGTCAAATACTACCCAGTATGAAGTGAAACGCAATATTATTTCAGGTAAACATTTTAACCCAGAAGGAGAGGTCACCTTATCTGATTTTTTCCTTAAAGAGGTGATAAAAGCATGCCATCTTACGGTACCGATTCCGGAGGAGGATCTTGTTCATTATATCCTCGCTAGGCTCCCTGAGCATATTCAAGAGTCCCTTACCTTGAGAGATATCCACACTATTGCAGAAGCTGAGAAAACCCTGCATATGCTGGATATGCAACAAGCTGCTAGGAAATGTCGTGCCCCTCATCGGAAAAAGAATTTTAACAATAACATTCAACATAATAGTAATACCCATGGCGGTAACCATTTTCCCCAACCCCATAGAAATTATAATATACCACCACTCATTCCTCCTTTCCCCAACCATTTTGGCCCTGAACAGGCTCCACCGTTTGAAAGTAGCTATGCCCAGAATTCCCAAGGTTTTATACCATCCCAACATTTTCACAACAATAACAATGGCCACTATCACAATTCACACAGAGGTGGGGCAAATAACCAAGGATTTTTTAGAGGTAGAGGTCGAGGAGGACCTGTTCACTCACATGGCAATTACCAATCACACACTTCCCACAATGATCATACTAGGAATGAAACAAAAGAAACAGTACGGGATAACCAGGACCGAAGGCAACAACATTCAAAAAACTAGGTTTGGCCAATGTTTGTAAAGTCCTCAGCTATAAATGAAGAAATTAAAAAGTTTTTCCCCTTATATGAAGGTCCTTTTCTCGTAGATAATATGAGACATACTAATACTTATACACTAGTGCACCCAGATACCAAACAACTCAAGGGTCATTACCATGTATCAGCGTTAAAACCGTTTCACCCTGATCCTGAGACATCAGTCCATAACACTTAATAGTACACCCTCAGGGACATGCACCTAGCATGCGTGGGCTGGCGTCCACGAGGTTCCCAGCTGTGGCTGTCTTTTCTTCTTTTCCTCTTTTGGGACAGCTTCTTTCATTCATCTTTCCTGTCGGCTACTCTCAGCCAACTCTTCTTTCTTCGACAACCTCAGGTACTGTCCTTTCTTCGTTTCGGAGGTTAGTAGGATCACCTCACTGCTGGTTTCCTGTCTATATTCTTGATGAATTAATAAAATGGGAAATTTCTCGTTTGTAATAGCTCCTCGTGCTGATTGGGCACGGCACTGGAGCATATGTCTCGTTTTCCATTCATTAGCGCGTCTGTGCCAGATGGTCGAGCCAGTCTACGCTGAGCTGCGTCATTGGGTTTTTTTTTTTTTGGTGGCAGTGACGTCATCATCGGAACCACCGTCAATGTGATCCTGTAACAACTCCTTGTGTCGATTGGGCCCGGCACGGGAGTCTGTTTTGTTGTTCACTGTTCAGCAGGTGATGTAAGTTACCCGACGGTCAAGCCTGGGTTTACCTAAGGTCATGTTACCTATAGTCTGGATGTAGCTATATCTCGTTTTCCATTCACCAGCGCGTCTGTCAACTGACAGTTGAGCCAGTCTTTCCGACTAGTAGGATTCCTTATGTTTGTATCATCAACTTCCGAGACACATTCAATGCAATCTAGATTCACATAGTTCAATGAGTATTCTTCCTGATGTGGGAGTCCCGTTGGAAACTTTGAGAGAAGTATGTGGTGCGGAGTTTACATTTTGGGTTGACGTTGTCCCCACACATTTTAGCATTTGGCATTACGTTTTTGATTTGCGACATTACGATTTTGATTTTTGGGTTACGTGGGAGGTTTTTGACATTCCGACTGCGCTAAGTTATACCAGCTAGGTCGAAGGGTCTACGGACCAGAGCTACGTTTTCTGGGTTAAGGTCTTTCCGATGTTGTATTATCGTGAACGTGAAGTTTTTGATATTCCGACACCGGCATTTGATGACGGCATGGGTCGAAGGGTCTGTGGACCAGGACTACGTCCTCACTAGTTTGATTGCTTCCATTCAATCGTATCATCGCCTCCACTGTCTACTTTCCTCTTTCACTTCTTCACTTCTTCTTCTTCTTCCTCTTCCCCCATATACTCACTAGGCATGCAAAGGGTATATTTCCTCAATTTTCAATCCCCAGTAGGTTGAGTAATAATTTTTGAAATTTTCTTTCAGTAGAAAGATCCGATATAGGAGTGGTGTGACTAGAAAAAGTGAACCCAGAGTGTTAAGCATAAGTTGATAGTAAGACCCCATTTTTGGAATAAAAGAGTGAAGATCTCTAGTCCTACCTTTATTTGTATTGTTCCCGATATTATTGTGCCCCCCAAAGAGAGAATGCCAAGCCCCATTTATTATTATTATAACCATCCCCAAGGAGAGGATGACCTTCCCCATTATTATTATGACCTCCCAGCGAGAGGATAGCCCTCCCAATTTCCTTCCCCAGAGATGAGAATGAAACCCCTCCCATTGTTATTATTGTGACCTCCCAAAGAGAGGATAGCCCTCCCGATTTCCCTCCCCACAGATGAGATGACCCTCCCCATTGACTTCCCCAAGCATTACCCCAGAGAGGGAATGACCCCCTTATTGACCCCATGAGTACCACGCAGGGCCACCACACCCTACACTTAGTGAATGACTGGCAGCGACCAGCATGACACTCCCTCCCAATCCCGTATATGTATATGATAGGCTTCACCACCAGAGAGATGGGTTGACCTATAATTTTTCCCCTATGGCGACCCTGTGTTGGTTACACACCCCCCACTAATATATTCCCCGTATAAACATGTTATATCAATACACTTAGGAGAGGAGAGTGAACACAACAAATTTTGTTGAGAGCTACATTTTCGGATATAACTCACAGCTGATACCAGTCTTCGTCAGCACCTATATAGGATCGACATTAAGGTTAAATATCTTTACACTACATTTATTAAGATACCCTAACACCACACTTTGAAAGTAAACATGACACATTCCCCCATTCACTATGTACCCCCCCACAAAGGCGCTACTGTCGTTAATACCCCCTAGTTTTTACATGTGATAACCATCATTTCCCTTTAAATATATACACCCCTCACATTTATTTTGGTGTTGAATTTTATACCCTCTTCCATACTTAAGGAGAATTATAAGACATGACATTATTATTTATACATTAGATGAGTTTTGAATAGTACCCATTTACATAGCATGAGGCGATTTTGTATTTCCCTATATGTAGAACATATTTCCCGATATGGAGAACCTATTGCCCTACACTACTATTGTCACTATGAACCAGTGTAATGGTTCCTCGCAACTTTGTTGCCACTAGTACCCCGATTTTGTCACAGCAGTGTACTGCTGAAAGGAAACTGCGTTTCCATTAGGTTATAAGGTTTCATTTATGATATTAGTTTGTAAGATTTAACTCCTCTATTGTTTCTTTGAATCTTCTTAGTTTTAAGGTTGAACTTCTGTCATGACACAGTTTTGTACTGATATTCTTTCCTAGTGTTAAGTGTAGTCCCATTTTGTAAAGCCAGTCCTGGGACTGATAGTTTTTTTTTCTTCCTATTTTGTATTTTGTTTGTGTATACATCCTATTAGGTATAGTCATGATCTTTCTTATAACCGGCCATCTTCGGATTCTACAAATCAGTATAATTTTCTAGATTTTAGGTATTTTGGTTCATTTCTGACCACCTTTTTGTCTAGTTCGTAAGATCTTTTGTATGTTTAGGTTAAGTTTCATAGATGGCTTTGCTCACACACGACGTTTGTTTTGTTTTGGATTGTTCGCAGACTCTCAGACTGACCGAGGTCCACGGGGCGACTGCTGTGACAGGAACCCGGGACATGAACATTCTCGGCAGTGTTAGGGACCTTTTGGTTTATATAAGTTCTTAGCACTACGATCTGCGACCGTGAAAGGACTTGGGAAACTAACCCATTGTTGAGCAAAGTGAACAGGACTTGGGTTTTAACCCATGCTGAATAAAGAGTGTGAAAGAGTAGAGATAGGACGTTCAAGTAACGAAAGACAGAAATAGGCAAAGCCTAATAATTTTCTGTGAAAAACACATATAATTTTTGTATACACAATTTTGTGCAACATCAGTTTTGTAAAGCATACTATCTTTTTGTAATTTTATGTATGTGTAGATATAAGGTGTACTATTTTTTCTTCTTGTATATTTGGTTCTTTAAAGGTTAACTTGATATTGAGTAATTTGGTTGCATGTTTTGAACTTAATTTCTATTCCATACGTGGAATTTTTGATTTTGAGATATGTGAAATTTTGATAGGTTTGAGATTCTTATAATAATTCAATGTAAATAAGCTTTTTCAAGGTTTGACGTTGAAAAGAGTGTGAGTGAGTGAAGTTTCAGTAAGTTGTAATAATTTGGTATGAATGGAGAACAGAGCGACCGCATAGGTTTAGGGAGAGTTTAGGTTTAGGGTTAAGCTTAGTTTTGGGAATTTTCCAAATTTTGAGATATTTTTTTTTTCACTAATTTTTGGGAGTTTTCTAATATTTTTGGGATTTTCTTTTAACTTTCTTTTGGGTTTTTCTTTCTTTAAGATGTTCAGCCAGTTTTTGTTCCAAAAATGACTTCAATCTTCAGGGGGCATGTAAGGTATCCCTCGTTATATTTGCAATATTTGGTTAGAATCGGGCCGAGTTTTGGGTTAACTGTAGTATCTGGTACCACACCTTAAATCGAGTTGACAACACTTTCCATACACTAAAAGTGAATAAATAATCCATAACTAAGGTAAATAACATATAAATTGCATTAAATCAGCGATATCCCATTATAAAATAGGTATTCCCGTGTAAAGGTAAACTTGTAATAGCAGATACTGACATGATCTAACGAGTTATTCTGAGACAATTTAAACGAAGGAAATGATTAAAAAATAGTAAATATAGCCACTAAATAAACCTTTTAGCATGTTTAATACACATTATTTCAGAGATAAATAAGTTCAATTGCAGTAAAGGAAAAATCTAACCCATAAATCTTGGCATGTACCAGTTTTAGTATTTCGGAAGAGATTTTCACACAGTAAAGGCAATAAAGAACCTATAATACACAGGCATAGACTCACGATAACCATAACTTTACAATTAAATGAAGTTGAATAGATATTTTAAAGAAATAAACTGGATGTTGAAATAATAGTCTGAAGCAGAATGAGAATAATTCATTGTAATGAAATATGGCCAGGTTAAAGCTTCGAAAGCAGTCATAATAATCCCTGAGACAGCTTAGTAGATAAATTGATAGATTTCTGATAGTTTTGAAAGCATTTAATATTCATAAGAAGTAATTATATTGGATTTTTAATACTCATTTTCTTAAACAATTGACACAAATAATTTGAGGTCTTTTAAGTAATTTCTGGATGTAAAAAGTAGAAAAACGAGCAGTAAATAAAATAATCTGGCAGTTTTAATAGGTTTTAAATAGGTTCAGTCCGTAAAATATGAAATATTTGTGGAAAACCGGTAGCCGGTAAATCGATAATTTGTCCAACTTTTAGGAATTAATTCCAACACTTTTAAGTCATTTCAAGAGCGCTAAGGACATGTAAATACCAGTTAACATCCATAATTAATTTTCTAGACACATTTTAAGACATTTTACTAACCTGTTGTATGTTAATCCGAGCACAAAGTAACTTGCTACAGACACTGCACATATAAAATGCTTCCACACCGATTGTAAACACTGCCACACGATATAAAGTAGAGAATAAATTAAAATAGCCAAAGAGAGAATCAAATTCATCTAAATCAGATAATTTCCAACGCTCTGAGTATTTTTAAACAAAATATGAACACGTAAAATTGAACACCCAATTTGAGCATTTTATTATTCAAAAGCCTACTTAGATTCCGGGTTAAAGAGTAGCTTGTTGTAACAATCCATTCTTTTAGCTTCATATATATTAATTCCACGCAAGTTAAAGCCATAGTACTGATGTTATGATTTTCCTAAAAACACTCGACATAAAACACACGTGTAAATCACTAAATAATTTATTGTGTCTCAGACATAACAGCTACAAAGATAAAATAAACTTCAGAACACGCAGTTTAATGCAGGCTTCACGGTGATAATTTTTCCGGCTTAATAATCCATAAACCTTCGGAGTTATAAATAAAAACATAAATAATAGTTACACTTGATTGTTAGAATTACTCGGTTTACCCGAACTCAACAAATTTAAACAAAGTTCATATTTAGGGACAGTCTAAAATCAGGAATAATATTTTAAACCTAATTTCAAGTGAATTACTCAAGCCGATCTTAAATAATAAGATAACAGAACACTGACTTAGGTGGTAGTCCATGTAACACATCCAAATTTGGTAATTATTTGAAGCGAGATGTACCACGTGATCCCCAAGCTAATATAAGGCAGTTAAGAGGTGTGAAATGGGTCGGTTGTCTTCAGTCTCATTTGTAACTTGGTGGTGAACGCACGTTTGTGCGGGGTCAGCGCGGGCTGGCGGAACAGGCGGAAACGAACCAACCATGGCGAAGGAACGCGACACGGCAGCCATGTTGTAATTTTCTGGTGAACAGTTCTTAACCATGTAACCTGTCAGTAAATTCAGTTTTGGGGTTTTTTAAAGCGGTTTAGCTCTGGATTCTCAACTTGTGATCTTTGGAGAAGAATAAAATTCCGATTGCCTAGCTAACAGTGACATGTAATATTTAAGTGAAACTTTTGGGAAAATATAATTCAGTGATTTCGACATGTGACTTTCATTACTATCATAATACCTTCCTTACAGCAGGTTAAGACTGTAAGTGGCGACTGTGGTCAATATTAGCTGTTAGCAATAAGTAATTTCAGCACGGTTTCAGAACTTTCTTACAGACATAGAATAATTTGTGTCGACATCTGGTTCAGGTGCATTAGCCGGGTATCTAACCCCAGTACTCCGCTACGCCCTGACAATCTGGTTCTCTTATCTCTTCGTCCCCTATTAACGACACAGATGTAGACTTGCAGAGGTATTTTCTCTTTTCATTTTTTTTTAAAAATGTGCCTTCCGAACAAATTGGAGACAAGGAATGAAATCACGATGTGCAAAATTTTTTTAATGTCTGTTGAACGTGATCTGAAATCAGAGGCACAGTAAACATAGAAAATGAGATTTTTCTTTACAAAGCGCATTAGATTTCTATGGAATGCCCGGTTCTGGTGTCCTCGAAATCCCATTTGCTTGTTATAAATGACTTAACAGTTTTTTAAATTGAATTATTAATTGCATAAGGGAGAGCCGGGTAAAGGGGGCATGGCGGGCAAAGTGGCCATGAGGTTATATGGGACCAAGAGATGGTGCCATAACGCGGAAAAAATCATAACTAGTGCAACTTAATGCCTTGAGTTACTTTGAGAAGCCCGATCCGGTTAGCATATCATCTCTCGAAGTTATTAGAATATTTGCGGTTTTTGATGAGCCTGATGTTTGGTAAGTGGTCAGTTTAAGAATTTATTGCTAAGAAATCAGACGACTCATCGCTTCTGAAGAAAATTCTTTTGCAAGAGTGATGTTTTTGCTGTAACTTCCTGATTTCATGATGATGATTGTTTCTTTGCATTGACGTTTCAACAACGGCGCCAAACCGGGCGAAGTGGTCACCTGCTGGTGGCCGTGGCCTCTGTCTGCTGCGCACGGATTCTGTTTGTTCCTTGCAGATTATTAACATCGTACAATGCTTTAAATTAATGCTTTATTATCATTTGAAGCTGAAGTGAGTAAATTAATAATAATCAACAAAAGTGGTTACATCATTTCTATTTTGTGGTGGTATGTCAATAAACGATTTTTTTTTTTTTTTTTCTGTGAGCCCATAGATATTGTAGTGCAACAATAGCAGGAGAAACCAAATGTAAAGGCTGAAACAAAGGTTCTTTGCAAGTGTTCGCATCAAGTTCATATAAAAATTTATTTAAAGCTGCAAAAGCAAAAAAAAAAAAAAAAAAAAAAAAAAAAAAAAAAAAAAAAAAAAGAAGAAGATGGAATCAATCCTAGATAGAAAATCGCCAACCGCAGGAAATCTAACCCAAAAAGAGTATTGTTTAATGATGAGGATGATCAAGAATGAACATTATCTGTTCTGCAAAGAGAGTATTTCAGCTCAAGATCACAAGAACGATGGATCGAGTGCCGAATGTGTTAGTTTTGGGTTCACAAAATATACGATGGAGTTGCACGAAACAGCTATTCCTTCGTTTGCTAAAATTGCAATTAAATTGCTTTTTGCGCGTTATAATGTCTATTATTTACAAGCTATATGACTTTTTATAAAATAAAGCACACTGTTTATGCAAATTATAGCGTTTTTAATCACTCATCACTGGTTTTGAAGCTAGGTGGCCACTTTGCCCGACCATGTTGGACAAAGTAGCCATTTGGGTACTTTTTGAAAAACTGGTTATGTTAGGTACTAAATTTAATGCAAAGGTAACTAACCAATTCTGGTATGTACTAGGATAGTTGAACTTTGTAACTCCTGATTTTGATACCTTTAGTTATATTGTAAGTTACCTTAAAACATCGTCAAGTCTTAGCGTGGCCACTTTGCTCGGCCTTCCCCTATTAGTCATATATGCATTTTAAAATATAATGTGTCGGAGGTATTGTCCTGGAATAAACGGCAGTAGTAGTACGGAATTTAACATGTGTCATGATACAAAAATATTATATTACGGATTCGAATCAGGCCATGAGTTAGTAAATGTGATGTTAGTTCAATCCTGTCCTTTCAGTTGTTTTAGTGACGAGTTATTACTCGACGATAAGTCTTATTTTACTAACGGCGCTAGTAGTATATATCATTACAGGTAACCTCGTAATATTCCAACGATTGAATACAAGTTTCTTATAGAAGAATTAGAGTCAAAGAAATACTATTTTAGTTTTTTACTGAAAATTAATATTTTTATACCTCATATTCAACGTGAATTAAAGAACCATTTGAAATCGTTTTATGCAAAAAATTTAATGAATATAACAAACAAAAAATTAAAACGCCATCCGCAAAAACATTAAATACATTATTTGAATTGTTATTGTACGCAATATTAGTAACAAATACTCATCACACTCTCTGAAACAAATACTCGACACTAGGGAGACAGATAAACAAAATCAGCTCTAGATTGGAACATTCAGAACCAAAAATTAATCACTTATTATCAGTTTAATTGTTGTTGTTTTTGTTGTAGGCTGTATCTTTGCAACCTTTGTTAAAAAATTAGAGAGTTTAGTTAAACGATATGTTCCTTTACCACCTTCTTCAATGTTTGATTAAAATAACGGGAAAGCAAGGTATTTTTAAGAGTCTTGCTTTATTATACGAACTATGCTCGAACAGAGATGGAATGCGCGAAAAAATCGAAAATTTGTCACAAGATTGGAAAACCTTACGATTTTTCTTTATAGGTACGTGTTGGGTACTCTCGACGTAAAACAAAACACAAGCGATCAGCATCTTGTAAGACGTATCATACGTAGTATATAAATGTGACGAAGCAGTCATTGAGGTCAAGCAAATAATCATGGGATTTAATTACTATGGGTCAGGGTAGCCTTTGGGGCAATCAATGAGAAAAAACTGTTCAGGAGTGTGTTACTGGACTACCAACCCTATCTCAGTAAGTCTACTTGTTGCGAAGTGAATACCCGTGTGTAATGGATCATAAAGACTACAGCGCCACGTGTTTGAGAAAGAAAATACTTGGGATAGGTAACTGTGCCTCACGGCCACACAAAGTCTGATAATACGTTGGAGAGGTTACCTGAAACAAATAGAAACCTTCATCTATTCGCAACTAGCTGTACCTAGTAACTTCATTTTTTTTATTTTAGAGAAGGAATCAAGAATTCTATTGAAGTTACTCACACGAAAATTTTTATCTTACTTAGCGATCTACGCGAAATAAAGGATACCGGAAATAATGTGAGAAATACAATGTGGTCATGATCCTCATAAACGATTGAGACCACCACTGTGTATGAATATAAGCTTCTGTTTCCAATAATAAGATGCAGTAGGTACGTGTTCCGACAAAAATTTCGATTGTCTAGAAAAACCTTACCATCAAATATATACTAATTTGCATGAATTTCTTGGCATTTCGACTTCAAAATAAAATGAAACGCATTCTATTTTAGTGTTGAACCATTTGCTGTAAGGCGTTAGAAATTCTATAAAATCAACCAACACTTTGCGTGAATTTTGTTCTATTGGCAGACGATTAGACACGTCTTTTTATATTTCTTAGCTTCCCGATGCTGCATTAATATAAAATATACCTTGCATCTTGGGCTATATAATGTTTGAAACCTTAACAAAGTTCGCCCTGTTATTTTTGTGTGAATCCCGTTCAAAAAACATTTTCTTCTCGCAGTAGCAACGTTAACGTTTAATTATAAATAGAAGTCCAGTGCAACATCTCTATATACACCGAGATGGGAGGAGGCCAATATTGGCCTCCTACCTATCATTCGGGAGGACCGGGGTTAAACTCGGTTCGGCCATCCTGTCTGAGGTTTTCCGTGGTTTCCCTCAGACACATAGGCGAATGCTGGGATGGTTCCCTACAAGGCCACGGCCGACCTTCCATCCCCCTTCCCTCCCCGTAGTAGTAGATTGGCTGAAAAGAGTCCCCTATGACTCTCCAGCAGCCCGCCTCCCAGCCTTCTGCTGGGAGGAATGAAATGTAAAAAAAAAAAAAAAAAAAAAAAAAAAAAAAAAAAAAAAAAAAAAAAAAAAAAAAAAAAACATCTCTATATTAAGTTTTACAATGGGTTCCAGGTGAATGTCTATCACTTACCGTGGAAGAACCATCACAAGTACCTAGGAGTTACTATCGAAAGAACTCTCGCATTTCGTCAACATATAGCCGAAAAAAGGCTAAACGTCCTAGGTATTATCAAAAACCTATTTCCTATACTGATTAGTCATACAATGAATCTGAAAACAAAACTCCATATGTACAAATCATCAATATTACCAGCAATAACATATGGATGTCAAATTTGGGGAACAACTTGCAAAACAAGCCTATCGCATTTACAAATATTACAAAACAGGTGCCTCCGCGTAATGCTAAATGCTGACAGAAGAACTAAAATTACTTAAATGCACGAAGTGTCTCAAATGGAAACAATAGACAGAGTGGTAAAAAGACTAACCGAATCCTTCAATCAAACACTTGATACACTACGCCAAGCAGAAGACAGACTGAAAAACATTGGAATAACAGTCCCTAAACGGTGGCACAGGTACAAAGTGCCACTATAAATTATTCATCCACCAATTTGAATTACCAACACATCAAAGGGGTTTTTACAAAGACCTCTCAGGAGGCCGAAATTTTCCCCTTAAGGTGAAAAATGGAGAAAATAACAAAGAATTATTAAAGCCATAGCCAGGACGCCAAAGGTGTCGGTGCCAGGAAAACAAGAACATCAAAAAAAAAAAAAAACGATCGACTCTCACTAATAGTCTGGCACTTCACGTTATTGCAATTGGAATATTAACTTTTTCATTAATAACTAGCATTTAATACTATAATTTGTTCATTTAGCGTTTAATGTACCGCTATCAGATCGTATTGTTGAATACAAAATGTGTATAATATACTTATCTTCCCTATCCTATTTGTATAGCATTGCATAATTGGATACAGAAATACGAATTAAAAAATAAAGTGAGTCCTAAAATACAATTACAGTTATAAAGTAGGTAGGATAATAACGGTACAGTGTATATATAAATATAATTTTTTTTACATATCTACGTAATATACTCACTTTTTCAAATTCAAATTATACCACAAAGGTATAATTTTTTTCCTAGTCGCTACTCTGATCTTTCGACACTTCAGTATCAATACAAATATTTTTTTTTCCTATTCAAGGTGAGTAAAATAAAAAAAAAATTGTATTTGCTACTGAGTATATCTCAACAGTTTTCTTTGTTTGTATAATAAAATTTGATTTTGCATAATTTCACGAACCCAGCCGTGTAAAACAAGTTGACTCAACTGGCAGCGCTCGTTTAATGTGAGTTGACGATTGTGATTATGAGACAAAGTTAGGTTACCTAAAAGTATCATCATCTCAAATACTACATGCTTTCTATCACACGAGTCGTATTAAACAAGCTATTATCAGATGAAGGATGATCAATTTCCATTATGAAACGGACGAATCACAAACAGTGTTTACGGAGTACTTCACATATGTGAGTTAACTTTGCAGGCTGTGCAACGTACAAAACGAGAAAATCGGTTCCGCCATTCCGTTGACATGACGAAACCAACTCACATTTTGTTTTCTGACATTACATTCCCTAATTCTGGATTTTTGTACGTTCTTCTAAGAAATCTTATCATTACTGCAGTGTATCCTCTTCGTGTTCCATGCATTCCTGTGTATATTATCATTGGAAACACAAAAGAATTTCTTCTTTTAGACAACCCACTGGTAATACGATTTTTTATTCTTCTATTTGTTAGTCAATTTTTAATTCAAAATTTTGTATATCTCCCCATCTTCCGTAGCTATTTGGTTCCCTCCTTTGATTGTAGAAATATTCTGTTTGCTAATTTTGAATACCTGTGCTAACCAATAATTTCGTCAGTGAGGTTATCCTACTTTCTCCTTGTACGATACAAAAGAACTAAATGGAAGGAACGTTCTTTGAAAATGATGCGGTGATACACAGTGTCTGGAAGGCGAAGGTGGACTCAACTGGCCACAATCGCGCATTCATATTCGAAGCGTAAACAGCCGACCCATCACGACAAGATAAGGTGTGCTGGGAAGTGATTTCCCTAGACATAAGCCTTCCGTAGATTGGGCAGCCTACCCACAAGGGGCAGGAAATTTTTCTTGAGTCCACCGCGGTTAGAGCCTCGAGGTGAGAAGGCTAGGTCGTGAACTGGAGCCGGGGTTACACATACGACAAACTGGGCCAATTCACTTAAGACTTGCGGTTTTGACATAAAATTACGGTGTTAAAATGTAAAATCAAAATCAGTTCTAAAATTCAGTAGCTTTATTTGTCTTGTTTGTAAGAACAATCAGGTATTCATCCATGCTTGAGGCTTCCGTGTTCTATAAAGGTTTCTCCATAATCGAATGTCATCTTCACTTCACCTGTTGCTTCTGCACCTCATAACTGTTGATCGTAAACAGTTTAATGACTACCAAGGGCTGCATTTTAAATTGTGATTGACCTGCAACTCCTCTTTGGGAGTCAAATTCACAGCGATTCCAGGTAGTCTCAAGTTATACGTTGTAGGGGAATTGTTCTTTCTAGATTTCACACAGGGCTATTCGAGTATCAGACATTATGACATTAGCGTCCTGTAGTAACAAATCATTATCGTTGGGGACCATCTCCAGTTTCCCGGGTGTGGTTTACGAGCCTTGGTTGTTATAGACGATTGTTCTCCACCTTTTCCTGTCCAGAAAGGTTTCTCTGTCTGTGATGTACTCCCAATTCCAGCCTCTTCTCTCTACGTCCTCCTTCATTTTGTCTGTCCATCTTCTTCTTGGTCTTCTCAGTGGTCTTTTGCCCACTATCCTTTTTTCCAAATAAGTTTTTGTCAGTCTTTTACTAGTCATTCTCTTCACATGCCCAAACCACCGAAGTCTTGATGACCTAAGTCTCTCTTCCATGGAGTCCTTTAGCTCTAGGTTTGATCTAATTTCATCATTCTTTATGCGGTCAAGTCTAGTTTTCTGGAGGGCCGTTCTAAGAAACTTCATTTCACATGCTTGGATCTTGCTAAGGCCCCTTGATGTTAGCATGCATGTTTCCAAAGCATATGTGAGAATAGGAATGAGATATGATTTGTACAAGACAATTTTTGTTCTTCTGGGAACCTTCATGTCCCATAGTAAGCCTCGCACGGAACTGTAGAAGTTGGCTCCTTTGGTTACTCTACTCATTATTTCTAACTCACTTCTACCATTATTGGCAATTTTGCTCCCCAGGTAGCTGAATTGGTCAACAACTTCAACTTGGTGGTCTTGTAATTTTATATGACAGTCTGTATTCTTTCGGCTTATTTTTAGTGCTACAGTTTTTTTATATTTAATTTAATTCCATATTCTTCAAACTTATCATTCCACATCTTCAGTTTGTTTTGTATTCCTTCTTCTGTTTCATCCCATACTGCTACATCATCTGCAAACACCAGTGCCTGTAGATCTCTATTGAATGTTCTTTTTAGTTCTTTTAAGATGTTATCCATCACCGCTATGATTTCATACGGTAGGAATGAAAATGAATAAAAAGCTTTCAATAACTATGAATGCAAGTTTTAATTAGTATACGGCTAGAAGAGATTGACTCAGCGTTGGAGGACATCTAGGATTGTTAAAGTATCTTCTCTGAAAATCCCGCCGTTGTCAAGAATGTTTACCGAATGTTCATTTGATATTCTCTTCTGAATTTTCTTTGAGTAGTATGCTGTACACACTGTGGTTCCGATTTAACGTTCAACTTTAGATCCAACCACAGATGGGCAATGCACATCAAATCTAAGATACGTCGCGTCACTAGGTAGCCAAAACTACATTTCAGAATCTCCCAGCCAGCAATGCAGTACACATTAACTTTCTTGTGCGCAAAGGCAAGAGAAAAATCATTTTACGTTTGATGGCAGATTCTTATTTTGTAAGAGCGAGCATGACTATTTTACAGGAAGCTCGCCGATAGCTTATAGCACGAAAAACCCTAAAAGAGTTAAGTGGTATTACATTGTACTCACACGTTTGAATTGAAATTATTTTTTCGTATATATATATTTCAAAAGGGCATGTGTGGTATGAACTAATTTCAACGAGAAAGTTTATTTGATTAGAATCATGAAAACACACTTGTCGAAAAAAAAAAAAAAAAAACCTGTAGCATCCAGAAAACATAGCCGAGTGTCGATGCAACTTCGAATTCACACACACCGGCTGATGTGTAAATGATTAGACTTGTAATTCTCAATAAAAGGAAGAGCCCATCAGAGCACGTCAGTGTGGTTCATGCTTAGTATCGTTGCCAGGCCTGGTAGCGTATATAAGGGACGTGAGCAGCGTCAGATGTTGCGTGATCACTATGAAGGATACGGAGATGACGCGTACTCGAGGGGGACAGCTCTGTCACCACCTGACAAAATTTGAAATGTGCCTCCTGGTGGGTTTCAATTTGGCAGCTTGCCGAATCGTGCAATATCCAGATCTGTGAAGCATTCGGAAATGACAGTGGCCCGATGTTTGACTGCATAGGAACATGAGGGCAGGCACACTCGTCGTCAACGTTCCGGTCGACAATATCTGACCAATACAAGGAAGGATCGCCTTACTGTGCGCCAACATATCGTAACCCCTCTATATCAGCGCTTGCCATCCGAGAACAAGTAATGGTATCCATTCAACATTCTGTCATCCTTTTCCATTAGTTGAAGGCTAGCTACAACTGGACAAGAGAATTACCGTCCCAGGCATAGGGTGTTGTTAACACCACAACACAAACGGTGGTCTTTGGAGTGGTGCTGTGACCGGGAAACATGGACTGCTGACGAATGGCGTTACACTGTATTCAGTAATAGATCGCGGTACTGCGCTATCTCGGATGACCATCGTCGGCAAATATGGCTGTGACCTGGTGGCAGGTCAAATTCTTCAAATGGTTTGGAGAAGCACAGTGGTGTTACTCCTGGCGCAATGGTGTGGCAAACCATCGGTTATGACTTCAGTGGCAGTAACCGAGAGAATTCTGACCGCAAGACGGTATATTGCGGACATCCTGCGTCCTCATGCAAAAATATCCTGGTGCTATTTTTCAACAATACTCGTCCATACACGGCACGTACTGTATATCTAAGAACTGTCTGCATGAAGTTAATGTACTTCCGTGGCCAGTAACATCCTCAGGTCTGTGTGCGATAAAACAGGCTTGGGACCATTATCCATGATGTCAAGAACCATTTACGATAGTTGTGGATCAGCTGGCCTCAGGAAAGGATAATACAACTGCTTTATGACATTCGTCGCAACAGAATCAGTGCTTGCACCCTGTTTAGAAGTGGTGCAGAGTCATACTGTTAAATGGGCTCATCCTGTAAAGGTCTTTGTAAATCTGACTCGATTTTGTCATCACTGAAACAACATCACGTACCCATCAATCCCGTGAAGTATCATTTTCATTCTTCCTCCTTCACTTTTTTTAGTCAGGCAGTGTAATTTAATATTTCAGATTCAGAGTTGTTATAACCCCCCTGCCTTTCCCTTTGGTTATGGAGGTTTTAATTTTTCAAAAACATATAATCCAAATATGCGTAATCGTTTGTTGAATGGCCAACATTTAATTCTCTACCGGAAGTGGAATGTAAGAACGAAGTTATATTGTATTAAACTACTGCTCAATCCTCCAATCGTTTACATCCTCGGTACTAATGTCACAGTTTCCTGTCCGCTGTTTTTTTATTCGTACTTAGATGTTCACTTTTTCATTATTATTTTGTTCCGTTATTGTCCATTATAGCACATTGTAATTTCGCTTCACTAAATCGACAACTGTTATGTAGCGATTCTGTTTTCTTTCATATACATCAAAATACACATTAACCTAAACTAAAGAAGATGAATGTACAGATGACACTTGGATAATGTTAAACATCGATTACAGGCAGTTGAATGAACCCTCAGTGTTCTCTTAACTATGCCAACTATACAATTTTTAATAATAGTTACACTCTAGTTTATTGTTCAGCGGCACGTCCCTAACACCATTGTTATTTGGGACATGATAACAGCAAATAAATACCTTTAATTTATGAACTCAACATTATTTGTTGAAGTTACATCTGCATAACTCTATACCTTGATCCAGACAAATAAAACTTACAGATACCAAGTCGTGTTTTCAGTATACCAGTTAATAACATTTCGCTATGGATAATATTTTGCGGGATCGTCAGCAAACGATAGAAATGAATCATATAAAACGACTTGTACTAAGCTAGTTTTCTTCATGTGTATAAGTTCTTTTGGAAAATAATCGATCACTACACATTGCAGCGGAATAATCTTTTCGAAGTAACATAATTCTTTATGGCCAATTCATCCATGGGTAAAATCCATCAATTTTCTGCAGCTACATGGACGAGTATATACAAGAGGCAATCAGATTTAAATCAGAATTTGTTATTTATTGAAGAAGCTATATGTGTTAGTAACCTACTGTTTATTATTTTTCAATATACTTAACATTACCTTTCCTAATGACTACTGTTTATATTTCGAAACTTTAGAGTTTAATCACATACTTGACTTGATTTTTGACGTTTATTACTTACAATAGTTGATACAACGTAAACATAACTGATTCCCAATGCTGATTTCAAACAAGTAGCAAATCTTCTGCTCTTTCCTTTAGTGGACCCTTCTGATTGCTACATAGAGGTTCTCACCATTTCAGCGCTTTTTGTTTCTTTAAAAGAATTATCGTCCGTACAATGTCATTGCCGAAAATTCTGGAAACTGCCAAACTGAAAGTTTACACTTACACTAGTTTCAATTTAAGAACTCCCCCAGTTATGTGTTTCCACGCATCACAATTCGTATTTTTTAACTGGTCTGTAAATTTCTATTGTTGCAGCAAATGTTTATTTATGGAGAAATGCGAACGCTTTAATGTACCTAGTATCATCAAATATTAGATTTAGGTAACAGATTAAATTTATTGAGACTGAGATTTTAAGTTCAAATGGAATTATATTTAGAAAAAAATAGTTAATATTTTACCAAGTTTTATGTTTTATAAATAAACAATTAGTTCTATAAAAAGTAGATGTTGAAAGCAAATATCTGATAATAAATCAGTGAATGACACCTCTGTATCGAATCTTATCGTTTCTAACAAACTGCTCCTGCCTACTATCGAACCTGGGCATCTGATACCTTTAGAAAGAATAAATACAGGGTTTAATTTTAACGTTGAGTGTGTACAGCTTGTCAAAAATGAAACTGTTAGAGCTTAGTATTGTGTGCAATAGGACTTGAAATAAATCAGTAATGATCATTATCAAGAAATTCTATACTTGCCTGAAGTGATTTTGGTGAACAATACAGAAGGCCGTACCGGGAATAGATCTCAGGTTCTCTAGAACATTCGCATGAAATTCTTAATTTTTTTCGTGATTTGTAATATCGGAGTTATTGTACTTTCGCACTCTGGTCGCTTTCCACTTTGCCGCCTGACCGGTGCTATTGTACCTGGCGCACAGTGCCTACTGTGCCAGGGCTTCGGCCACTGTCTGCACATTAGCACATACGGCGAGCCCGGCCAGCAATTAAAACTGCCGAGCCAAGCCTCGTCCTGCTGCCCGCCGAGCTTAATTAATTCAATTATAGCGCCAGCTGCGGGAATTTCGTAGAGAATTTGCGCACTTTTCCGGTGTCGGCGCGGATGCCCTAATGAACTAGTGTTGGCGGACAGGAACCGGGAGCCCACCGGCCAACGCCGAGTCGCCGCGACGCGAATTTTAAACAGGTGCGTCGGATGGAGTGCGAATACTAGAGCTGGATCGCTCCGTTATCGAGTTACGAATTGGGCCCTCCTCAAAACTACTATAAGGCGCCGTTAATCATAATTTAGTACACTACCATTCTAAATTTGTAGTGATTTACTACTGGAGGTGTGAAGATCTCTATGATTAACAACAATAGAGTTAAACACCAATTTAACAGCTTCAATGGTTGATATAATGTTATCAGGTGACTGTCCGAGTTAACGAAGTGTTTTCACACGATATTTCAGCGATGAAATAACTTTTTCCATCTTCGACACTTCGCCAGCTCCGGCTAGTCTCCCGAAGACATCATATTAATTCTCAACGCCGAGAAAACTTCGTTCTTATTTAATAGCATTACGGAGAGACATCATCCAGCATTAATAAATAACTTCTATGATGTATAGCCATATATAGGGCATTTTGTTTATCGTTGCCTCAATTTCCACTCAAATGATACTAGCTGCAATAACAACTACGCGGGACAGATAAGACGCTTGCTTCTACTTTAGAAAATCCCCAGTTTAAATCTCCTCACCAGCTGTATTTTTTAAAATAAAAATCTTAAATTTGGTATAAATTTCTTCCATCTTTATTGTTTCTCTCAAAAATTGCAGTAATATTTGCAATTAACATGAATTTTATTCAGATACAATTTTTTATCCAGAAACATCCGGGAAACTTTTCTATAAGTGATTATAAGATAATTTCTACGATGTTAACTCCACAGTACATATTTAATAGGTATGTATACATATAGTACGTATAAGAAGGAGCAGAATAATTAAACACGAAATAACAATTTCACTTTTTGTGCAGACGTTTCACCACCACTCTTCGGAGATATTCTTATAGTGTACGATACTTCTGAAGAAATTTCTAATTGATCGATGGTGTTTATAGTAGAAGCATCTGAACGGTAATTTATTACTGCATCAAAACCACTGTATATATTTGGGAGGTATGCCGCATCTATAATTATCTTTCCTGTTCCCATCCATCTTCATTGTTATACAGTTTCAGGCGTGAAATCATGAGACACGTTTTCCAGAACGTGAATTACGTATGCATTAATCGAAATACGAAACTATAATGTTGTTTTAATATATTTAATAACGTTATAACATATTTTATCATTTTTTCTGTACTTCATCAGTCCGATATTGTTTATAAAATTCACATTAATTTCCAACAAAAAATAAAATCGTATCACAAACGATAGTGATAATAGCTCTTGCATTTTAGCCGATTCTTGATTGGCTATTGTGACAGGCAAAAACTCATTTTACTCACAAACATTCCATAAGGAGTTCTGATACAGCATTCCATGCTACAAAAATTATTATTCATATAAATTTTTTTCTACCATATATTTGCAATCAAGTTTTAGAAAATGGAAAACTTACAGAGAATTAATGATACAGTTCCTTCAAAACGCCATATATAACGCATTTCAAAGATATTTATTCTGTTACATACTGATTAAGTACGAACAACATTGTGCTTCTTTTCTTCCTTCAGTCTACATCTTACCTTTGACTCTTTTTTAAAATAAAATAAAAATATAAAAAAAAACTACTGTGCAGTTTAAGTTTCTATTTGAGAAAATCACCGCACTGTATACCTCGAGAATTGATTTCCACATCTAACAGATTCCACCTCAAGGAACTAGGTCTCCGTGGTGTTCTTTCTAAAAGGGAAGTAAAGATTCGTTTGGTCAATATTGTTGGTCTCTAAAGAAGTTTTTAGTAAGTATAAAAGATTCTAATATAGGGCTTAACATTTAGCTTTGACTACCAAATCATAAATGTTGCAAGTAGCTTCGATTTTTACGTAAGATTCATTTTCGTTAAATAAAATTCATCTCCAGTTTAACATGCCACAAAACGATATTACTGCTAACCCTGAAAAGAAGATATCTGAAACCATCTTTTGAGAAGCAAAATTATTTTAACTAGGTTTTAC
Organism: Vandiemenella viatica; assembly: GCA_031002005.1. Taxonomy (NCBI): domain Eukaryota; kingdom Metazoa; phylum Arthropoda; class Insecta; order Orthoptera; family Morabidae; genus Vandiemenella; species Vandiemenella viatica. The sequence continues at coordinate 132,653,528 of JARYHS010013631.1, read as the reverse complement.
CCTATTGTCGTATGAAAATCTATCGCAATATTTTTATGGCACAGTAAGAGCTCTGCACCTCTTAGCTACGCACATAATAATTAATTTTATTCGAAACTAACAGTCATGGTTGGTCACAACGTTTCTATTTTATAATGGTTTCATTAGCACTTATCCCCCGGCTATTTACGTAAAATGTCATATACGTGACAACAACATTTGAAAAATGAGTTGGAACTGAAATAATAGCAATAACAGTGAGACAATTGACACATCATTTATATATCCATAGTTGCGTGCTGAATTGATTATGAGATAACTATTATATCCAACGAACATCTCAGCAATATTAAAAAGCTAACGGCCCGACGTTTTCGGTTAAAGTGAAACAAAACTAAATGATGAATATTTAAAGTTACAGTAGCTGTAAGTAATCCATAAACTTTGAAATTAATTTGATGCAATATATTAAACAAACTTATCATCCCCTATCTACATTAAAAAATGACTCATCCCACAGAAACAAATTGGCACTCGCTTAAACAGTACATTCTTTACTCGGTTTTGTTCCCGTATTAGTAAGATGAAAGACACAGTTGAAACTCTGGTAAACCCCAGCCAAAACGTACTATACGATACAAATAAATAAAGCATTAGTCTATGATATTGTATCGGTCATACGTCTCATTACTTTGTAAAATGTAAAAAAAGTAAGATTGAAAAATATTTATCTTGTGTATACTAAATATAAAGTGGTGATATAAGAAATTGATTAAATATTTTTGATAGCAAGGAGAAAATGTGAGGGCCGGTGATGGAGATTACAAAATAAGAATGAATAAATGATTGAGGGGATAAAGTTGAATGAGGAGAACTTTACTACTTGAAAATGGAAGTTTACTGGTAGGGAGCAACCGGAATATGAAAGGATAGTAAATTATGGAAAATATTTACTTCTGCGGCCATGCAGAACACTATTAACATTGAATTAGTGTTGTGTTAAATTTTCATGTTATGAATAAAATGATGTATAGAACTGAGTAATATATATATAGTTGCAGAAAGATTTGGTACCCGTGTTTTTAATTTCATTTATAGGAACAAATAATGAAAATTTCAGGTATAGTATAAAGATTTATTTCAGATAGTAAGAAGAAACATGATGAGTTATAACCGGATGGTGAGCGTTGAAATCCGTGTTAGTAAATAAAGACAACAAAAAATGTATTTTCTTCCTGTTGGAAAATTTTAAGGAGCTCTACAAAGGTAAGGACAATTTCTCATATTCATCGCTGAGTGTTCAAAACTAGGATTTGAATATTGATTAATTGAAATGAGAAAGATAAAAGTATTAATGTATGTAAGAGATTTCGTTATGCCAGGAATACATTGAAAGGGTATGTAATAATGTGGAAGAGTCTAAGATTTATATTATTATATTTAAAGTGACATCCTCATTTTTTAAATCAGAAATTTGGATCCTTCGAATATATTACATGTTATTCCCGTCAGCATAGCTAATGATTTGATGTAAGTAACCGTCTATTTCCACCCTGTCTCTTTTTCTCCAAGTATCCTCAACAGCCTACGTCCTCAATTATTTACCTCAAATATTCCAATATTTGTGTTTTACAAGTTTTTCCTGCACTTTTTTATTCCACACACATGTCTGAAGAACCGACAGTCATATTAATTCTTCTTTCTGTAGGATTCTTCTACTAACTCTATTCCTCTCCTTTCGTCTCCCCAATATGTTTATTTCCACCCTTATCGGTGAATTTGATTTATAACATCCTATTTCTGATACTTCAGATTTACCTCTGTCCGAAATTCCCAAGGTCTAAACTTTAATTCCATAAAGCCCATGTGTCGTTTATTTCCCCTTATTAAATTAAATTACTATAATATGTGGAACAGTTGCTGAGTTATAATCGTCATCCAGTCGGCAGTTGCACTCGATACAGATTTCAAATGAGTTAAGATTCCTGATAATAAAAAAACCAAAGGATTAGAATTTTCAGAGTATTCAAATGAGACACATAAATTTGCATAATAATCTAAATTCTTGCATTTAACACTTTGCACAGGTCCACCGACCTATATTTACAAAGATCCACTATACACAATGTTAATTACACCACTTGCAATCTTTCTGTCATTCGGTTCAAATCATTATATGCCTGTTACTTAAAGACAATGATGAAAGTTTCCTTTAACTGTACACATTAATAAAGCCCTTGTCATACCTCCTTTAAAGGTTATATACATATTATGCAATCTTCCCACTCCTCTTGAACTATTTAATCTTACTTTACACATTCGTAAATGACGTAAAGCATTTGAGTGATTTCGTTATTTGGAATAAACTAACATTACTTCCCAGATCGATAAAGATCAATGTAAATGTATTACAGTTAATGTTATTTACTTTTCTTTTCCACGTGGATCTATATTTCTACACTGATAAAAATCAATTTGAAACTGTATTAAAGCTTCGCTGAATGACTTCGTCACAGGCGTGGTTAACTGGTACTCAACACCACATTACAACTTATAAAACAATTTTAAGCACAAAAGTTAACACTGATAATCAGGCAATATTCTAAGCCCTCAAGAATTTTGACACTTGTTGACGAAAGAAATTAAATTTTAGTAGCACCTCGCCTGTTAAACTGACTCAATAGCTTTTAGTGACCAACATTTACTCCACAAAATGACACACGAATTCAACTACCATGTACACTAAAGAGCCAAAGAAACTGGAATAGGCATGCGTATGCAAACATAGAGATATGTAAACACTCAGAGTGCGGTGCTGCGGTCGGCAACGCCTATATAAGACACCAGGTGTCTAGCGCAGGCGTTAGATCGATTACTTCTGCTACAATGGCAGGTTATTAATATTGAAGTGAGTTTGAACGTGATAATATGGTAGGCGCACGAAAGATGAGACACAGCATCTCCGATGTAGCGATGAGGTGAAGATTCTCCTGTACGACCATTTCACCGTGAATATCGGTAATTCGGTAAAACATCAAATCTCGGACATCATTGTGGCCTGAAAAAGATCCTGCATGAACGGGACCAACAACGACTGGAGAGAATCGTTCAAAGTGACAGAAGTGCAAGCCTTCCTCAAATTTCTGCGGATTTCAATGCTGGGCCATCAACAAGTGGCAGCGTGCGAACCTCTCAACGAACATCAGCGATATGGGCTTTCAGAGCCGAAGGTCCACTCGTATACCCTTGCTGAGTGCACGACACAAAGCTTTACGCCTCGCCTGGGCCCTTCAGCTCCAACATTGGATTGTTGATGATTGGAAACATGTTACCTGGTCTGACGAGTCTCGTTTCCAATCGTATCGAGCGGATGGACGTGTACGGGTATGGAGACAAACTCATGAATTCATGGACCATGCAGGTCAGCAGGGACTGTTCAAGCTGGTGGAGGCTCTGTAATGGTGTGGGGCGTGTGCAGTTGGAGTGACATTGGATCCCTGAAACGTCTAGATACGACTCTGACAGGTGACACGTACGTACGCATTCTGGCTGATCACCTGCATCCATTCATGTCCATTGTGTATTCCGACGGACTTCGACAATTCCAGCAGGACACTGCGAAACCCCACAAGTCCATAATTGCTACAGAATGGTTCCAGGACCACTCTTCTGAGTTTAAACACCTCCGCTGGCCACCAAACTCCCCAGACAAGAACATTATTGAGCATATCTGGGATGCCTTACAACGTGCCGTTCAGAAGAGATCTCCACCCCCTCCTACTCTTACGGAATTATGGACATCCCTGCAGGATGCATGGTGTCAATTCCCACCAGCACTACTTCAGATATTAGTCGAGTCCATGCCACGTCATGTTGCGGCACTTCTGCGTGCTAACGGGGGCCCTACATGATATTTGGCAGCGTAACTCGATGTTAGTTTCCGGCAAACACTTCGGTCCACACCTTCGCGATACTTCTAGAGCGGCCATAAACGTTCTCTGCATGCTGAATGATGACACTTCGCCATATCATTTTTGGAACCCTATTCATACTTTTCCTCAAATTTTCCGGTCTATTTCTACCATGCCGACGTGGCTGTTGGAAACGATTCTTGCACTGAAGTCCTCTGCTGTAAGATTTTTCCCTAACTAAAAATTAAAATTTGCGTCATGCGCTAATACTCCTAAAACTATTTAAAACTACTCAAGTCGCTCTAAAATAAGCTTAATATCGTATGGAAATATTTGACATCATCTGATTTTTCACACTATTGGAAAAGCATTTGGACATCGAAGCGTGCGATGTTTTGCTGGAAAACAAATAGTACATGCAGAATTTTTGTTTCATGGTTTAAAAATATAATGACTGGTATCATTAGCATCACAGGCATGTGTAACTTGCTGTGGCCATGGGAAGATCGTAATGGTCGAAAATAAAAGAAATGTTAAAAATAAAATAGCATCATTGGAGCATCTACAGAATTAAATGGCGACTTTGAGCATAACTGCATATGAAATTACATTGCTCGGACTCAACGGTTAACTCGCAGGCGAAAGCCATCGCTTTTATTTGAAAACACAGTTGCCGTATATCTGAAATATTAGTCCTACCACTAATCGGTTCGTAATGTTTTCATTTCCCACTGAAAGTATGATATTCGTTATTACCTATTCCACATTGTTTAGTTCTATCATTTTATATTACTTATAATTATTACGCCCTAAGTCAGTTACATCCTGTTATCACCGAAAACATTGATCTCAGAGTATTCAGTCTTTGACGCAAATTTGTTCCAAAATCAAATTAACGGTATGAGAAATATAGAAAATAAGCAAGGTCCGTAATATCTTATCCTAATATGCATTGTAATTCAATGTTTGTCAGCTGATTGCATGTAATATTTAAATGAATTGTTTCACAGCAAAACGTTGGAAAGGAAAAATGTCTAATATTGCCCCTCGGAAATAACAAATAATTATTGAGGGAGGGTGGAATGAGGCAGATGACGACGTGATTCCTCGGATCACACATATATAGTAGCACTGTTGGTGCCAAGTACACGTAAGTTCTATTATGAAATGACTCAAGGGTCGCTTCTCAAGCACAAACTTTTCGAGTGTTCCAATTCATGTTACTCGTTAATAACAAAGAGCTACAACATACACCATATAGCAATAAGCTTTGTATTTTCCTTATATCAGGTTCACTTAACGTTTGTTCCCACTTTTAAACGTACTTTCCACAGGTGTAGAAGAATACAAATATCGGAAAAAGATTTCCTTTAGAATTCACCGATTACTTCTCAACTATTGAAGGAAAATATGGGCTACCATCTGTCCGTAATTAGTGTAAACTGTATTTTGTGTTATTAATATTAATTTCTCTCGGCATTGTGGAAAATTTGAGGCAAAATCTGGGTTTCAACCCATCATTCTATTAGCTGATAAAAAGCCGCAATCAGGACCGACAAATATATTAACCTCGGCTCAGTTATCCTTGAGTGCAGTATGGTGGTTTATAGAAATTTCAACCCAGGGTGCTGGTGAGCGGTAATACTCTGGTCTCGCATTTGGGAGGACGTGGGTTAGAATCCCAATCCAGGCATCCAGATTTGAGTTTTCTATGGTTTCCCCAGATCACTTCAGAAGAATACCGGTATGGTTAGTTCAAAAGGCCATGGCCGAAAACCTTCTCGTTCCTTGACCCAAACCACTGCCGTCTCTGGTGACCTCGACGTAGACGAGGCTACAAGTTCAAAAAACAGGTGAAAGTATCTTTCACCTGTAATTGGTAACAGCACAGTAAACCTATCACTGCGAAGTATAATATGCTACTTGTGTGTTAGAAGGATTGACTGTTTAAAACTTTCGACATTTGCAGAAAAAGTAAATAGCTGGTGTTATCCAAATCTAGCACTGTCAAATAATACATAGAAGTCAAAAAAGTAACAGCATAACAGGTTCAGATATTTGCAAGAAAAACTCTTTACCTCCAGAAGAATCTCTGTCATTCGAAACTTATCGTATTGTCAAGTTATACAAGTGCAAGGTCATAGAGGATACTGACCTTTTCAAGGAACGAACTTAATTACTGATAGACAGCAAGTCGTGAACCCTTCCAACATCTTCTTTTTTTATTTTCTTCGTAGTTTCATTCCTCCAGAGATAATACTTTCCATGTCGACAGTGAAGTCTGTGCCTTTCTCGCGGGTAACTAGGGATCCGTGTTAGGAACACAGTATATACTGAAGCACAAAAGGTGGCTATTATGCGGCTACCTCTAGCGTCACCGGAGGCAGTAGCCCAGATACTAAGCAACACGCCGTTCAAACTGAGTTAGACAACACGAGGCAGTACAATCAACAGCCAAACATTGTGACAAGAGAGCACAATGTGCCAACGCCTTATCGTCCATGCAGAGTACCATGAATAATGCTTCGACATTATTTACAACAGTTCCTGAGGCTCAAACCCCACTTTGACAACAGTTTTTTACGTTACATTGTTTCCTTTAGGGCAGGGGTGGCCAACCCGCGGTCCGCAGGCCACCCCCCAGAAACATTTTTCCGGCCCGCGAGATTCATCACACTTTTACAACATATATTTATTTTACAATGGTCAAAGTAGTGAAAACCAATGTATTAAAACACATTAAATATGCATCCACAGACACAAAAATTAAACGTGAAATTATGAGAAAAATTAACTTTGATTTTAAAATAATATTCTTCCGAATATATGACACATATTGCCTGTTTTAATTATGAGTTTACAATTATCAGTTCCCAGAATAATTATGTTATATTCTGCGAATTCATGATCCTCACGCATCTTGGAACATCTAATATAATATATGATTTTATTTGTGGCACGCGGAGTTATGACGCATTTCCAAAGCGGCCTGCAAGATCATTTGGTTTGGCCATCCCTGCTTTAGGTGTTGCCTTACGACGCAGGTAATTTTGTAAATTTTTAAATTGTTTTCGGATGGTTTTATCTCAAATGTTTGCTACATTGGAGAAATTATCACTTCGTTATTTATTTGCTGAACCACTCTCCGGGTAACTATGAAACTACATACAATTATCGAATATTGTTAATATGGATATTGCTGTTGGCTATTACCAAGCGTGATGGTGTAACGGATAGCGTTCTGGCCTCGCATTCGAAAGGACGGCGATTCGAATCCCCGTCCGGGCATCCAGATTTGGGTTTTCCTCGGCTTCCCAAATCACTCCAGGCAAATGCCGGGATGCTTCCTTGAAAAGGCCATGGCCGAATTCCTTCCCATTCCTTGCTCCCATCCTTTCCCGTCTCTAAAGACCTCTCTGTTGAGAGACGTAAAGCAGTTAAAAAAAAAAAAAATCTGTTGGCTATTCAGGTCAAGTGGAAGAAGCTCTCGTTCATCAATAGGTTCCGTAAATATGTTTTCTTTATTGTGTTTGCTTCAGGATGTTGAATAATGCCAGGAGGAATGGTGATAAAGGTAAGGTGTACTTAGGCACTACTAAGCATAATTAATGTTTGAATTTCCTGTGATTTTTGTAAACTAGGAATTCGTTACTCGGAAATGTCATACTGGGAACGTTTCAAATATTTTCAGCCTATATATCATTTTTATGACATCATCCCTTTTTCTCAAATAATATGTCGCCTATAGTGATGAATAAGTTATAAGTGGATATGATTTTTACTGACTTCTTAAACAGCATAATCACTTTACTTTTAAACACATTTTATGTTTAAAATTTAAGTTAATAAAGTTTCAACGGTATCTACGACACAGTTTACCTCACCGTAGCAACCCGCCACGCCTAACAGTCTTCTTGGTAGTAGTTAGTTTGGGGTTTGGCAGGTGTTCCCAAGGGGGCGTTCATAGATTACGTGTGGTGTTTTTTCTGAAATCCGGACCCCCTCCCCCCGTGAGATTTGGTGACATCAGGTCTGTCTCCCCTATGATGAGATGAGGTGAGGTCTTAAGGAACCCCCCCCCCCCCTCCCTGCTGACAACCTCATAGGTTTTGGAGACCTGTTTTATTATATTTTTTTAGCTCTCCTGTTTTTGAAGGAATTAAAAAAGTGACTTGAGATTTCTGTCGACCATCTTCCCCCATTCGTGAGATTTGGTGAGATTTCACCAGACATCCCCCCTATTTCACCCCACGTAATTAATGGACGCCTTCTAAAGACAGTTACCTTTTCAATGGCTATTAATGTCTCAGGCACAAAAGCCCCAGAGATCTGGAATATACTTGCCAAATGCTGTATGTACTTAAGATAAAATCTATCAAGCCTTTCAAACAACATTTTTGTATCAATTTCCAAAAATAACACACTCATAATCTAATATAATTACATTCTGACATCAAATATTGTATACACCTAGTGTATGGCTTTACTGATTGTGCTAGTAAGCGAGTTGTGTCTGTTCACTGAAGATTTCTTTTAATGATTTGAATCACATTTTGGCGGTCTCTGAAAACAAAAATTTTTTTTGTTTTTCCAGTTTCTGTGTTTAACCATTTGTTCCGTCATTACTAAAAATTATTGAACATATCTTGAATAGTTTAAAAGCTTATCATCTTTCTTAAAATCAGAAGAACATTTCATCAAGCTGTCTCATATGGTGGCTGATAAGAAAACTTAAAGGTGTTCAGAACATTAAACCTTTTGAATCAGAAAAACTTCTCAACAGATTTTTATCAAATTTTTACATATTGAAACATTAGGCTTTGACCCAAAATCTGAGATATACGAGTATATCATTACGCTACTTGATATGAGGAGGGAGAAGAAAATTACAATTTGATCGAAACACCAATTAAGAATTTTATATTTAATTTAGATAGATAATTTGAATTTTATCAAAACCATATGTATAAAATGTTTATACAAAATCGAATATATTTAAATTGTTAACCAAAACAATTAGACTAAAATTAGTTTATACCTGCGATTACTTTTATTGACTCACCAATACACGTAGCTAAACGGACAAAGGAATGTAATAAAATGTAGATGAGGACACAATCTGCTAACCCTAAAACTTGAATTGGTTGGCTACTAATAACATTCTGTAAATTACAGTACAGACTGGATTGTCTTGACTAAGGCTTAAAAAACGTGATCGTCCGTAAAATACATTGGTGTAGAATGTTTGGCACGAGTAAGAATTGACAGTATCTATAAACGCCCAACTTATTATTCACAGAATCGTCCCACTTTTTGGAAATTTTGTTATAAAAAATGGATAAATCCTTTAAGCAACACAAGCATGGGATGTCAGTGAACTGTTGGGTATGAATCAAGTAAATAAAACAGCTGCATCTACCATTCAAGCTGAAATTCGTTTTAGGAGGGATGGTTAATGAAAAATGTAAGGAAAGGGGGGGGGGACAGTTGACAGTGATTGGGGGACTGTCAACAGAAGTGAAAACTTGAAACTATGAATATCATACGCGCAACGCGTTATACTTATAATTACAGATATCTATATATATAAAGATGAATGTATTTATGTTTGTTTGTTTGTTCTTCATACAATTCCACAGTTTTCATCCGATCTCGATGAAACTTTGCACACTTATCCTTTGAAACAAGGAGAAAAATACTGTCTACATTTGGTAGAAAAATTATCTGTATAAATAATACATGTTGTCTTATAATTTCTAAACATTACTAAACGGCGATAGACAGACGCGTTGGATGTGGAGGTCTCTGTACTTTTTCCCGTGTAGCGGTCAGGTAGCTCAGTGGTTAAAGCGCTTGCTTATTACTGTTTGGGACGTGGTCTCTGGTTCTAATCCCCGTGGAGACTAGGTTTTTTTTAAAAAAAATTTTGATCGTTATAGTCACGCCTGGGCCGTCGGATTGAATGTTAAATTGTAGATATCACAAAGTTAGGGGTGCAATGCCAGGCAATTCGTAGGTAGTCTTGCAATGCTGTAGATAAACACTTTTTTACGTTATATTGATCCATCAGGGGTGATTCGTAGTCAGTGTGAGTGTTATCTGCAGTAGAAATACTATAAATGCGGAAGTAAGTCTCTGTCTTATGTTACGTTTTGACAACTGAATGCCTATACCGATATTGACGGAATTTGACGAGAAAATCTGTAGGGAGGGCACAGGACTTTTTTTTTGGTATGATTAACAGTTGTAGTTACAAAATTTTGAAAACTTATCAAATATTGACGGACAGACGGATTTGTGTGTTAGTCTGTAATGTTACGTCGCTTGCTCAAGCTATGCTACTCACCGCACTATGTTAGTGTATAACTTGTTAATAAATTTCGTTTAGAGAAAAAACGTATTATTTAGTATAGATGTCGATTTCTCTGTCCTATTACTTTGTGTCTGCTTAAATGTTTCTTGCACCAATTTATTTTGCCTTCTTTTTTTAGATGCCCACAAGGCATAAACTGGCCTAAGTTGTAGCTCCAGCAGAGCACGAGCAGCATAAGTTATTAGAACCCAAGAATCGGATGCTCATGCTGAAGAAAAGTCCAAGCTGAAATAACGCTGCCCTAAGTTAACACCCCCCCCCCCCCGACATCCCCTCACATTCGTTTGTTTTTCTGTTTTTCAATATGTTGGAAATTTATTCTCTCCAAGAGACAGGTTCGCTGACAGAATGATATAGTAATGGGTTTCCGGTCATATTATATCGACTCGGTGTTGTTTGGGACCAGTCCTTCGATACCAACAACTTTTTATAATCAATTCTGGCAAAGAAATTCTTAATCGACGCGCACGAAGTCGCGGGTATCAGCTAGTACTAAATATTAATAATTCCATGTGGTCGTAACGAACTGGTGACAGGGTTTCTATTGCCTGCGCGTTTCGCCCCTGTCTTGGTCTCATTAACCTAACCCGGTAATGTGCGAACGAAGACTTTCCCGGCGTGTCGATGCAATTAACTCTTCACAGGTTTGCTGCGGGATAGCGTTTGTGAACGACGAGCTTTCGGCGACCAACTCCGTCGCCATCTTCGGGTCTGATGTTAGCGCTGCGGCGACCAGAGCTGCAGCTCTGGTCGCTCTGGTCGCCGCAGCGCTAACATCAGACCCGAAGATGGCGACGGAGTTGGTCGCCGAAAACTCGTCGTTCACAAATGCTATCCGGCAGCAAACCTGTGAAGAGTTCATTGCTAACCCGGTAATGCTACCAGGTACAGGAGACGTGGAATCCAAACCACGGAAGTATTCTGGAGTGCTTCACATTACACAACAAGCTTTCGTTCCCCAGTCAGACACCATAACCACTGAGCCACGATCCCGCAACAGATATCCTGTTAACATCAGCATGGCGGTGGCGCAAACTAATAAGATTTTACCCATTCAAAAATCGCCTAACGCGCTTAATGAAGTTTTCATTTCAAAAACTAAAAACTTTACTTACTCCACAACCCGAAGGTTGGTCGAATCTTTCCGAAAGAGATGCTCAAGCTATTGTGTCAGAGGCTGGAAGGCCAATTCCTTTCCCAAGGTGTCTACACTTTAACGTGGAATCAGAACCACGGAGGATCTCGGCGTAGCTCATATAATCAAATACAATTCATAAAAATTCCTACTCACTGCGGGATTTGTACCCGTGACCGGAGAGAGAAACTTTCGAATTTAAGCGTCTTAACCGTTGATCTAGAAGACCGCCTTATTGCACAATATGGGTGTGCTAAGTACTATTAAAATTTTCTTAAAAACTGTGAGTGCCTATGAACAACGTTGGCAGAAATTAAGGGGAAGTTTTTTTAAAAAAAAAAAAAAAATCAAACGTAATCAGTATTTTTCTATTTGTTTTAATTTATACATATACAAAGTTCCATCAAAATCCGATAAAAACTGTGTGTTCCAAAAAGCGTCCAACGCGCAACATACCATAGCATGTCGGTGACGCGAATTCATAGATTTACCCCTAGTCTAGAGCCCGCCTATAGAAGTTTTCACTTAAAAAATTCACGGCGTTTTATATGGATACAAAAACCTTTAGCACTATTGTGGTGACAACTTGTCGTTTTTATTTTCAGATGGTTAATAATAAGGGGCGAGAAGGATCGTCCAAAGGTCCCAGGACCGAATGACTTTAACGCAGCTTCAGAATGTTTTGTCAACTTACTCCTGGATATTAAAAGAAATATAATGGGCTCATTATTCCCATCAATGATTAATGGCGATGAAATTATCAAATGAAATATATCAAAACTTCCTTATTATTATTAATATTACTCCGCGATTCACTAAAAGGTTGTGGTGGAGGGTGCATTGCACCTATCTAAAAGTGTAATAGTTTGGAATGGATATACGAGATATGGCAGCTGGGACCCATTGGCTATTTTGAGGAACCATCTCGGAATTCGCCTGGAACGATCTGAGAAAATAAAGGAAAACCCAGATCAGGATGGCCGAAGTGGTATGTCAACAACTACTCCTGTCAGATTTCCCGACAAAAACTTCCTATTCCATTCCTTACTGGCTAGTGGAAAAAATGACTACTGAAATGAATCGGTTCTGGCACTAATTTCTCTTATTTTAAGGGACATTCCTAGATGTGAATGTTGCTGGTAGTAATATTTGTTTCTTCTCATTCCGAAATAAGTCAGTCGCGTATTTTTCAATTAGCTTCTGTCGAAAGCATCGCCCCCGGTGATCCAGGTCTTCCCAACCTAACTCATTCAACATCGCACTTACGCTTTCCCTCCAACTATATATACCTGTGACGAAACGGGCGGATCTTCTATGGACATTCTCTAATGCATCTATTAACCTCTTTTGATGGGGACCCTATACAGAAAAACAATATTCTAAGTGAGGACGCACTAGTGATTTGTATGCAATCGATTTAACTTCCGGTGTGCACTGTTTTAAATTAAGACCTAGAAATCGGAGCATACGATTTGCTTTCCACATTAACTTCTCGATCTCACTACAAATTTTTACGAATTGTTACCCCTAGGTATCCAGCGGAATCTACCGTTCTAAGAACAGTTTCATTGTATATTCAGAGCTAAATGGAGTCACCTTTTTACTTATACGCATGACTTGGCACTTTAGACTGCCAGTCTTCACGCAATTATTTTCATAATCTCGTCTTGTAATAAAGCGCAGTCATCCTGGGTTTTGATTTCGATATAAATAATAGCTTACTCCCCATCATCAGCACTAGTCATGCAAACTTTAGCACACCGGTTTCGCAGTAGTGGGCAGGGCAGACCTGACGCGCTGTTCTCCCGCAAGTTCCGCTCTCCCGTTAGCCGGTGCTGGCCCTCCCAGCGCCGTGATTGATGTCGCAGCTGTCCCCGCAGCCGCTTTAATTAAAACGATGCTGGCGCCGTCCTGACAACGGCGGCTATCTCGCTCCTCGTGACCACGACAGCCACCGGGTCAAGCGCCCACTTAGTCTTACTCTGCAGCACCAGCCCTCACTGTACAACATTCCCCACGTAATTTGCCAACTACTTTGACGTTACATTGATCTCACTACGCTGTTTCACTAAACAGACTCTGCTGCGTCAAATTTAATTTTAACATGTAAAATCGATGATAATTACTGCCTCCGATAATCGTTAGTGAAACTGTAAATTTTTAAATTTATGTGTAATTAAAACCTCTTCTTCTCACTTTGGAAGTTGATTGGTTTGCGGCAGCACAACAGGCCGTTATATCTTCTGCTTTCCTCTTTATTATTTTAAATCCGATGCAATCGACATATTCCATTATTTGCTGTATTTATTGGAACAGGGTCTTCCTTGCTATTTCAACCGTTCAATATTGTTTTCGTAGTGTTGATTATATATGAGTAATCTTGTTCTCCTGATATTTCTTCACTTCACTAAATGGAATAATCTTTTCCCCAGCCTCAACATTCCTTTCTTCAGATAGCATTAGTCGTATTGTCTCTTCAGTATTTATAGTTCGCGTTTAATACACATGCAAGGAAACATTCTAAACAAATATTTTTTAAAAAAATTATTTCGAAATTTTGCTATTTGTAGTTAAAAGGTAAGCTTGGTAATCAATCCGAAGACTGATTACACCCTGCCGCAGGAGGTAAACTTGGTATTGGAGGTGCACTTGGTATCAAGACTGCGCTTTGTTACAAGACGATATTATCAAAATAATCGCCTGGTGCGAAGACTGGCAGCTGGAGTTAAACGTTAAAGATATCAAGTCATGCGTATAAGTAAAAAGGTGACACCATTTAGCTCGGAATATAGAAATAATGGCACTGTCCTTAGAACGGTAGATTCCGCTAAAACCTAGTGGTAATAATTCTTAATAATTTGTTGTGGAATGAACATATTGAGAAAGTATTTCGGTAAGCCATCCATATCTTCTGGTTTCATGGTTGTAATTTAAAACACTGGAAGTTAAATCGATTGAATAAAAAGCACTGGTGCGATCTCAATTAGAATATTGTTCTTATGTATTTTGTTCTAGTCAAAAGGGTTTAATGGAGGCTTTTGGATAGGTCCAAATAAGAGACGCTCAGTCCAACAGGTATACAGGGTGATACAAAAAGGTACGGCCAAACTTTCAGGAAACATTCCTCACACACAAACAAAGAAAATATGTTATGTGGACATGTGTCCGGAAACGCTTACTTTCCATGTTAGAACTCATTTTATTACTTCTCTTCAAATCACATTAAACATGGAATGGAAACACACAGCAACAGAACGTACCAGCGTGACTTCAAACACTTTGTTACAGGAAATGTTCAAAATGTCCACCCTCCGTCGCATGGAATCCCTGATGCGCTGATGCAGCCCTGGAGAATGGCGTATTGTATCACAGCTGTCCACAATATGAGCTCTAACATGGAAAGTAAGCGTTTCCGGACACATGTCCACATAACATTTTTCTTTGTTTGTGTGTGAGGAATGTTTCCTGAAAGTTTGGCCGTACCTTTTTCTAACACCCTGTATATAGCTGGCGAGAAAGCGTCAAGTGCGATGCTGAAGGAGTTAGGTTTGGAATATCTGGAATACTGAAGGAGTGCTCTCGGCAGAAGCTAACTGAAAAATTCACGACAGTCCTATCACAGGATGGCAGAAACACGTATTACTACCAACAACATTCATATCTATGAAAGACCGAGAAAATAAGATAAGATAAATCAGGGTCAGAATCGATAATTTTTTTTAGTCATTTTTCACGAGTGTTTAGGGAATGGAATAGGAAGAATTTATTGATCAAGAAAACTCATAATCCGACTGGAGAAGGAATCGAGGAACCACTTAGGCCATCCTGATCTAGGTTTTCAATGGTTTTCTCAGATCGATCTAGGATAATGTCGAGATGGTTCCTCATAACCGTACATGGGCGCTTCCTGCCATATCCCTTCCGAAGCATAAATGATTGCACATTAGGATAGAGCTGGAACTCACTTCCCGCCACCCAGCTTCACTGAATCGCGGAGTAGTAATAATAGCACTAGTAGTAGTTTCTTTTCTAACGTAAACCTGTAGTCCTACCGGGTAAAGAGTACCTACAGTGGAACATGAAACATGGAAGCTTCTGGTGTACTTAACATTACACAGCAAGCTGTGCTAGAGGTGACAGTCCGGTTCAGGGCATTTGAAAATATTCGTCGAGACAGGGATTCGAACGCGGACCTTTCGACCTCAAGTCAGACGCCTTAACAATTGAGCCACCAGGTTAACATGGCTAACTAGGTGATCCTATTTGATATTACATTTGCTTCCCCTAATTTATGCTTCCACTTCCCAGACAAGGATATTCTTTTACATCCAATATTTATTTATTCAATATTATTTTCGCTTTATAATTTTGCCTTAGCAAGTACTATTCCTTTCGTCCTAATTTGATTAATATTTCATTGAAGACCACTTTGTCATTCCTAAATTTAATCATATTACATTGACCCATCTTGTCTTCACTAATACATCCAGCAGTTGTCTAACGGCAAAATATAAAATCCATTATTTTTATGAAACCTCTTTAATGAGTTGAAAACGCGTCATATATTAAATACACTTAGAAATGCTAAAAATGAATAGAGATACGTATTTTGTATAAAATAACAGCACTGTGCTGTTTTAAGAAAGCTATCAAACCATGAATCGTTCATTGTGTTTCACTCACCGCGTACAACCGTGTAGTGATCTAGGCGATCACTTGCCTAAAAGCTTCAAATTAATTTTCAAGTCAGTATCCAAGGCAGGCGAGCATGAAAAAAGTTAAGCAATAGAGCTATGATCTGAGAAGTAGCACGCATATCAGCAAGCCAGTTGCCAAGCGCCTGTTATTACTGCAAGGTGGTAAAATGACTTCATACATCAGGTTAGCGAGGAGTATTGTCCTCTCCACACAGTGATGATATGAAGGGGAAGTATCTATTTAAACCCTGGGAGTAGGGGTCTGTGAGTCTCTCTACGAAAGTCTGTCAACGTACCACATCGACGCCGAGGGCGCCGGGAGGCGTCGGCGCCGCCGGGGCGCCGGTTGCAGACAAGAAGATGATGGCTGTCATCTACTACTAAGGTGGGCTCTGCTGTGATAGCTGGTTGTGGACATTATGATATACAATCATTTGGTCATAGTCATTTGGGCATAGTCTTCAGGGAGATTATCAATAGTCCATTTAGTTTAGGCTGCGAGGCGCCCATAAGTTACATGCTCGCCCAGTCCTTGACCCTAACTATAATGTTTTGTTTCAATGTCAATGCAACATTGTAATTATTCGCCTATGTCACCAGTCATTGCTCATGTGAGTAAATATGTAAATAGGTCATTGCATTTTCCAGTAATTTAACCTCCATTCCTATATTAATATTTGAATGTACTGGGCCATAAAACCTGTCAGGTGTTGCAGTAGGAACCTATGACGAATATTCATATCAGAACTATGGTCGATTTTCTATGATCGGCCCTTATCCACAACTCCAGGGGAAGTTTACCCTGTTGGCTCTCAACAATCAGCTGGCACGGGTCACGACAACCGAGATGAATGTAATACCACCTGTTAGTTAATAATTTGATATCGGTCCTTATGAAGTTTCTCTTATAATTTTTCTGGGCAATAAACACGATCTTTACCGCTGGAAAACCTGAATTTCTGTGTGTGAACTAGATGAATTAATATTAATTCTACCAAAACCAACACTGATTTCGGAAGAACAGATTGTCTAAAGCTCAGCTGGCTCAGTTTTCTCATGACGTGATTAAAATAACTGATGTAGCATCAACCAGTTCATGCTTTTTTTTTAAAAAAACGTCCACTGGTCTCTTGTATTTTATTTATGGAGCATACTTCTAAAATTAGCCTCACAGCGTGCCTTGTTGTGGTGTCGAGCTGTGATCGTGTTTGTAGTGTACACTGACCTTCAGTCTTTGATGTGAGTGCGTCGCGTGTAATTTATGAGCGTCCTCCGTCCTCTGTCGCGGCAGGTGTTTTCAGAGCCTTCAGCCCCTTACTCCTGAGAGGCTGTTAGCTAGTGAGTGCCTCTCGGAGCTATTGACAGGCGCATGCGTGATTGCGCCAGGGCAGTGTTTTAAACGCAGCCTCTCCGCTTGTCATTAGCAGGGACCGTCTGCAGCTTGTTAGAAGCACACTCGCTGATATTGCCAGGCAGTCGAAATAACATATTTCCGACAGCTCCATTCGTTAATCGAATAATCAGGAAGTGACTTTTTATGTTACTCTTAAATATCTGTAAGGAAATTCGAAGAAAAAGTGGTATTTTTAATGTCTGAAATGTAACTTATTAGTTTGAGACCTTCTCAACACATTTTTTTTTTCTGGTTTTGAAGCCAGGCATGAATAAACTCTGCTTTAAGGACTAAATTAGACTGGGATGTCTATTTTATCTTCTCGTTGGAAACTCTTAAAAGAGCTGAACATTGTTACAATGACTTCTCGATATATATATATATATATATATATATATATATATATATATTTCTTACTTGTTTTGCTGTGGAACATTTTATCCTGTTACATAAAAATCACGCTGTAAAATTTCAATACAAGAAACAAAAATAACTTGCACAAGCCACAAACTTTACTCATATTAGTACAAAGAGAAGTTAATTATTCTGGGACACATATATTTAAAAAAATGTTATTGACAACACCATCCACTCCATTTACAAAGGAATCAATTGTATCTAATATTATTCTTGCGAAATTTAACTGTATAAAATAATATTTATTTGTCGATTTTTTCTTTTTAAGATTTGTAAGATTTTTTTTCTTTTAATATGATTACTATTCATCTTGTATGTGTATATATTTACCATAACATTTTTCAAATCCAATATATGGAATATGAGTAATAATACATAAATAATTAAATTGTAGATATTGAGAACTTAATTTCGTTGTCAAATGTCAACGATGGTTAGCATTCAGGTCTTGTGCTGGTTTGGCATCAGATCCAGCCATCCATAAGCCGGAACTAATCTCCTCGGCATGACAAGTTGTAAATAACCAATAAAAAACCTACGACAGGATTAGTTGATTTATCGGATAAATATCTGTAGAAATAATGAATGTTTCTGTGTAATTGATTGCCAAATGACCAGCATAAAAGTGACTTACAGATGTCGAAAGAGTATAATCTATTACGGTTTATTAAACTTCTCTACTTCGTCTTTCATACTGAACATACAGTCTTCAGTCGATTTTAATTTCATATCGAGCCGGTTAGGCGAGCGATAACGCTTGGGGATAGTATTCTGGAGGACGTGAGATCGAATCCCCGTCCGGCCATCCAGATATCGGTTTTTCATTGTTCCCGAAAATCACTCCAGTCGAATACTTTTATAGTTCCTTCAAAAGGCCATGGCTGAATTTATTCCTGTTCCTTGCCCCCAGTCGTTTGCAGCCTCTAATAGTGTCTATGTTTACGAGGCACGAAACCATAAAAAATAATTGTATTCACATTTTGGTTTGCCTCCAACTTTTGTAATTATTGTATCACTATTATTAATATTCTTCGAATATTCGATTAACTCATTGGGTACCTGGTAAGCTATTATTCTGAAGTCATTTAACGATTTTTAAGCTCACATTCTTTAAATACAACATCCGATAGATGTCGTTAGTATACTGTCACATATAGTGGAAACACAATGGAACCAGTCATTCCTCACTGTTTTGGTTAACGGTGCGTACATAGGTCTCTTGATAGGTAACTGATATTACTGGGCCTACCTATTATTAATTTTTTTGTTATCAGAGTACTACTACTAAATACTGATCAACTTGTATGGTTCCTTTCTGTTACCAAAAGCAGCAAGAACAAGTGGTATTTTCTATACTATCCATTTCTCTTGGAACATGTGATATCAGAAGGTTGATTAACACAATGGTTTTATCACTAGCCGGTTCGTCTTTAAATGCGCAGGAAACTTCTCTGTAGATCACAAATTACTTGAATCCACTCATATCAATTGATTCAAGTGGAATTTAAGTTTTTTCTTGTTCGATATCATATCTGTGAACGCCCATCCACACGGGTTTACGTTTCCCACTGTTTCGTTATTATTATTTTACTTTGGTTTATGAAATTAAGTCAAATCTTCAATTTAGTTACTCGCAAGGAGCATTTGAACCACTTACTTGAAATCAGCACATAATCAAGAACATCCCAAATGCAATGAGAACTCCAATGGAGTCATATTTATCAAAAAAAAAAAAAAAATAAAAACGACTAATGATGATTTTTCTGTGGCTATACAGCGCCATATAAACGTCGGTAGAAACCAGGATTTTCTAAAAACAGCCTTTATTTACACACTCAATAGTTGGAGCTGATAGGTAACTATAACTAAATAATAATGATTCCGTGTGGTCTTAATGACCTAGTGGCAGAGTTTTTTTTATTAAATACTCCTCGAAACTAACCCGATAATCCCAGCGACCGAAGTAACCTACAATTAAACGTGGAATCCGAACCATTAAGTGTGTTAGACGAGCATATTAGTTTAGATTCGTAATAATATAATTTCAAGTACAAATAAAACAATGCCTTTTGTACTTCTATATTAATTCCACAGCCTTATAGCAGAAGCGCCCAGGTAACTATGTTGACCCAATAAGATCTTTGGCCACCTGTGGATGGAAATTCAAATTCGTTCATGTGGCATCACAAAATTTGAATCGCCTTCACATAAAATAATTTAAACTGTGAAGTCACTAGGACAAGTGGAATATCTTCACGGCTTTCCAAAGAGCTTATTGATCATATCAATGCATAGGCACTGCTTACGACGTCACACCGAAATGAAACACGCGTTATTTTACGCTTGGGACGTCTGCTGTGCATTCTTAGTACTGCCATCGAAATACGCTGTGTAAAATTTTGAATAAATCGTATTCAACGAAAAATTTCTAGACCCTTTAATCTTTTTTAATTTTTTTTTTAAACGTCATGTCAAAATAAAGTCTATTCTGTTTTACTCTGAACAAGGGCAGCGATTTGTGTGAAAATGGATCAAATCTCCGAACATGTTTTTCGAGTGAATCTCGTTCATCTATAAATGGAAATTCTATTTGCGAGAAATTTATTTTTATTTCTCAGCTTTCCGCAAAATCAATCATACCCTCTTCTACTCCATGGTCATTGCACTTTCAATTATTATAAACAGATCAAAATCTGACTAGTAGTTTTTAAGTGAATGGTATTCATCCAGATATTCATATTTCTATTAATTTATCAGCTTCCCGATGTACCACGAAGATAGAAGATTCTGCATTTATTCTTGGTTTCCTGAGCTGCACATTGTCAGAATCCCAAGAAACACCATCGAATACAGCAGTTTACGCTTCAATCTTCATCAACATAACATAAGATGCTTCTCGTAGTCGAAATGGTAACCTTATGCCATATAAGTAAGTCCCGAAATTTTCCGTTTAAGGTGTAAAATAAGCTATTCTGTAAGAACTCTTTGAGGTACCATGTTTTTATAACAGACTAAGAAGTATAAAATTAATTCCTTAATCCTTATGAAAGATAAAATCACATATAGATTTCTAACTTCTTCTAAATTGTCTGAAAATATATACCTGGAAATTTTTTATAGCTATGAAAATACTTGTAAGATTGGTGACAAAAAACATTGGGTGCATGCAACAGATTATTGATACATTAATAGCTCTACTAACAATTTTATTGCACCGCAAATGGTGTGAACTGATAAGTAAGTTCTTTCATTGGTAACTACTCTCTACACTTCTTATAGTTATGTAGCCTATTCCATGCGCCCAGTGTTTCGTCACCAATCTTACAAGTATTTTATTAGCTATCAAAAATTTCCAACTATAAATCTTCAGGACAATTTAGAAGAAGTTAGAAATCTGTATGTGGTTTTATCCTTCATAAGTATTAGGAAAATTATTTTATACTTTTTAGACCGTTATAAAAACATGGTATATTAAAAAGTATTTTTTATTTTATTATTATTTTCTGCTTTTTAGGATTATGTGAGTGAAACTTTGTAAGCTAATGTTAAAGGTCAGGGGGTTCCGACGGCTCCTGCCGCATTTCGTAGGTTTCATGGAGGTAGAGCTCGGCACTCCCCGTGCAAACTTCGGCACTAGAATGGATGTGACTGAGTCAGCGCCATTAATTGATTTTAAATACTTTGATGACATAATCATAGAGACATGCTACAAATTCCAGTTTTTTTTAAATAGAAAACATTTAATTGAGTTATTTCCATCCCGGGGAAATAAGGAACAAAAAAAATTATTCATATCCATCGTTTTAATCAATAGTTATGGTCTGGAATTCGAACAAAAATCCAACAGAAATCTAGTACTTCCAGAAATCTTCGGGCAGCATTTCCAATTTTTCATTCCCTACAAACATTATTCAGCCTACTGCAAACATTTTTAAAAAATTATCCTAATCGGTCTCTAGAAAATGTACTTTCAGCTGTTACCAAATTTTCCGGGCCAACTTTCCATTTTTCTTTCTCTGAAAACCTTATTCAGATTATTAAATACATTTAAAATTAACTAAATTGGTCCATAGAAAAAAGTACTTACTGGTTTTCCCCAATTTTCCAGGAAACTTTTCAAATTTTTCTTTCTTTAAAAACTTTATTCCTACTATTACGAACAATTAAAAAAAATGAGCCAAATCAGTACACAGAAAAAAAGACTTTCAGTTTCCTCAGAATTTTCCTATTTTCCGGGCAACCTTTTCAATTTTTCATTAACTAAAATCTTATTCGGACTATTACGAACATTTAAAAAAATTATCCAAATCGATACACAGAAAAAAAAGACTTTCAGTTTGCTCCGAATTTTCCGGGCAACTTTTTCAATTTTTCATTGACTAAAAACCTTATTCAAATTATCACGAACATTTAAAAAAAAATATATCCAAATCGGTCCATAGAAAAGAGTGCTTTCAGTTTTTCCCGAATTTTCCAAGCAACTTTTCCAATTTTTCTTTCTTTAAAATTCTTATTCGGACTATTAAGAACATTAAAAAGAATTAGTAAAATTGGTACACAGAAAAAATTATTTCAGTTTTGTCAGAATTTAGCAATTTCCCGGGCAACTTTTCCAGTTTTTCATTAACTAAAAACCTTATTCGGACTATTACGAAAAAAATAGCCAAATCGGTCCGTAGAAAAGAGTACTTACAGTTTTTCCCTAATTTTCAAATTTTCCGGACAACTTTTCCCATTTTTTCACATTTTCATACATTGTCATCCAGTTCTGAGCTATGATCAAAATTGCAAGTCTCTAGCTCATCGAGAAATTAGTTTAAAATCAATTACTAAATTCCATGCGGTCAGACAAAGCCCAAAGCGAGTTAATAAAAACATTTTAAAATAACAGCAAACTATTAAAACCCCTAGCCATGACGCCAGAGGTGTCGGTGCCAGAAACTAGAACAACAGCAAAAAAAAAAAAAAAAAACTAAGTAGTGACATATCGGCAGATAAGTGTACATTAATTGTAAATTGTAAGAGTATACATAATACTAAAAAGTGATACCTTCGCTGTTGTTTACGCCAAGGCATTTTGTATGGGAGGATATTTTTGTCATTTTCTTGCGTGTAAAAGAGTTGAGAGTAATCAATTATTTAGTTGCTAGTGAACCAGTAGCTTGTGTCGCTTCGGAATATATGTTAATTTTTATTGGATTCATTAGTTTTAATAATGTAAACATAGAAGCTTGTTTAACACACATTTAAATCAAGTATATAGATGGTGAGGGGGCGTACTTTTCGTTTTTAATACAATATCCCAGTAATACACTATGCATTATTTCTCCGAAATCGTAATGAAAATAGTTAATTACAATCAGCGAGTCATAAAATCATTTACGTGTAAGTGCAATAGTGCTAAATAATAATGAACATACGATTTAGTTTAGTCGTTAGTTTTTAGAAGCAAAGAATTACTTTTAGAGTTGAATTATTTATAATACAATGTCGCTACTTTTGTTGATATGGTAAGGTAGGTGACTACTCAATGCCGAAACACAAAGAATTTTGCAGACGAAAAGAGAATTTGCTGAAAAAACTTTTTTCTTTGTCTGAGAAAGCTGCAGACAGGAGGATGGTAGGAAAAGTTGGCCACCACCAATCATCGGCCGTTAATAACCGGTTCAAAAGTGCTGTTAAGAAAATAGATACACTGATAAGCCAAAAAATTATGACGTTTGCCCACAGTGAGATTGAATGCAGTCTGGAGATGTTGGGGGTACGTCATGCGGTAAGGAAAAGAATAGAAGCAGAGAGGCGTGGAGAGTCATTATACGTGTGACAAATAGGGAAATCCACTGACATATGTGAATTTGACAGACGGCAGATTGTTATGGCCTGGCGCCTGGAAACGAGCATTTCGGAAAAGACGAGGTTGGCCGCCTGTTGGTGTGCTACGGTAGTGAGCATCTAGCTCAAAGTGGTTGAAGGACGGTTCACGCTTAGGCGACAAGGTGGGTAACGGCCACGCCTACTCGCAGAACATGGAGGTCGGGGGCTTGCCCACTCTGTAAAACACTATAGGGCAGTGGTGACCGACCCAAATGATCTTGCGGGCCACTTTGTTTGTTTGTTTGTTTGTTTTTTTGTTTTTGTTTTTTGTTAACTGCTTTACGTCTCTTAACAGCGAGGTCTTTAGAGACAGGAATGGAAGGGGGCAAGGAATTCGACCATGGCCTTTTTAAGGAAGCATCCCGGCATTTGCCTGGAGTGATTTGGGAAACCATGGAAAACTCAAATCTGGATGCCCGGACGGGGATTCGAACCGCCATCCTCCCGAATGCGAGGCCAGAATGCTGCCACTTTGGAAATGCATCATAACTCCGCGGGCCGCATATAAAATTATATATTCTCATAATAGAGTTACACCCACTATATACATTTTTTGGAGTGAATATAATTTTATTATTCTGCGGACTCATAAATATAAACTGATAAATAATTATTTTAAAATCAAACTTAATTTTTTCTTATAATTTCGACAGTTAATTTTTGAATATATGGATGCACAAATAATGTATTTTTTATACATTGGTTTTCACTACTTTTGCCATTATAAAATAAATATATTTTGTAAAAGTGTGATGATTCTCGCGGGCCGCAAAAATGTTCAAAGCGAGCCACGGGTTGGCCATCCCTGATACAGGGGGTGATCTATGGCAGATCTGACAGTAGAGTACGGTGCTGATGCAGGTAGAAGTGTTTCGGAGCATTCCATTCAGCGCACATTTTTTAACAAAGGAGCTCCCCTGCAGACGGCCGCTTCGTATTTCCATCTCGAGCCAACGACATCATCTAGATTCCCACTGTAATTAGAGATCATTGATATTGGACTGTGGATCAACGGGAACGTATTGCCTAGTCGAATGAATCACGTTTCTTGTTACACCAGGTCGATGGTCGGTTTCTCATACGCCATCTTCCACTCGAAAGACAGTTCGAAACATGCACTGCGAAACGGATGGTAGTTTTATGCTAAGGAAGTCACGATGACGATGTATGTTATAGCAAGGATAAACGTCCGTGTGATAAGAACGAAAACGTGTTTCAACGATTTGAGTATCATGATAGTGAACCTACATTAATGTCTTGTCCACCAGGTTCACCTGATCTCAACATGATGAACACATATGGATGCAATCAGACGCCAGCTCCTCGCCCACAAACCACCGTCCCGTAATTTAAAGTGATTACGTGACTTTTACGTAGACATCTGAAACGTGACAAGGACTTTTCGCATCCATGATACAGCGAATCGCTACAGAATTGCGTTCCGAGTGTGGAACAACACGCTTTTAAGCAGGCGGTAATAATGGTTTCACTAATCTGTGTATAACAGCTTTGCAGACACTGTGTGCTGAATCACTGAAGTAAAAGAAGAAGTAGCAACTTATTAACAAAGTTGGTTGATGTAAATGACTAATGCATGCTGCACAGTTATCAAACATCTAGTTATCGCAAAGATGCAACTACTGAAGTACGAGAAGAACAATGGTCTGAAAATTTTGGTAAACTGGGATGAATACCTCCAAATGCTTAGCGGGTAGATGTACTATGGATTAAATGTGGAGTATCTGGAAGTCTCTGAACGAGTGAGAAGTGTTACGGAGACAACCACGGACAATATGATGTAGTTGGAACATGAAGAAGGTTTCATATAATGCAATGGTGGAGAAGACAAGACCACTGAGCGTTTAGTTATGTGTTCACGTAGCCCCTTACTGGGCAATGAAGAGATTTAATTTAATTTAATTTAATTGCAATGGAGCACACGCTCCGGTGGAAATTTACCTACACACCCAACTTACCCCTATCCTACACTCACCTACATTTGCCCTCTACAAATTTGAACTTTACATTCTTTTAACGTTTTCGGTAGGTTATTCATCATTCCCCTTGGTAACTCATTCCAATCCCTGACACCCATACCGAAAAAAGAAAATCTTCCCACACCCTTTTGCCTGAAATAGAGTGCCAGCTTGTGGTCATGGTCATCTTTTCCCTTCCATGAACTACTTTTCATACCTACTGCAATATCTTCCCATGCCTCATCGCCAGTATACGCCCTGTACACTCCCATTACCCTCCTCATCATCCTCCTGTCTTGCACTGAATCCCATTGCAGCTCCTTTATCATATCTGTCACTGATTGCATTCTGCGATAATTTCCAGAAACAAATCTAGCAGCCCTTCTTTGCACCTTCTCCAACTCCTGTATTTGATACTCAAAATGTGGGTCCCATACAACACTACCATATTCGAGCAATGGTCTGACCAAAGTTTTGTAACCCAATTCCTTTACTTCTCTCATGCATCCCCTCATCACTCTCTCCAACAAGTGAAGAATTTTGAAACCTTTTCCTACCAGCTGTCCAATGTGTCCTGCTCAGTAAAGCTTGTTATCAAATGTAATGCCAAGATATTTACATTTCAAGTTTTCAGCAAGCAATTCTTTCCCCACCTTATATTCATAATTAACCTTTTGTTTTTTATTTGTGTATCTAATAAGCTGACTCTTCATTGAATTTAACTTCATCCCATATTTACCAACCCAACTAGATATCCTGTCCAGATCACCCTGCAACTGTTTACAATCCTCTATCGTTTTGATCCTTTTATACAGCATTATGTCATTTGCAAACAATCTAATTTCAGATAGTAAACAATCAACACAATTATTCATTAGAATAATGAATAGTAATGGTCCCAATACGCTACCCTGCGGCACTCCCATTTTTACTTCCACTTCCTTTGATACCGCGTTTCCCACCCTAACTTTCTTTTTTCTACCTTTTAAAAATTCAGATACCCATGACTGTCAATTATGCAGTTGCAGGTGAGAGATATTTTGGTAAATCAATCTTCATTATGTTTCCGAGCTTTAATTTTCTTTTCATCAGTCAGTTTGAAGATACATGATAAAGGGCGGCTAAACTGAAATCTGGAAGGTACTAAGACCAGAGATTAAATGCTCATGCCTGGCGTACCGACCGTTCTGATGACTGCTGTACAGCCCTCAGATTTAGTTTCAAGTATAGCACAAACAAATAACACTTATCATGAATAACAACTCACACTTTTGATTGGCAGACCATGACAAACACGTTTGCCCATTCATTTATAAATAACCTGAGAAAGAAAGAAGGTACGTAATCCTCTAATTATCACTATAAAAATTGTTTTTCAAACGATTGCCCGCGACTAATGAACTTGATAAGACACAAAATTATTATTACAGTTAAATTAAATTTTGTTGTAATTTTCTTATTTGCATGTCTTCATTTGTACAGTTCATTTCAATTTAGATGACACCAAATTTTTTGTATCACTACTTTTTACTGTAATTGTTTGTGAAACGCATAAATGAAATTAACTAAAGAAAATATCGTTACTGCTTCATGGTGTTTTCCTTTAATTGTAAGCCATTTGATCCTATATCAATGGACGTTGGGAGTTGTAATGTTGCCAGTATCCCTAAGATTGTTTTGACACTAATCATTATGTATTAGTGGTGGAAAGCAGTGTTGCGAAAGATTCAGTATTAATTTGTCAACAATACTATGAATATTTTAGAACCAAACTACAGTAATAAAATAATTATTATTTATACTATCTCTACATTATTAATAAGTAATTGAACAATGTTTTACTGTAATGTGGTTAGCTACAAGTGTTTTTTTTGTTTTTTGTTTTTTGATTTTTTTTTTTTCTGCGGCGATATATGTTTCCAGAAAAATTGCATTTTTAACCTTCTTTTCTGTGGGTGATAAATTTAGCCTATAAGTGGAATGGATGTTATAAAACTGCTATTGGCAAGGACTTCTAATATGAGCTAAACTATAAATCTGGTTGTAGTCTATTTTTCGCAATTTCTGAACAACACGTTTTATAAATAAAATGCCGTCTGCAAACAACTGTTGCATTGATTACTCCCCTCCCCCCCCCCTCTTTCTCTCTCTCTCTCTCCAATGTCGTCGGGGATCAAAAGAAGAGGGCGCTCTGATACAGCAATTTATACACTTTTAGCACTTTTACAGACCCTGTATATACATGCAACACTCTTTAGCATTTTCGCAGACTTTTATTTTTGATGTTGCAATTGAATAATCTGTCAAGTGTTTGCTTAGAAGCCTTTAATTACTTCTCCACATGTATTGAAGCAAAGCATGTTGATCTATACCAACATGTGTAAAAATTTCTGTAGAAGTCCATAAAATGCTGTTCCAGACCACCATGTGAACATTATCACCGAGCGTGGTGGGTGAGCGGTTAACGCTCTGACCTCGCATTCAGGAGGACGCCGGATCGAATCCCCGTCCGGGCATCCAGATTTGGGTTTTCCATGGTTTCCCCAAATCACTCCAGGCGAATACCGAGATGCTTCCTTCAAAGGGCTATGGCCGAATCCCTTCCCGTTCCTTGTCACCAGTCCCATACCGCCTCTAACGACCTCGAAGTCGACGAAGCGTGAAGCCAAGAGTAAAAAAAAAAAAGTGTACATTATCACCATACACCCACTAATGAAGCCCGAAACCATAGGAGTGAAACGAGACTGGTAATGAAAAAAATTCACCATTTAAGCTTTTTGTAGACTGTATTTATAAAATCTAAGCTATGCATATTGTGTCATTTATTTTTCACGGATATTTTGCTACAGAGGATGTTACTCCTATCTTCCCGTGAACTGCTAGCTAGTGTAGTTACTGGCTGCCTTGCACAGTGTCGAAATGATTAGAAGTATTACTGTATTCTCATGGGTGACTGTGACATTCCTGTGTTCAGTGAAGTATGTTGTGGATGAGAGATGAAAGAAAGGGTGTTGTTGAACTCGATACCTGCCCAATCAGATCTGTAAGATACCAGAGAGTTTCTAAACACGAGGTCACTCTCATATCGATAACACACTACCAACAATGTCGTATGAACACTCCATACGCAATGCAGACAGATTTGGAATTTAACATAGCACTTTGATACAATAATTCTGATTTACCCCGTAGAGAATTGTGTTACTGATATACTACATTCTTGGTTTCTGCGGTATATGATACAGAACCAATTTGCTGATCTGAATTTCGTCATATAACAGTATAATATAGCAGTTATAGGGGGTGGGGCATTTAATATGTTTTCTGGAAATATTTCGGAAAGAAAGCATTTTAACAAACAATAACCTATATAAAAAATAATCGTACAGTAGTGGACCACAATTATGTGATATTGGTTTTTTCACAGGTGGCGCTGTTGTCGTTACAACAAGGTCAACTTAATTCTTTTAAAAGGGAACCACTATTTTTTTTTTTTTTGAAGATTCCGATTCCTCATGAAAAAATAAAAATAGTTTGCTTAACTCACTTTTCTGTTAGCCTCATAGATGGCGCTGTAATCGCGAAAAATGAATATTCGCGTTTTTTGTGTATAATTTTAATTATTGTTTAAATAATTACATGTAATTTTCATTCTGTAAACATGGAAGGTAATTTTAAAGGATAATGACGAAATTGATTTTTTAAATGCTTTTTCTTACTTATTTGCAGCCATGTCTACAGCAGGTGCTCAAAAAGGTGACCATTTACTTCCAGACATTTTCTGACCCTTTGCAGAAATGATGCCTGAACGCTCGAAGTGTGTCAGAAAATGTCTGGAAGTAAATGGTCACCTTTTTGAGCACCTGCTGTAGACATGGCTGCAAATAAGTAAGAAAAAGCATTTAAAAAATCAATTTCGTCATTATCCTTTAAAATTACCTTCCATGTTTACAGAATGAAAATTACATTTAATTATTTAAACAATAATTAAAATTATACACAAAAAACGCGAATATTCATTTTTCGCGATTACAGCGCCATCTGTGAGGCTAACAGAAAAGTGAGTTAAGCAAACTATTTTTATTTTTTCATGAGGAATCGGAATCTTCAAAAAAAAAAAAATAGTGGTTCCCTTTTAAAAGAATTAAGTTGACGTTGTTGTAACGACAACAGCGCCACCTGTGAAAAAACCAATATCACATAATTGTAGTCCCCTACTGTACGATTATTTTTTATATAGGTTATTGTTTGTTAAAATGCTTTCTTTCCGAAATATTTCCAGAAAACATATTAAATGCCCCACCCTGTATAAGTCATATAATTGCTTGTATACGCTAAACGTCTAATAAATAATTTGTGCATCAACCTTTCATTTTTTTAAAAAGTTTTTGAAGTAATATGATATGTAGAAATGCTTTAAATTAATTATTTTTCTATTCGTGACGTAAGTTAGAACTTACGACATTAGTCTCTAAGTTGTTTCGATTATATATTTTTAACTTCAATTTATTTTTCAAAAAATCGTGCCTGTAAGGATGAAAATCATAAACCACTCATATTTCCTTACTGGCCAAATACCGTATCGAGAAAGTTTCTTCCACCATATGGCCTAAACCACATATCCACTAGACTAGACAAGCGCAGAATGCTTTCCTAGTGCTGTAACGACATTTACCAGTGGTTTGGGCTATGCACTTAATCTTGAAATCGAATACTGTAAATTGGGCTGAACAAGCTTTCAACCTATATCTAATTAAGATAAATATCGAGGTTAATGGTTTGTATTAGGATGAAAGAAAAACCAATTCATTTATAACAATTGTTTATTTATCAAATGAAACAGGTATGTAACAAAACATAATGCAGTGTCCTTACGAAAACTATTAGAAATGATGCAATGTTTCCCTAACAGAAACAAAATATCTGAAAAGCTTCCTTAGTCTAGAAAACAAACACTGTTTAGGGAGCGTCCATAAACTACGTAGCACAATCCTGTGAACCTTCAATCCCCCTACGTAGATCGACGTGGTTTTTGCCCCATGCCCCCCTCCCCCCCCACGCGTGAAACGTAGCTGCTTTCCCTATTGATTCCAGAAGACATTTTGTATTGTTTTCTATTCTGAGACTATCGTAAACCACATACAGAGTTAATTAAATGACAGAAACAAATATTCACATGTTTGATGTGTGTTCTGTACGTTATTTTAACTATTGCAAATGATATGAATGAAAAGGTAAGTGGCATGGCTCCGAACACCCACCCCTCCACTTCCCCCCACGTAGCCCAGCGTAGCTTTCTGCTCAATCCCTCCCACACTAGACCGATCCACATAGTTTATGTATGCTCCCTTATCAGTATCTCCGTGAAATGTGGTGCTGCTATCTAGCGGATATGCGTCACTCCTTGTCTACGTCAGCGAAGCCTAGCGACTTGGCGCTGATCTTTCGAATACCCGTAATCTTGACCGTCTATAATGGTGCCATTTGCGTGTAGGATTTCGAAAAAATCTTGTCTTAATTAATGATATTACCACAGGGAAGAATTCGATCTTTAAAATGATACTTCATGTATCGGGTTTTGGTGAAGTATTAAGGGAAAAAGATGGAAAGTCACAAAAAACACCAATCAAAATAATATATATGATAGACAACAGAAATAGTACTCTACACTGAGGGGGCATCCATAAATTACGTGAGGTGAAATAGGGTGGTGGGGGGGTCCGTCGAAATCTCACCAAGGGGAAGGGGGGGGGGTTTCAACGGAAATCTCACGTTAGGTTTTAGAAATTTTTGTTGGACTGCAGAGCTAAAACAACAAAAAAAAGGTCTACAAATAACGCGAAAGTCGATTTTAGGGGGGTATTTCGTCCTCAAAAAGTTTCGAGGGTGATTTTAAGGGGGGGGTTACGGACCAGATCTCACCAGTGGGGGGGGGTTGGACTAGATCTCACGAAGTCACACAACTGGAGGGGGGGGGGTCCCTAAATCCGGAAAAACACCTCACGTAATTTATAGATGCACCCTGAGGGCACACAAAACAGTAACAATTTACACTGGGGAAAACTACGCGAAACCAACACAGTAAACACATACTCAGTTGTTTACCGTGGAGGAGTGACATACTGCCCCCAGATACGAGTATATAACGTATAGAGAATATTGCACAATGTGATGGAGAGTGGTAAGTTCTACGAGAGTGTTCGTATACCCCGTGCTGCCTGCTCAGACAGGCTCCAGCATGGCTCCCGCTTGCGGCCGTTATGCATGATTCATGGCGCAGCTCAGCACCCTCAGGAAACACGGCTGATGAACGCACTGCCGTATCCAGGGGAACGCAAATATGGAGAGTATCGCTTTTTCTGAGGGGGCCGATGCGAAATGTGAGGAGGCGGCGGAAGGTGATACGGAACATCTATCGCCGACCACTCTCCGCCGGAAGATGTGGGCCGGCTTCATATGCGAAACGATCTTACCGAACTTGCTTTATGTGGTTCGCAGTGGATCTCCCATTTCAGAAAACATACACATGACGATCTACAACGAAACGCAAGTGGAGAGGAAATGTAGATATTCTATTGCATTAGTGCATCTATTTTGTTGTCAGTTATAGGGAATATACTCAATATTCGAAAAACTGAATATGCAGACACTATTCTCAGTTATTATAATTCACAAAGCTCTATATTTTCTACAATTATACTTTTTGTAATTTGCGTAGAACTTGTGTATTTGAGTACCATGACAGTAACAAGTATACGCCAAAAAGAAACTACAATATGTTTGTTTTGTAGCAATGTAAACATGTCTTAAGTTTGTTGACGTAACTACTCCAGACACCAGCTGTTGTTAGAAAAGAAAAATACAGTGAAAGTATATTACGAGGACATAATCTTCTGGTGAACCAGTGGAATTAAGTTAAAAAAAATAACTACAATATATTTATATTTGCCATCAATGTAAAAATCTCTGGATTTATTTATATCTGTTGTTAATAGTGATCACGATCCAGCAAAAAATTTAGGCTATTCATAACATTACTTGCCATTTTCTACTGTAAACAATTTAATACAGGATTTTAATTTTTTGCTTGCAGTAATTTTTATGTTGTGACATATAATAAGTAGAAGATTAATGTTTGGAGCAGACAGAAAGATTACAAACAATTGAAAAATTGTCAAAAAGTTTTCAATAGTTTTTGTGTAATGCGGGAACAAAACAAAATACAGACTAAACTTACCACAAAAATCGTTTGGAGGATCTTTAAATAATCGACCGAATTTTTTTTCAAAAATATCTTGAATTTATAGCTTTAGATTATAGATTCGTAAGAAACAATGGTAAATTTATAATAAACCCTATCTTTAGCAGCAATATCAAGCATGCAATCAAGTAAGAATCATCAAAACACTATCTTAGGACTTAGGGTGTACAGATGCTAATTGGAATCTCCAGTGCCAGAACATTTTATTAAAAAACTGACGTTTCCATGTCCATATAGAAATTGATGATATTGTAATTCTGTGATTTAGGATTACATTATTATTATTCTTTATGAATTTTTTCTGAGAACGACAATAATATATATATATTTTTAAATAAGCATACGCTAGACTGTAGCATAGGTTGCTTTTTATATGTTTACGACTTGTGCTTAGGTCTCCCCAGTATTACACCATTTTACCTTAGAAGAGTAATCGCGAATTAGTGAAATATGTTTGTAATTCAACACTTTTAGATACAATTAAAAAACAACTCCATGTTTGGACGAGTATAAATTTATAACTTTCACTTAATTTACAAATGTTGAACCAGTGGCTTTTATTATGAGCCTACGACTTTACCTGAAGTTACTGATAATCATGCAGCTTGTAGTGGAACGGGTTTGGGAGATTATTAATTGCTCACTTTGCATAATTAACGAAACCTCCCTCACAACTTTCACCGATTCGTGAATCAATACAACTACTATTTTGTATATTTTAAAAATTACTCTTCACCGTGAATCTGAAACTAAAATAAAAGTTTCTGGGAAATAGGGTGAAATAAAATTGCCCTAAGGTGTCATTTATTGGGTACACTTACGTCTTATGGACAGAGGTGTACTTCTCATTAGTATGAATCCAATGAATATCAAAATCAAATACAAAGCACTGCTTCACTTACATTAGTCAACTAACAAGTAAACATAAAAAACAAGTAAGGAAATACGAAAAATTAATGGAAAAAATTAAACATGATGACACTTTAGAACAGATCACGAAAATTTCTCATTACATCGATCGGACAGCGAATTTTACGTTTTAATGATTGAATACATTGTTAAAATAATTATATTAGCATGAAAAGTAGGGAGCCAGAGTATTTTTACATTACTCAGCAAATATGGCGACTGAAAGATCACAAAAATTAATCCATCTTTAAATATAAACATTTAATAACTCAAAGCTCTTTTTTTTAAAAAAAAAAAAAACAAAAAAAAAAAACCATTCGCTCGTTTTATCGGAGGCGAAACTCTTATTCGTTCAAGTTTTTTGAAGGGATCGTTACTGTGGCAGTCTCAATTACTTCACGAAGTAAACACTGTTAGGATTGTAGTGCAATTACCGTGAACAGTTGTGGCTGCTTTGGCGCCGACAATGTTGTAATACTCGTACGTGGCTCACCATAACCATCAAGTAACCATTGACTTATGCGCATCTGTATTCTGTAAGATCGACTCATACAACGTTGCCTTACGAACGGCCTCGTTCTGTAAGAATACCTTCCACACTTTGAAAACAGTGCTCATCCACTCACTCCAGCCTTCATACTTTGAAAGCCTTGCGCATCCATCCTCTTTCACTGCTTGCCTGGTACCGAGTAAGTACAACCATCCTTCCAAGTATGGCTCTTTCGTATCCCCCACGATTCCGTTGCTGGCCACGCTTCTCGACAGCATTAGGTCAAAAATACACAGAAAATTAGTTACACCTGAAAATTTTTATGCCGGTGATTGGTTCCGTAAGGTGTCCTATTCCCCAGTAGCTATTCTATTTGTTGGAATCGTATACTTGTATCTCTTGAGAAATCGATGCATTTCGGAAACATTCATGACGTCAGCCTCAATAAGTCCAGGAGTAGTGAAAGTCATTGGCCGGTCCCTACGGTATTCCCGGAGTTGCGTTTCTCTAAAGGTACGTTCCCACGGTGCGTCCCTCGGCGCCTGCTAGGGAATGCCTGTAATCTTTGCCGCATATTCTAGCATGGACGGCGCGCGTCGACCCACCGCCAGGCGGTAGAAGATGAAAGGTGCGCAATGCCCACCACGCGCCGTGGGAACGCGCCTGTACAGGGATTACAGTCTCCTCCCTTACAAACAAAGTGGCTGCCTTTGTTCGGCTACCTGGACACTGGCGACTGGTAGGCGACAGCGAGGTGGACATCCCTGTAACGGGTCACCGTAGCGTCGGCACGCTCATTGGGTCGCTGTAGGCACAAGACCCAATACAAGCAAAATTCTTCCTATCACTGTTTGCGCGTACATTAAACCATATATTAATCATTAAAACTGTTTAGGATGACCCACTTTGGTCGTTTTACTACAAGTTTATTCAAATCCCTACAGATAACTATTATTTTTAACTTTCTTTTAAGTTATGGATATCAAACATAGTACCGATAATCTTGGTTGTTGTTGAAACGATTAGGAAAGTTTGGACGTATGTTATAAAAAATAAGTGGAAGAGAGCGAAAATGAATTGAATATTATTAAAGATTTATTTGTTGTGTTCCTGAAAATACGCATTACATTGTGAGAAATTAAATTAAAGTACAAAAATAGTTATATTGCCGCATGAACGCCAGTGTACCGTCTGCCAGCATGGCGCAGCGGGTAGCGTCACGAATTGCGGTACCGAAGGTCGCCGGTTCAATCCCGCCCACTGACAAAAATTATTTAATTCTGTTTATTATTTCCAGAAGATTCTACATGTTTCCTAAGGTCACTTGTAACTTCTACACATTTCACTTGTTAACTACTCTTGTAATCTCTAGTACGTTCTATCTGTGTATAAATAGAAGAGCATTCTGCCCAAGAGGCAGTCAGTGCTGCGTGTATGTTTGAGTTCTCAATAAACC
The DNA here is from genome assembly GCA_031002005.1 of Vandiemenella viatica. Classification (NCBI taxonomy): domain Eukaryota; kingdom Metazoa; phylum Arthropoda; class Insecta; order Orthoptera; family Morabidae; genus Vandiemenella; species Vandiemenella viatica. The sequence continues at coordinate 132,617,657 of JARYHS010013631.1, read as the reverse complement.
TGTTCTCAGTTTAAGTGCTGTGTTCATTGACAAGTAACCTTCGAATTCACACCTGCCCCGGTTGCAACGCGACATAGTTTGGTGGAGACGCCGGGTACCCTGTGCAACAGCTGCATCATCGTGGCTCCGATTAGGCAACGTAAAAGTCGCCGCCTACACGGACTGGAACCGGACTACAAAGGATATACTCAGTACGTCCTTCCGAAAGTCCGCGTCATTAGGAAACCCATGGCGGCAAGCCAGCTGCACATTCGACACCCATCGGTGTTCTCTGGAGACGCTGGACAGGACCCTAACAAATGGCTAAAAGGGTTCGACCGAGTCGCCAAGTACAACAGGTGGGATCATACCATGTGCTTGGCAAATGTTTATTTCTATCTGGACGGAACCGCCCAGCAGTGGTTCGAGAACAACGAAGATAAACTGAATAACTGGGAAATGTTCCAGACGGAACTTAAGAAAACGTTTGGGGACCACCAGCGACAAATCCGCTCGGCGGAAGAACAACTGAAGAACCGGGCCCAACGACATGGGGAGCCGACGCAATCTTACATACAGGATGTTTTGGCCCTATGCAACGTAGTCAACCCGAATATGACTGAAGCCGACAAAATCACGCACCTAATGAAAGGTATTGCAGAAGACATGTACCAAGCTCTTCTGATAAAAGACGTCGCTACGACGGAAGAGTTCATCAAGTGGTGCCAGCGGATTGAGGAGATGCAACAAAGGAGGGTTGGGCGAAAGAAGTATGACAGACTTCCCAACGTAGTCCCTATGGCAGTTGTGGAAGACCAGCACGACTTTGCGTCTCTCATACGACAAATTGTGAGAGAAGAATTACAACAGTTCATGGCAGCTGGGACTCTTGAACCGAGTGAGCATCAGATCATGGCCATGGATGTAAGCCCAGTGGGTCATGAAGGAGCCGACGCGGCGGAAAAAGAGGTATTTCAGACAATAGCTCCTGTCTGCCGAGCCAATCGCACTCGACGTGAAGAATGGCCTCGCCCTGATATGACGTATGCTGCAGCTGCCAAACGGCAGCCTAGGAACCGGCCGACACGGCCACAACCAAATCCTCCGGCACCTATGACGTCCCGCAGACGAACGGACGTCTGGAGGACAGAAGACAACGCGCCAGTATGTTTCCACTGTGGGCGCCCTGGACATGTCGTACGATACTGCAGAGAGAGAAGACGAGTATTTGACGATTATTTTGCCGCAAGACGTCCGCCATCAGAACAGTTCTACCCCAGGCAGCCACCCGCTGACGAGTTCGGTCGACCTACGGGAAGAAGCCCATCGCCGTACCCTAGACGAGGTCGATCCCCGACGCGCCGCTGCCGTTCATCGTCGCCGGACAGAGCTACCAGCCGCTCCCCTAGCCGCCGCACGCAGGAAAACTAAGCAAGGCGACCATCTACGGAGGTGAGGCCGCCGCAGATGAAAATCCTCCATGGATGACAGTCACTAAGATGTCGGGAAATCTCATCAACGTTATAATCGACGGCCAACCTGTCCGGGCGCTGGTTGATTCAGGAGCTTCTTTCTCCGTATTGTCGGACAATTATCGTCGCACACTAAAGAAGACAATGTTCCGTGATACGGGGGCAACTGTGCTAAAGGTCGCAAATGGAAAGTACGTCCAGCCAGCTGGAGCTTGTGTCGCGAGAATAACCATCAACAACAGGACCCAGCCAGTTGAATTTGTCATTTTAACAGAATGTAGTCATAATGTCATCCTTGGATGGGACTTCCTTAAGGCATCCCAAGCTGTCATTGACTGTGGAACGTCTGAGCTGCAAATTGAAGAAGTCGTTGCGACGGGTACACGTAACACAGAATCTTCTGGGAAGTTATTCGCCGTTGACAACGTGACAATCCCGCCGTTCGCAATGAGAAGAGTCCCAGTCAAAAACACGGACGACCGCAACCTTGAAGTGCTTGTCGATAGTAGAAAGTTTATTAGGCTCACGAAAGAAATCTACATACCAGCGGCTATCATAAGCATTATCGGTGGTCGAGGAGACATTTGGATCACCAACTGTCACGAGCAGTCACAAATTATCCCCAAGGGAATGTGCATAGGGACAGCTGAACCAGTCCAGGAGGGCGAGCTCAACGTCATTAACGAAGATCCATGCTCTGTTACTAGTACCGACAACACGCTGGAGGAAACAACTATGGAACTGCCAATAGGGTCCGGCCTGACCAAGGAACAACACCACCGGGTGTTAGCTATACTACGCCAATTCTCTGGTGTATTCACACCCCAGCAAAAAAAAGGTCAGACGAAACGGCCCACGATAAAGCATCGTATCAATACTGGGGATCATCCGCCCATTAGCCAGCGCTCGTACCGATTGTCACCAGTCGAAAGGCGAATAATTCGAGAGGAAGTGGAGAAGATGTTGCATAATGACATTATTCAACCTTCGGAGAGTCCTTGGTCATCTCCGGTGGTCCTCGTAAAGAAGAAGGATGGTACGTGGCGATTCTGTGTCGACTATCGGCGGCTGAACAAAATCACAAAGAAAGATGTCTACCCACTGCCGCGCATCGACGACGCCTTAGACTGCTTGAAAGGAGCTACATACTTCTCAACCATGGACATGCAGACAGGCTACTGGCAAATCGAGGTTGACGAAGCTGACAGAGAAAAGACGGCTTTTATTACACCTGATGGCCTCTATGAATTCAAAGTAATGCCATTCGGATTATGCAACGCTCCGGCCACATTCGAACGCATGATGGACAACTTACTTCGACACCTTAAGTGGACGACGTGTCTTTGTTATTTAGATGACATTGTTGTTTTCTCGAAAACATTTGAAGAACATCTGAGTCGCCTGTCAACGGTGCTGAAGTGTGTTCAGACTGCAGGACTCCGCCTCAATCCGAAGAAGTGCCTCTTCGTCGCCAGAGAGATAAAAATCCTGGGGCACCTGGTCAACGGAGATGGCGTCCGCGCTGATCCAGATAAAGTAAGGGCAGTCATGGAATTTCCAACTCCTCAGCACATTCGTGATGTGAGAAGCTTTCTTGGGCTGTGCTCATACTTCCGGCGTTTCATAAAAGGATTCTGTAACATGGCACGTCCACTGCAAGAACTTTTGCAGGGAGACGCCAAGTTTTACTGGGATGAAACTAAAGAAAGATCTTTCCAGGCACTTAAGGAGGCTCTAACTTCCGCACCAGTTCTAGCCTTATACGACGAGAATGCAGAAACTGAACTTCACACTGACGCCAGCGGTTATGGGATCGGTGCAGTGCTTGTGCAAATTCAGGAAGGTGCTGAGAAGGTGATAGCCTATGCATCAAGAGTATTCTCTAAGCCCGAGATAAACTACTCTACAACCGAGAAAGAATGCCTCGCAGTTGTCTGGGCTATCAACAAGTTTCGTCCGTATTTATTCGGCAAACCTTTCACCGTCGTGACAGACCACCATTCTTTATGTTGGCTAACCAGCTTGAAGGATCCATCAGGTCGACTAGCAAGATGGGCACTTAGACTTCAAGAGTACGACGTCACGGTGGTATTCAAAAACGGACGCAAACACAAGGATGCCGACAGCCTTTCAAGGAATCCTTTAATAGAACACAACAGCATGAATGGAATTTCAGCCCTCGCTGAATTAGGTGACGTTGCAGCTGAACAGAGGGAAGATTCAGAGTTATTAAGAACCATAGACGCCTTGGAGAAAGGAGAACCGGCCAAAGGAGAGGTTTCAATTGATAGATGGGACATTGTATAAGAACAACTACGATCCACTAGGCCCCAAGTGGCTTCTGGTCGTTCCAGCTCATCTCCAGCCAGCTATTCTCAAGTATTTCCACGACGCTCCAATATCCGGTCATCTGGGATTTGTGAAGACCCTGGACCGAATCCGACGCAGGTATTACTGGAAGGGTCTCTACCGATCTGTCAAGCATTATGTGAGTCACTGTAAAGAGTGCCAGCGACGGAAACATGTGCCGCAATTACCTCCAGGTCATCTAGTACCAATTCCGCCTGCAGCAGTTCCATTCCACCGAATTGGGATCGACCTTTTAGGGGAGGTTCCCGAAGTCGACAGCCGGTAACCGATGGATAATAGTCTGCACCGACTACCTCACGCGCTACGCTGTCACCAAACCTGTGCCGACTGCAGAAGCTCCAGAGGTTGCAAAATTTCTAGTAGAAGACATTATTTTGAAGCATGGAGCACCACGTGTGATGATATCCGATCGTGGAAAGGTATTCCAGTCAAGACTAGTATCAGAGGTCATGTCAAGATGCGACGTTGTCCACAGGATGACAACTGCATACCACCCTCAGACAAACGGTCTCACAGAACGCTTCAACAAGACATTAGCCGATATGCTGTCGATGTATGTGGATGTTGAGCAGAAGGATTGGGATACAATACTGCCAGTGGTCACATTTGCTTATAATACAGCAAGGCAAGATACGACAGGCTTCACTCCGTTTTTTCTGCTCCATGGCCGTGAAGCTGAGACCACAATGGATACGCTGTTCCCATTCCAGCCGGACGACACTCAGGATGACTATATAAAACAGCTCATTACCAGGGTCGAAGAAGCAAGACAGCTGGCTCGCATACGAACACTGGCCACCCAGGAGAGGGACCGTCAGCGGTATGACGGCAAGCACCGACCTGTTGCGTACAACCCAGGAGATCTCGTATGGATTTTTACCCCTGTCCGGAAGGTTGGGCTATCAGAAAAGTTACTGAAGCGGTACTTTGGTCCGTATCGTGTCATACGCCGCCGGTCAGACGTCACATACGAAGTCGAGGATTATGAGCCGTCTTCGAAACGACGAAAGCGAAGGGACATTGTTCACGTCCTCCGCATGAAGCCTTACTACAATCCTGACGAGCAGCTAGGCACAACCAGCTTCTTGTTCAAGGACTCTGAGGACGGTTTGGATACTGAGGAAGTCGGACAGGAAGATAATAGTACAAACAGGAGGGGCCCTCCAGAACTGCCATACAGAGGACCCACGACAAGATCAAGATCCAGGACACTTCAGCGTGCCCCAAAAGAAATCTAACAGCGGGACGCTGTTTTCCTCAGGAGAGGGAGCAATGCCGCATGAACGCCAGTGTACCGTCTGCCAGCATGGCGCAGCGGGTAGCGTCACGAATTGCGGTACCGAAGGTCGCCGGTTCAATCCCGCCCACTGACAAAAATTATTTAATTCTGTTTATTATTTCCAGAAGATTCTACATGTTTCCTAAGGTCACTTGTAACTTCTACACATTTCACTTGTTAACTACTCTTGTAATCTCTAGTACGTTCTATCTGTGTATAAATAGAAGAGCATTCTGCCCAAGAGGCAGTCAGTGCTGCGTGTATGTTTGAGTTCTCAATAAACCTGTTCTCAGTTTAAGTGCTGTGTTCATTGACAAGTAACCTTCGAATTCACACCTGCCCCGGTTGCAACGCGACAATATAATTTATAAACATTTGTCTAAATTCTATATTTACCAACAGATTTTCTGGTTACCTTCAGAAAGTTCTGTATGTTCCTTGTGTCTGGGTAACGCTAAATTAACCATCAACTATTGGCCGCCAAACAATTTTATGATTCATGGCTATTTTTACATTACAATCAACAATAAAAATTATTAAAAATAACCATATTTAGATAGATTTTTAATGAAGTAAATCTGGTACAATTGAAAAAGAAACATGCATAGAAGTATTGGATGACTAAAGTAATTTAGTTTTAGTAACATCTTAATTACGATAGTCAGCTGAAAGAACTTTTGAAATTTTCTGAATGATTTTTCCTTCCCGTATTTCATATCCTCTTTGATCGTGTTTTCTTTTTTTCCCCACGAGCGCTTTCGCCCATTGAACCAGCGGTATTACCCTGCCCCGTAGGTTGTGCTCTTTATACGGCTATCCGCCGTTTTTTCTGCTATCATGTAGCTCAACAGTCTGATTGAAACCTTAGTCAATCTAATAGAACCAAGAGAAGCAAACATCATTAGCTTCATTCGTTGTGCCGTTTGGAAGCTGATGCACCAAAACGTTATTTAAAACTCGCTCCAATTGTCGGGTATTTCCTTTGCTTGTTTTTAATTAAGGAACTTTTCCCTCGTACAAATACTCGACTCCACAATTAGGCCTAGGGTGGAAACGCTCACAGATGCGAAAAGGGAAGAGGGCAGTTTGGGGAGTTGCTGACGGAACCCAATTATGATAAATCCGTCAACGTTTCACTGTTTCTTGCTTCATTTGGATAACCTGCATTACATTTAAACTCTGTAGTAAGAGCAGCTAATTTAAGTCCCATAACTTGCCCCTTCAATTTGGATTCATTGTCACAAACGAAACTGGAATAAATGTAACAACTATTTCAGTACGAATCATGTAGTTACATTAATCTTAGAGAAAATGCTGAAAATAACTTTTCAATATGTGAATACGTAAAACATTCAAAGATAGGATTTTAATATAGGTGACTTGTGTCAAAATTTGGTGAACGATAAATATCAAGGTTGGTGGTTTGAAATAGGATAAAAGAAGTACCGACCCTTCGTAGAAAATATTTATTTTTCAACTGAAATAGATACGTAGCAAAATACTTATTACGAAACAAATTAAAATGATGAAATGTTCCACTAACAGAAATTAAAATATACGAAAATCCCTTACTCTAGAAAACACACACAGTTTATTAATTCATCACTGACACCTGATGCTGCTATACAGTGATCACTCCTTATAGACGCCAACGAAGCCTAGTGGCTCGACTCTGAACTATCGCATACGCGTGACCTTGATAGTTCTTAATTTTACCACTTACTGTTTTTATTTCGAAACAATTCTTTCTTAATTAATAATGATACGAAAGCAAGGAACTTAATCTCTAACGTGACACCCTGATTATCGATTTTCGTTAAGCATGAAAGGAGAAAGATGGCTCTTGACAGAAAAACATCCTTTAGAAATAATATAATGTGTACATACATGTATGTATTATTTTGAAAACTAAATTTTGACTGCCGATGGTTTCTGTATACAGTTCTCTCTCTATACACATATATATATGTTTGAGTGTGTTCTCATATTACATGAACATGCAGAGTAACAACAATTCGTACACCGTTGGTAATAAAACGAATAAACAAATCTAAGTGTGTGCTTGGAGAATATTAATTAAATTCATTAATTTTAATTTTTTATTCTCTACCATTATGGGAGACATATACTGTCGACTCAGATTTTGTATATTGTATTTACTTCAGATGTTTCAGTAGGGCGAATGCTGTGAAGTTAGACTGTGTAACAGAATAGAATCTAAGCCACCGACCAACGACATACGCTACCAGAGAGGTCGTATGATGAAAATCGTGTGACGGGGAATGGGATCTGCGCCTCGGGCTGGTTTCGACTTCACGACGCAAGGTGTTTCAGATATCTACGGAGCAGAGCCATCTCCCCGCACCCTCCCTTATGGGTCGGCAGAAGTAGGTCACTAGGTTACAGCTAGGATACAGGATCGAGGTTTACAGCGAGGCAGCGCCGATATCTCTCAAATGGTTTCTGGTGGAACAGTCTGCCGCGGGTGAAGTCTGCTTCTTCGCAACACTCGTATGTCTAGATGTTTTATTCTTAAATTCTCGTCTTGCTACTAGGCTACAGGATAATGCTCGTCTATCTTGCTGGTAAAAAGAAATAAAAAGCGTTGTAAAGTACTTCGAGCGAACTGAGAGCTCATATTTCGTCAGGTATAATAGAAAATAACGTCTCAACGGAAGGTATCAGTCATGTTTCTACACATTACAGCACTCACACCTGCCTCGATATTTACCTGTCAGAAAACTAGCTCAGATGAAATTTTAAGAACAAAGCCTACCTAAGAAAGATTTTTTTTTTATCTGCTTAACGTCTCTCTAACAGCGAAGTCTAAAGGATGGGGGACAAGGAATGGGAAGAAATTCGCCCATGGCCTTTTGAAGGAAGCATCCCGGCATTTGCCTGGAGCGATTTGGGAAACCATGGAAAACCCAAAGCTGGATGCCCGGACGGGGATTCGAACCGCCGTCCTCCCGAATGCGAGACCAGAACGCTAGCCGTTACACCACCACGGTTGGTCCTAAGAAACAGTTCGATTGTCAGCCATGTACTTGTAAGTTCCAAGCTAATGCAGTATAATGTTTATGGATCGAGTATTGCTGAGACGGATATATAGGGTTATCCCAAAATTTATGTGATTGGATTTCGAATTGTTTGTGCCTCAATTTACAAACATAGCAAGGTATCATCCGCAATGTAATTCCTGAGTTATGTTCATCAACGCACTTTTCGTAGGAGCTCAATCATTTAAGATGGAAGAACAAATAATTTGCTTATTTTGAAATTCTAAGAGAAGTTAATTTTACTTTTGTCGTAGCAGCAGTACTGAAGCAGACATTTGTGATAGTTCATGTTCTCCGCATGGCGAAAGATGTTGTATATCTGTATTTGAGCGTGATGAGGCGTGTAAGATGCAGTGCGTTGTTTTATATGAGAGCAGAGAATGAAGATAGACCAAACCTGTACCGCTTCTTAAACACCACTTTTGCGAAATGAATATAGAGTTATGGCCCTATCCTAGTATGACTCGTAATGAATACTGTCGTTGCCCTCACTTTATTTGCCAAATAGTGAAATTTAGGATTCTATTCACCTGTTTTGTACTCAAAATGATGATTAAGAATTGCGTAATACACTCTCTCTAACCCGCTGCAAAAGTAAAAAATGACGAAAATGTTTTCTACCATAGATAATATCAGATCAAGCGCCTAGTGTGGACCAGCAATTGAGGCATATCGACCATGTTTTCCCTTACGATACAAGTAGTGCTCTCCGTAGAAGGTGTCATTAGACTTATACACTTACCTATAACTAATGTTATTTGTCTAATACACTGAGAAGTGTGTCGACAAAACATTTCTTGCTGCGTTAATTATATCGCAGCTTAGCCGAGCCAATTGTTTCGCTAAAGGCGGGACCACACGGTTGCCATACCTAATCAAACTGTCACAAATTTAAACGTGTGGATTGGGTGTTTGCCTTGGCTTGTGTAGGCTTGCTAACACTTGAGGTTGATCCGATAGAGTGTCGGTTTTTTGGCACAAATCAAAGGAAGTTTGCGCCAAGCGTTTGCGACGCGTCTACAAGTTTGTGCGGACTTAGTATCGGTTGTGCACTGACGGCGGAAAGACATGCGTTCCTGTTTATTGTGATAGAAGTGCTGCTGGTAAAATGAATAAATGGACCAACAAGGATGTTAAAAAAAAAATAGTAATGCTACTAAGTAGAACCCTGCTGATGCTTCCAGTCGTCTTAGTAAAGTTTTAAATAAACCTGTCATGGAGATTTAAAAAAATTTTTACTGTCGCATTTCGTAAACATTTAAAGAAAAACCAAGATTCTATTCGCTCTGGCTCAGCCATAAATTTATTATTTTAGCTGGTATAGTATAGCTTCTCTGAAGTCTGTACTTTCTTTAGAAATCTTAGGTGAAATTTCATTCAGCGAATATTCAGAATCAGCATATCTCATCCGGCAGAAGTTATCAAACTGCCCAGATGGCTCAAAAAGAAGCTCATTAGATGTTTCTTCCATAAATTCTCTGCAATTAAAAAATAATTGATAGAGACATTATAATGCCGTTAAAACAATAATTATTATACAATTCTTATTATAAAAAATATACTTGTATTAAATTAAATACATACATGAAGTACATATTAATCATAGCTACTAGAATGAAATTATAATAAATACTCAGAACGGTTTCTGTGGTTTTTAGCATCCACGAACTTTTTATGTATTTTTATTTAAAAAATAGGTTATGCCAAAAGTTATGGCCGACACAACCTCGACGTCCGTCATGCTTGCTTCTGCAAAACAAACAAGTGAGCTAGCAAGTGTGTGGATGACGATGTTTGGCTCCCCAAAATTAACCAAGCGTTTGGAGAGGCTTGGAGTTTGTGGCAAGTAACAAGCGTGTGGTCCCGAGGTAATAGCTATGAGTTGCGCTATTTTATTCTTCTCAGATAAATATTTTTCAGTTCATTGTTGCTGCCCGTTTACGGTGTCACAGCGGATAGCTCCGCAAGTCGAAGAGAAAGCCGCTATCAACACGCCGTTCCCCAGCTCGGCCGGATACTTCTCAAAGGAGACATTAGCCCCGAATACATATTCATTAATCCCCGCTTTAATGCTGATTGAAGCCTAAATTCGTAGCGGGCAAAGATCCCCGGCCGTTACCCTGAGTGCCAAACTTTCGGAATCGCAGTTGTTGCGGAAGGAGGATATAGCGAGGCCTGATAAGAAGTTAATTAGATTCCGTCGGTATGGGGTGGGGACTCGCGAGGTGGTGGGGGAAGGGGGTGTTGGAGGTTAGAGGCCCGGCAGGACGGACCGGGATGGTTCTGAAGAACGCAATTTGGCCGACAGAGGCGCTGCGAGCAGGCCAAACATCTAGGGCTAATTAAGTTATAGGCAATCGGGGCGGAAGTGGGCCTTGTGCAAGGCAGACTACGGCACAATGAAGTGAATACAGCGGCCAGCCCTTATTAAACGTGCGCTCGCCATATGGAGGTCACGATGAATACTGTGGTTCGTTATGCGGCGGTAAGGCGCATGCTTCGCTGCACGCTCGCCTGTCTTCGTGGTTGCTAACCTCTATTTTGTAGGGGTATCAGCTTCGTCTAACTCGCCACGCTCAGTCACAACTAAGCCTACCGATCCCCACAACCAAACTTCTTGTGAGCGTAAGGGAAGGGAGTGAGAGTTTCAATCGTACTCTACTTCGTAGCATAATCTAACCCGTAATCCTACTTAAGGTGGAATTAGAACATCAGAGCGTTTTAGAGTATTTGAGAGCGTGGTACTCGTAGACGTGAGATTCCACAGTGATATAACAGGGAACAATGAAGTTTATTCATTAACCAGGAAGGCAAATATACTTAGACTCGGCCAGACGTAGCTATACCACACAGCGAAACTAAGAAACCAGATGAACCTGTTATTTCAAGTATCATATCAAGTTCGTGGTACGTTGACTATAACTATCAAGAAACTTTACCTGTGCCATGGCTCAATGATACAGATTTACTCGGTGTGTATGTGGTGATGTAGAAGATATGGTATATTTTCCGAATGCCCAAGACGATATCACCTCTGAATACTGAAGAATCTTGTGATTCGTGGCCACGCCATACCAACAAAAAAACCATCACTATTGTGGACCTCCGGTATCAGAAATAATTACCGTCAAACACATTTTCACGTCAAATATCGCGATCTAAATATGTGAGGCTTTGTAGAATTTCATTATGATCTTTTGTTTATTAATTAATTTCGTTTGTGTTGAATATATCAACGTTTGGGCTAAAATTTACAGATTTATATTTGAGAAGAGGTGATGCAATATACTGCAAGACACTGAATATGTAGATCGCCTTCTCAGACAAATTATGGAGCTTGTATCAGCCTACTGGTTACGTGCGACAGTTAAATACATGGATATTGTATAATATTGATTTTCCTTTCTTGAGTGTTAATATAAGCTGACGTTTAACGCAAATAGAAGTGTTTATTATGTTCATATCTTTGTTTATGTTTCTCCCACTTGTTTCTAAGGATTGTTGCTCATTATCATCGAGGCATTATAAACAGTTTAAATACACGTTAATTCGGATGTCGTACTATGCGTTTATTTGAAAACTCGAAGAGATCATCAACATGATTATAATATAAAATCTACCGGAATTAAATAATACGCGTTTCTGACACATACTTGATTGTCATTTTCATCAATTTCTTCTGGCCAGCAATACCATGTTTCAAGGAATAACAAGAATCTCCTCCTTTCAGCAAGTCACCTCATAGATAGGTGTTTTTTTTTTTTTTAAATAATGCAGTGACTCATAAAGATTTTTTTTTTTTTAACTCAACCGCTATCAATATTTAACACATCTAATAAGTTCGTGAAATACAATGACTGCCTCCTTACTTCAAATTATGACACATCACTTGGCATTTCAGATTTCGAAATTTCGAAAAGGATAGTCCTCTTACTATATATATCTACACTGACAAATTGTGAATAAAGGCATTATAACTTAAACAATCTGGTTACAACCTGCATTAAATGAAATGAGAGCATTGTTTACATTTTTCCTCTTGAACCTTCACTTTCACTAAACATTTTATTCATAATGTTAGGAAAACTAGTACACAGGAGATGGTCTGAATGACAAATAAATAACATTTCGCACAAACAAACAAGTCGATCAGTTACATGACATTAATACAATACAATACAAGATAAATTAGATGTGCTACGTATGCGTAGAAAGGTTCATTTATTCCTTGTGTAGCCTTGACATGAAACAAAAAGCGAGGAATGTATCAGCAGCATATTCTCGTTCTGCTTAGATATTAAACGTTGAAGTAGCATTTTGATGTTATTTTCAGATGTATAATACCTCCTCAAAAAAAAAAAAACAAGAAGAAGACTTAAGTATTAATTTGCGACAGGGACGTTAAAAAATAAATATAGTTGAAGTAGACCAACAATTAATTGATAAATTTAAATTATTGTGTTACCTGTTTGGTATAGTCACACAAGATAGGAGAATCAGAAGAAAAATACTATCTTGATTGAACAAAGCTAGAAATGCTTTTAATAAACGAAAAAAACTTTCCACTTTTAAAAAAACCTCGTCAACGCGTAAGAATCTTCTAAAAACATATGTTTGGAGTATGGCGCTATATGAAAGTGAACCATGGACCATAGGAATAGGAAGAAGGAAACTATTGGAGGCATTTGAGGTCGCGTGTTACAGACGAATACTGGAGATAAGCTGGATGGATCATGACACCAATGACGAAGTATCAGGAAGAATTTTCAGGAAACGAACTTTCTGGAGGGACTTAAAGAAGACAAGATCTTAGGTCATATTTTGCGACACTGGTTTGCTTAAGGCGATTCTTGAAGGAAAGGTAGCAGGAAGATACCACAGAGGAAGATTAAGCTATATGAGCCAAATTATGAATGACATGATATGCAGCAGCTATTTAGAATTAGAAAGGAAGGCAGGGAAGCGGCATGCATGGAGAATTACTACAAACCAATCTTCGGATTGATGACTAAAAGATGAAGATAGTCCAATTCCGCCAACAATATGTCCAGTTCGATCGAGTCAGTAATAGGCATTAAGTTCAAAATATTTCGTAGACCACGTTGAAGCATTCCGCATCTCGAATGCTTCAATTTGCAAGAATCTTTGTGCCGCTGTGAGACACTGTGTTCCCAGGCGGCGAGCCGTCTAGTGCTTGCGTGATCTAGCGATCTTCCGAGTGGAATCGACGTGAGTTCGACCCTTGGGGAGGCAAAGACAGCCTTCTATTGCGACGGATTTGACTGAAAGTGCAAATTTGTGCCAGTTCGAAGTGTGTGTGTGGCCGTCAGTGCCAATAAGTGTACAACGCTTCACTGTGACCTCACAGTAATTTGTGATACTTTTGGGTGACTTCTCGTGGTGGTCCCTTCAATCCTCCTTCGTCGCCAAGGACCAGCTCCACGGTAAAATTTTAAACTATTTGCTACCGCAAATCTTCATTTGAAACTGTCGAGACCCCAAAACTGTGTTATAAAACCCAGTAACGGCTCTAATGAATAGCTTCATCTAGATAAAGAGACTCATCCTCACTGAACTGAGCTTAATTATATTAAACTGTAAATGATCTGTTATTACTCTGCTTCGTGTTCCCTTTGTACTTTAATTTTTGTTTGCATTGGATCCGATTTCAGTGTCATATCATTTTCGTGAATAAATTAACTGTTTCCTTTGCATATAATAAATGTATAATGTAATTACTAGTAGATTACCGTTTTCATTTCTTGAAATCTCCCATTTCCCAGTGTTTAATAAATATGATTAGTTCCTTGCATTGCTGTCATTGTTGTAATTATTACAGGGAATATGGTTCATGTGGAAGTAATTCCTGGCGTCCAGTTCTTAATCATGAATGCAGGGTTTTTAGCAGACATTCACACCTCTCACAATAAATGGTGCAAGGAGTAGTGATCAGTTTTATCAAGGGTACACTACAACGTCTGTTATCTTAGTTGGTTCACTCTTATACTATGTTGAAAATTTAGTCTGACTACGTCTGCCATATCAAAAGAAATTTCCGCTAACACAATTGTTATTTGTGACAAATTTAATATATCACCATTTCAGCACTAAACTTATATTGAAACTCAGGGCATTGTAATTTCTAAGAATAACTTAGACTGATAAACGATGAAATTCTCAAAAGAGCAAATGAAACACAAACATTGGTTCAAATCTGAGAATAATTAGCTTTTTTCTTCGTCATTCTGACTTGTGCTCCACATTTATTGAAGGGAAGCTGAGAGTTGGAAGAAGGAAACAAAGAACAAAAGTAAAATTTATGAACAGCATTAAATACAAGCACACCTATTATAACTTGAAGCTATTCGTCAAACAAAGGAAACGCTTAGAAGACGTGAATGTTACTCAACAACCTTACTGCTGATGAGAACAAGAAGACAAAAAACTATTATATCAAAAAGACAGTAATGATTTACATCATTTAATTAATTTTTTAATGATTTGAGCTTATAATTATCACATAACAGAAATTAATAACCTATAATAAGGTATTGCTTCATTTTCAAACACTTACCGTCACTGAGCTAGAGAAATTTTTACACACACTTAATACTGGAAATGTCACGGAAGTCTCATTCTGAAAAGTAATTCTAATTTTTAGTCCTAAATTGTGAATGGGGACAGTTATGCTCTATTAGGCTGATTGCGTTATGTAATGCTATGGTTAATCTTAATCCACACTAAATCAACAACTGATGTTATTGTTTTCACGAATTGCATTTAATTTAGCGCCACGTTACGATTAAGTTATTTCTAATTAAAATCTGGCTGTAATGACAAGTAAGCAGATTACGCACTGGCTTCATTAAATAATATAACAGTCATTATCTTGGTCATTATTGAGGTGTTACATTTTAATTTCCTACCAGCAGCACGAAAATTAGAGGATAAACAATACCATGTCACGTACCTACACCGAGGGAGGCCATACATTAATTATCAATTGGGGGAAGGGAGATGAACAAGCTGCACCACATTCAATACTCTTTATGGCACGCTGTGTATAACTATTGAAAAGAGTTTCACTTGGGTAATTAATTCACACTATATATTTAATTTGGTATCCTTAATTCTCTCTCATACATGTTCGGATTTTTTAGATTTTTTTGCCATTCTAAAAGAGTAGCCTAGAATATTAACAAAAATCTCAAATTCAATGTCGTATGACTGACATATGTTGCTGGTAAAGCATACGAGATATGAGTTAAAATATACGGCTCATACATAATCACGAATGTGCATCGGGAGTCCTTTGAAGAGCACTTGTAAAAGTGAATGTGTCATTATTAAAAAAAAAAATGGTTAAAACATTTAAGACACTCCAGTCAGAGTTGATATTAAGGCATGCTCTTTTTCACATAAAAGAATTTGGACATACACTGACACAAGCACACTTAATACTACAAAATAACTTCGCAGTTTATTTTTAAAGTTCGTATAATTTATCAAAAAGTGAAAATTAGAATTCCTGTACATCGAAATAATTTTGGAAGGGAAACCATGTGAGTATGCACTGAATTTTGAATTGAGACCCATTATTTGAAATATTTCGAAGTAATGTACTGTGAAGTTCGTCACGCCTGCAGCTGCATGGGTATGCGGTAGCACAACTGTTTGTCGTGTTTATGCGGCTGAGTAACCTCATGTTTCTAAAGTCCCTGTATGTAGATTGAACTTATCATCGAACAAATAAATAAACAGAAAAGTACACTGAAAGATACGAGAAAACTTAAGAAATTGGATAAAATGCCTGGTTTTGATGGTGTTTCCAGGATATTCAACGAAAAAATTATTAGAGTAGGGAGTGGAAGGTGCAGAAGAACGATCATAGTGTGAGTGAAGGAACCTACCCGTAATTCGCTTGGCGTAATTTCGGAAGATATCGGAAAACCCAGGTTTTGTTGGCGACACTTCTATTTTTATTCGTATACTTTAGAATGTCAGGCACAAGCATTGTGGATCTTCACTTGACTACTTAGTTTCACCAATTAATTAAAATTAGTTTATTAGATCTTTTTTACATTCGGTATACGAACTCAGATTTTCGACTCCTGAGACTAGCCTGTAATTTTATTTTTACCTGAAGTTAATTATTTATTTAATTACAAATTAATAATGTTACGTGTTTTTACAGTTCATTAAACGTTTAAAGCGTTATTTGTACTATTTTACAACTTTCAAATTCATAGAACACCAACAACACAACAAAACCAACTCCTCAGCTCTTAATTCCGCCAAAGACTCTCTCACACAATCATGGTCTGAGATATTCACTCCAGGTGACTATCGGGATGGATACTTAAAAAGAGCCACGGCCTTATTGTTTTCCCCTAAATCTTTCCGACCTCTAATAAAATCAACGTAACCAGGTGCAAAGCCATATGAAAAAATAATTAACTAATTTGATAATTGACTCACAGAGGCAGTCTCCCTGGAGTATTCCTGGTCCTAAGATAGTCCCATTCACCTTCTAGCAAATTAACTCAGTCTTTGTTAAGAACTTAGAGAGACTGTTTCGGAAGCGAGCCCTTCCAGATGGTGAAAAATCTTATAATTTGTTTATATTTATGGGCGTAATTCAGATATCTTTTTAAAATCGGATGTTTCATGGAACATTTAAGCTGTTAAAATGATGATAAAGTTAATTAATAGTTTTGATAAATGAAGAAGTTTTGTGATAATAATACCAGTTGTGAGATCCCACTCACAAAATCATTGTAATAAAAAATAATTGTAAATAAAATAGTTTAAATAGACTTCACAGCATGAGTAGTTTGTGTAGACATTTGGGGTAATTTTAAGTTTTTTTTAGAATTTAGTTTGTTGTAGTTGGTACTACTGTGATTGTGTATGGAGAGAGAGTGAAGATGGCAATATGGCGAGAGAGTACTAGGGGAGAGCTTGTATAGATAGAAGTGTGTGTTGGCAGTATTTTGTAGCAGCGAACGTTTGAAGTATAGAATAAAGTTTCTCAAATGAATGAGTGGAGTAATCGAATTATTTGACTATAATACCCGTTGCGCTAACATGTATATCTTGTAAAGTGGTTTGTTGAATAGTAGTAATAAAACGCTAAGTGATATCACTACCGCCAAAACCAACAGTAGGGCCATATGTTGCGAGGAGCGGGATATCTACTTACTGCTGGTTAATGTAAAAATTAGCAGTGGGGCTTAGCAAATTGGAGACCCTTAAGCCAGGATTAGGCAATGTATCGCATTGCTTACGAGCTGGAATAATTTCATCGGAAGCAGACGACGCGAGGAAAACATCGGCGACTGGTAGCAGGTATTTTCAAGAAAGAAGAAATAACGGCGCAGATGTGGCAAGTACAAAAGACAATTTAATTTTCTTGGAAGAATTTCAGCGTAATCAAAGTAGCAGTAATTACAGAAAAGACTGACGGAAATTAACGTTGTAACTTTTGCGGAACAATTTTGTTGCTTGATTGGAAAAAGAAGTGGTGTAAATATCAGCAATTGAACTGTTGAATTAAGCAGAACTATTTGAAAACAAGCATAAAGTAACGGAGTACTGTTTGTAAGAATTGAAAGTTTAAAATTTGTAAAATTGTCGTAAGAATAATTTTGGTCCGTAAAAAACTGTTTAAGCTAAATTTACATGCTGTGAAAGTCTTAGTTAAAGTAATAAAGAAAATAATTAAATACAGGGGGGAAGATTTTTTTTAAGTAGACGAATATAAAGCAACTTATGTATATGCATGTATGTCAGTCATTGTAACTTTCGATGTAATAACATGTTGTGTATATTTTGTGTTGCAAAATTTATTTTTTTACAGGGGTGCAGCTGTTTTTTGGTACAGTAAGTAAGTCTGAAAAGGGTTTCTGTACCCGTTTGGAAGTCTAGCTGCGTTGTAATACGGCGTTGTAAAATTGTGAAGTGATTTTGTATGTGTAATATTGTCTTGTGATTTGGCGGAATAATTTTTGTAGCAGACTTAGCCCGTGGTACTGTGTTTGATTAAAATTTGTAGTTAACATGGCAGCAATTAGTGAAAAATTAGTCAACCGCGATGCTGAATTAAATATTAAAGAGGGGGATAATAATAATAATGCTAATGTCAACAATGAAGATTCTGGTTTCGGTGAGCGCTCGATTGTAAGGGAGGGAAATGGAATTAGCGTATGTAGTGTAGCAGAAGTTAGTAGCGTTGATATCTCTGACCGCGTGGGGGGAAGCGGATTTGAGTCGCTGACCAGTGGTGATATTAGTGTTGATATTAAAAGTAGCTATATCGGTGACCATGAGTCAGAGAATTTCATGACAAATGTTACCTCTACACCAGTACCGGTCGATCAAGTTAAAATACGAGAAAAAGAGGAGGGTAGTGAAATAATTGATACTCAAAAACAGAAAGGTGGCGAAATGTTAATGCTGATTTCTTTAATGGAGCGTATGGAAAGAAAAATTGAATTAAATGCAGAAAATATGGAAAGAAAAATAGAATTAACAGCAGAAAATATGGAAAGAAAAATTGAATTAAATGCAGAAAATATGGAAAGAAAAATTGAATTAAGTCAGAGAACAGCAGAAAAAATGAAAAAAAAATTACAGACGAAGTGCGAATGATAAAGCAGGATATGTTGTTGAAAATGGATGAGTGTATTCGGCAATCAGAAGACAGGTGTGACAAGAAGATAGAAAATATGAGGCAAAAATTAAAAGAGGAAGTGGACACAAGAATGGAAAAGGAAATAACGATGGTGTATGATTATGTGGAAAAGCTTGGGGAGACTACTAAAAAGAATGTAGAATGTTTAGTGCAACAGAAAGTTGAGGAGGAAGTGAAGAAAAGTAGCAATATAATACAAGAAGAGCAAATGGCCATGCGGGAAGAAAATAAAATAATCTATGAAAATCAGAGGAAATGTGCTAAAGGGATTGAAGAGTTGAAAGAGAAGGCGGAAACTAACTCCAAAAGGATTTCTCGATTAGGAGAGAGACTAATGGTTATGGACAAGGAGGCAAATGGAGTGACATGCAAGGTGGCGGAAGTAGCTAACCAGGTCGACTTAGTTAAAGAAGATGTGAGAGAAGAGATATTACAATTAACTCAAAGAGTCAAGGAAGCAGAACGGCGAGGTGTGACTACTATGGGAAGTGGTAACATCATTACGAATCATTTCAAGTTACCGGAAGTAAAATTTGAACCCGAAGGAGAAGTTCATCCTGTAGAATTTGTTAGAGCTTATAAAAATGGCTTACCTTACGAGTGGTCTGACGTTGACAAATAAGGTATGTTAAGAACATGTTACGAGGGGATGCTTTTGCATGGAGTTGCGAGAGTGACGAGGAGTGTAACAACTATGAAGAATTTTTGAGAGTATTTTTGAGCAAGTATTGGTCACAACGGAGGCAAAGAAGAGTGAGAAGGGATTTTTGGAATTGTAGATATTATAGTCGGCGTGATGGCAGTATGAAATACTTTTGTGAAGCAATTATGAAGGAATTACGTTATCTGGACCAAGAAATAGATGATGATGAAAAGATAGAAGTATTATTACAAAAGTTGCCCAGACCTGTTCAAGAGAAGCTTATAATAAATCAATGGAATAGTGTAGAAGAATTTCTCGAAGCAGTTGAAAGACTAGATCGTTGGAGTAGTACAAATGAACATGGATCGAGGGAAGATAGGAGGAATGATTTCAGAAATTATAACAGGTCAAGCCAAATGCCGTCGCAAGATAATTTTACAAGAGACAGAGGCCGTATGAGCGGATACAACCGAGGAGATCAGTTCAACAGGAATTCGGGTGATAATAGGAGAAGGGAATATGAAAACAGAGGCCATGACAATCAGTGGTCGCATCACAATAATGGCCAGGCAGTAAGAAGGGAGGAAGTGAGGCATCATGATCATGAGCGAATGATGGGAAACTCAGTGCCGCAACTGGGGCGGTCCGAACAGTAGCGGAAGAAGTCAAAACAGGACCGAAGGATCGAGAGAAGATGACCAAACTAGATGACGACAATAATAATCAATGTAGAACTGAAAGCATACGTGAGAAAACAACTGAATGTGATGTGCAAAATGTGAACTACGAAAACGGAACATATAATCATGAGAGAACAATAGAAGAAGAAGATGTCCGAGTTTTTGAGGAGGAGGAGCCGCTAAAATGGTGGGAATGTTTAAACTTGTTAAATGAGGATGAGCCGCAGAACATTACAAGGATGTGTGAATATAATTGGCACGAAGAAGAGGTACAAGAATTGGCTAGAATCGACGTGGGAAATCATGATAATCAAAAGAACTGTGAGGAGAATATAAAGAAATACACTGCAGAGGAAGAAATGTTACCAAATGAGCTTATATCAGAAAGGGTGGACGAAGATCTGCATGAAACAACATCAGTGGATAGTGATAGTACTAATGACAACGAAGAAGAAGGAAGTGAGAAATTATGCAGCGAAAAAGATTATAGTAGCGAAGAGGAAGAAAATAGTGAAATAGAAGAAGAAAATGGAATATTAAACAATGATGAAACAGAAGAAGTGAGATTTTTCTTGGTGAAGAAATACGCCGTCAATGATGAAGAAGAAAGTATAATGCTAGAGGGGGCAAATGTTCAAGTTTCAGAAGAATGTGGTCATGATATGAGCTTAGTTATGGGAAACAGTGAATCCAATGTGGTGAATAATTTGTCTGGTAAAATAGAAGAAGAAAGAGATCTAGTAGGAAACAACAGTAGATGGAACACGGAAGACGATAGCCAATGTAGTAGCAGAGAATTAGCTTTACAGCAATTGTGCCTAAAAGATGGAAGTAAAGTTGAATTGTTGAAGTGGTCACTGAAAGAACTTAAAAGGGATTTAATGCAAGAAGAGTTTTTAAAGGAGGAGGCACTAAAAGATTGGAGGAAAAGGAAAAAAATAAAACCTTACGTTGTGGGGGCATAACATTGAGCTGATAAAAGAATGAAGAAAAGATCGGAAGAGAGAAGAAACAGGCACGACCGAAGATATAAACCTGTCGAATTTAATTTGGGAGATTTGGTACTGGTAAAGACTCAGGAGAGGTCATGTGAATTAAATGCGGAGATTAAGAAATTCTTTGACGTGTACCACGGACCATTTAAGGTAGAAGGGAAGCCACATAGGAACGCATACTGGCTAGTGTATCCTAAGTCTGGTAAGAAATTTGGGTTAAGAAACATAACAGACTTGAAAATGTACAAGGTCAGAAGAGATAAGTGACATATTGTGTTCTTGTGAAATTTGGTGGTTTTGTATAACGTTGACTGGTAAAGATGCAGACTGATAGACAGTGAGTGATAATTGTTATAAATAAGGACAGAATTGTGGAAATGTATATAAAGACAATGATTTGTGAAAAAGGTTGGACTTTATAACAAGCCAACCAATTTTGTTAAAATATGCTTGTTTGTTATAAAGTGGGGGCATATGTGAGATCCCACTCACAAAATCATTGTAATAAAAAATAATTGTAAATAAAATAGTTTAAATAGACTTCACAGCATGAGTAGTTTGTGTAGACATTTGGGGTAATTTTAAGTTTTTTTTAGAATTTAGTTTGTTGTAGTTGGTACTACTGTGATTGTGTATGGAGAGAGAGTGAAGATGGCAATATGGCGAGAGAGTACTAGGGGAGAGCTTGTATAGATAGAAGTGTGTGTTGGCAGTATTTTGTAGCAGCGAACGTTTGAAGTATAGAATAAAGTTTCTCAAATGAATGAGTGGAGTAATCGAATTATTTGACTATAATACCCGTTGCGCTAACATGTATATCTTGTAAAGTGGTTTGTTGAATAGTAGTAATAAAACGCTAAGTGATATCACTACCGCCAAAACCAACAGTAGGGCCATATGTTGCGAGGAGCGGGATATCTACTTACTGCTGGTTAATGTAAAAATTAGCAGTGGGGCTTAGCACAGTACAAACCAACAAAATAATGCGTATGTTGTGCCATACATAATCAATTGAAAACTCATTTATAATAGATGTTTGACACTAGAAGCCTGGTGGCTTAGTTGTTAAGGCGTCTAACTACAGATCGAAAAAATCTCGGTTTGAATCTCTGTGATGATTTTCATAAGCCCTTAACGCAACCTTCACTTCTGGCACTGCTTAGTGTGTAATGTGAAGTACGCCGAAACGCTTCCGGAGCTCGGATTCCTTGTTAAATTTATTGTAGATTTCCTCTGGGGTTACAAACCCTACCCAAATTTAATACGGGTGTGTACACATCCAAAGCAAATCGAGTCAAATGATGTGGTGCAAATTAGTCCAAACGAACGTACACACAAATAGTCTTTAGACAGAATTAAATTTTTTAATTTATTTACAATGAAGAGATATTTATTTCCCAGTGACACCACTGAAGAGAGATATTTATTTCCCAATTCGAAGTGTAAACCAGAAGTTGTATTGAAGAGCTGTTATTTAATATCATTTTGTCTAAATACGGTTTGTCCTGTAGAAACTCCAATTTCTCTTAGACTCGTGGCAATCTTTGTAAAATCTGAATTTTTTGTAATCTCATGTTGGTGCTTTGTTTGTATAAATGTTAAGCAATTACCTTTCATTTAAAGAACTTTTGCAATGACTATTAGTGACTGAATTGCAGAAACTAATGTGTATCAAATTTTAATCATTTTTGTAAGTTTTTTAGGGGTTGTAGTGAATGAAAAATTTGTTAAATTAATTATCATTCTGACTGGCGACCCTCCAAATGCAGCATGAGCTAGCAGTAGTGTTACATTGGTCACAAATCGGAAAGTGTTTAACTAGACTCCCATACCTGGGAGGGTACACACACAGAGTGTCACACCTATGTGTGTACCAGTCCCAGACACACAAGGGTGAGGCCACGGCACCCCAAACAACAAGCAAACTCGCATCAGGCCGACCTCGTCCACCCCACTAACTATGTTCTGATGAGGCAGCCAGCACGGACGCCAGGTAACAGTTCTCACTAAACTCCGCTTTGTGACATCCATTTTAACACGTGTGCCTAACTGCCAAACGAAATCCTGCTTAAAAGAAGAAGAAGAATCAGTTGCTAGTTCACTGACTCCTATGAACGATTTCACATCCGTTCCTTGTCTAACATGTCTGAGCTTTAATCACTTAAGCTTCGATAAGTTAAAAATGACTAGTAAAAGAATATTGTCAGATAAAACTGTGTTAAACATCACTGGGAAACAAAACTTCATGCTTCAATATCTCAGCGGTGATTTCCGTTCTTCCGTGAATGGCGCTGTCGTTACTCAACTTGAGTGAAGTCATTTCTGATGATACCTTTTTTTACGTGTGCATTGTTTAGCTCTCACCATGCATAACAAGTGCAAGCAAATGTAATTCATACAGACGAATAACTACGTGTACAAAAACAAACCTGTAGTAAACTATGGACAATTATAATATATGTAAAATATGTTTTAAAGTATACATCATTTGCACAGTTTGTTAAAAAGCTGATGACTGATTCGATTGTATTACAGAATATCTCACGCTATTATCTTAACAATCTGTAGTCTTTCTTGTTTGTAATTATCCGATAGTTTCTCTCAAATACCGATAAATGTCTTTAGAATATCAACATAGCCATTGAGATAAACAAGTGTTCTAAAGCCGCCGAGTCTGGTAGGTAAGCGAATAACGTTCCTGCCTGAAATTCGAAAGGAGGCGTTCTAAAAAATCATGGCCTGGCTTCGGTTTTATATAGTTTCTCTAAATAGTTTAAGATGAATGCCGAAATAGTTTTTTCAAAAGGTTATGGCCGATCTCCTTCCAGTTCTTTGCATTCCTTCTCTTCTGTCTCTTGACTAACTGTAGAGCCCAATCACAAATTTTTTTAAAAAAATAGTTTTACTGGTGGCTGACGTATTTTCCGTTGCGTAACATTAGCTGGCTGCAACATGGTGCAAGCGCCATTACGTGTCGCCCCAGCGTCTTGTGACTTTCCGATCTTTTCCCGCAGCGAGTTCGTACCCTAATCTAGGCACCGACACAGAAATTCTCCCACCAGTAATCGATCAGCTAGACATATCTGCATCGTTCAAGTGCCGTTGATGATTGTCTCCCGCCGCTGCCTCTATGAAATGTCCCACGTAAGCAATCACTTCTTCCGGTTAGGTCTCTGTGACAGCCTTTGATACAATACAAGTTTTTCTAGCAAATGATGTTTAGGCGTATGTCCTAACTTTCTAGCATTAACAATTTTATTCCACTAAATGTCTACGACGTAATTTATTCTTATGAAATGCTTATTTTGGTCACGATGTTCTGTCAGGCGCTGATGGCACTCTATGACGTCACGAATTACGCCTTTGCTGCCCAACTTACGACCAGAAATGTTGTTATGGGCTATGCACGTTATTTAATAACAGTTCTATTTAGCTAAGCATCCACAAGTAAATGAGATGTCAGCACACTAAAAGAAAGTACGTATTTGATAAAAATCGACATATTGATTATTAGCTGCTTTTTCTTATTTAAAATTCGTTCGATGTATATTTCATATACTTTCTGCACAGCGATACCGTTTTTACAGGAAGCTAAGAAATATCTGCATTACATCATTTTCAAGATTAGTGGAGAAACTAATTGCTAAAATACTGCGTTCACCACGTCGTTTTTGACGGCTTACAATATATTCATATTCGATGTAAATATTTTAAGTCACTGTCAAAATATACTCGGACACATTATTTGCCAAAACACTGATATAAACATATGTACTGCGTTTAAAATTAACATATTTATTATTAGTTGCTTTTATTACTGATGTCACAATATCAGATACATGTAAATATTTCCAGTAGGTCAAATTTAGATCGCAATACAGTAAGTATATACATACACGGGTAACAGTAGCTATGACTTTTTAACTGCAATATTAGTAGAAGTTGTGATTATGTCGAAATGCAGACAGGACCAGAATGACAACTGACACAATTTCTGATAGAATAATTCACAATGAATTTAGTTTTTTTTAAAATAATTAATGCTACTTCCATAAGCGCAGAGTTACTGAAGTTATTATTTCACACGCATGGAAGTAGTTCGGTATTTATCGTGCTGAATGAGACCTGGACCAGAAATAAAACCAATATCACGCGCCATCGCATAAGGTTATGGGATGCCTAATTTAATTTTAATTTCATTGGTCTTCTAATTCTGAAATCATTAATTCAGTAGAAGTTCCATCTGTATCGTTGTGTAAACCACAACCAAAATATGTACAAATCAGAAAATGAGGTTATGAGTATTACATAACAATTCTATCTATTTAGACAACCACAAAGAAATGAACTGTCATAACATTTTTTTCAGCCGTCGTTTTTGAAAGACTTAGAGGCTAGTGTTAAATATTAAGTAATACACTTAACCTAATTTCATATTTAAACTAAAGAAAATATACTATGCATTAACACTTGTTTCTCAAGCACTGAATAGCATACGAAAGGAGGCGTGTATACGGTGTATGATATGGTTTACGCCTATCATATTCCCTTCACAGCACCAAAGCTACTTCAGCAGATTGCGCTACAAGCGAGCAGAGCGTCCCATTAGCAAGCAAAGTGGCGCCAGTAACGCCGCCACCCGAATACCTTTCCCTCCTTTTCCCATCACCAAGGTCCGCCGTAAAATGGTGGCCACTTTACAATGCCAAAAGCCCATAGAAGCAATCCCGTCGAAACACGTTTCACTTCCAAGAATTAAATGTCTTTATGTTCTGGTTGTGACGATACTAATAACTAAGTTTTGTCATGTTCTTCATAGTTTAAAGCGATTGTAAATATTGCTCAAAACATTGATTGAATTATTTTTGCCTCATCCAACTTAAACAATCATGTCCAATGGTCTGTCACGAAATGAGTGGCCCTGCAATGTTCTCACAGCATCAAAAAATTACTTTGACACATGATGTATTGTTTCTAAACTTTATTAAAACACATCAATAGAAGTTATATTAAACAATAGAAATGTGAACAGCTGTAGACAAAAATAATCACTATAATTCAATCCACCGAAAATTATATTTCACGTAAATCGTTGATTTCATGTATTGTTTACGTAAAAATTTGTATCAGGAAGCATTTAACAACGTAAATTTAGGATGAATTTTAAATTCATAATATATCGATATACCGAAAAATCGAAACTATTTTTGAAAGTATCGATCTTTATGAGTGATATTTTTTGGGACGATATATCGATATTTCGATTCTAAAATCTGGATATCGGCGTCGATATTTTTTAAAAAAAATGAGTTATCATTTTTCGTTTACTATGAATGACACTAGTTTACTCAGATTTCTGTTGCGTATAGAGATTAAGTAAATTTTATTACGTTTCTACAATTAATTTGGAAGTTATAGATACCAAGTCTACTCAGATGATTGCAAGGCATCGCTCACCCTGCACCAATCGAACGCGAACCCATTGTTTGAAATGAACGTACGCATTGTCCAGGGAAGTCCACTTTGAAATTAATGTGTTAGCAGGAATAGTGGAAAGTGTAAATAACAAATAGTTGCTAATTAGAGATCAAGAGCAGTAGACAATTCAGAATACGCTATCAACACACAGAACTAAATGAAATACCACAAAAATCTTATCAATAAAAGTTATGTAACATAATGCATGCTATAACAGCTAAACTTAAAAATACACAAAATAAGATTTTCCTGGAACCTGTTTTGAGTTTTATAAATTTTATTAATTTTTCTGAAAATTATGACACGCATAATGATCAAATTTTAAAAATCAACAATCATCATCACCAAGAGAAACAATTCGAAAGTGAAAAGATGATTAAGAACAATATCACGCATCAATTTGTCAGTGGAAAGCATTATTTTTACAAGATTGAATTTTTTTAAAAAACATTGCAGTTATGAAAATATCGATATATCGATACTTTTTTCGATATATCAACAGCCGATATTGATACTTTTTAAAATATCGATATACCCAAAATCCGATAATTTAAAAAATATTAACAGCCTTAGGCTGAAAACTTATTATCAGTGTTGGTTTAGTACTTACATTCACGACATTAAAATTTCACTCGAATTTGGCATAATTTAGCAAAGGTATTAGAAAGTATTTTCGCAACAGGAGATCACTGAAAAAAAAAATTAAAAAAAATGTACAAATAGAAACAGCGCAAAAAAACATTCTTGACATCACAGGACCGTGAAACAATAGTTAGTTGGTTTATAATAATTAATATAATTACTTTTAGTCTTCACTTTCATACGATAGCGTTTATATAACATGCAACTTCTAGAAAATTTAACAGGCATATTGTTTCGATTTGCTGTGCAATTTAAAATTGTGGAAAGTAAACTTGACAACGAGATAAAACTCGAGTACTGCATATCAATCGATGTTCGAAGTACTGTTTTATCGTATGGATTTATGATGATCTATGCCCTATGGTATTGTAGGTAACGAAATCGAAAAGACGTCCATCACTTAACTTATTAATGTGTTATGTATAAGACTGAATCTTACGTTCGTGAACGGCTGGCGTCTAAATGAATGCGAGTGCTACTTCTGGGACCTTTTTTTTCCAACGATTCGAGTGTCCCGGCAATCAAAATGGCGCTCGGATAAAAGCCGAGGGCACTAATTGATTCAGCGGGAGAATTTAAGGGGCCATCCATCAGGTCGCTCGCAAGAAGCCACAGGCGGGCAGGCAAGCGACGGCAGTGCTATCTGGCGGGCCCACCCTCAGCTAAATAGCGCTCGCTGTCTTATCGGGATGGCGGTTCCGTTTTAATTAAAGTTAAGCAGCGCTGCTATAAATCAGCGATTAATCTGTGCTATTGGCTGTCGCGTTCACGCAGTCGGGCCCATTAACAATCGGGTCCTTTCTTTTAGATATCTAACCATACTCCCCGGCACCACAAACAGCAAAAAGAAGAAAAAAGTATAATTACTTTTACAGTGCTTAAATAATTCCTATCCTCTTTCTATTATAGATACAACTACATTTGTGGAAAAGTGGTTAACTGTTTTTAACTATAATAAACAACAACGAACACTTAAATTCTTTGTACTGCAATAAAAACACATAAAAATCACTTATTTTATCCCGTATTGCTAAACGTACAGGCAAAACCAAATGAAGAAAGATTTTCTCGTTTTGCCATCCTCACAGTTTTTAAAATAATAATAAAAAAAACGAATTTAGTCCACAACTCGTTTTGTTGGATCCTCCCCAAGGAGGCTTACTAAGTCATCGTGTCGGAGTTAAGGACGAGCAGGTCTTTTCCTCTAAGACCTGTAGTTAGCGTCGAAACCGAACTAAGTTATGACCAGTTAGGAACATAATTAACTTAAAAGTCTTAGACTACAATGTTACCAGTTTAAGAATGTGAATAAGTAAAATACCAAAACAAAGTGCTTGCTGCTCCACTGTGTCCAGTGACTATAAATGAAAATGTAAGCTGATTTTGAAATAAAACTACAGTAAACTTTCTAATTACAAATTTAATGTTTTAAATCCTTCAAGGTTCTTAAGAGAAATCGTACTATCCAATACGTAATAAATCTACCATAGTCCTTCAGCTCCCTAATAATTGAATGCATAATCACGTTCTCAGTTCGATTTGCGTGATGATATTTTTCGTTAATGTTACACGGTGACTTTAGAAACAACTATTTTCTCGTACTTAATAAGTTTAGCCACTTTTTTATGCACTGATTTTAACTGAATTGTCCAGTTTATTTTAATTAGTTATTGACTTAAGTGCTTTGTATTAT
The DNA here is from genome assembly GCA_031002005.1 of Vandiemenella viatica. Taxonomy (NCBI): domain Eukaryota; kingdom Metazoa; phylum Arthropoda; class Insecta; order Orthoptera; family Morabidae; genus Vandiemenella; species Vandiemenella viatica. The sequence goes on along the minus strand of JARYHS010013631.1, from coordinate 132,588,674 downwards.
AAGTCTGACAATTGGCAAGTTAAGACACTTTCATCGCGAAACTAAATCAACAAAACTTCTTCAACGCTCTTTATGTATTTTAAACGTTCCTTGAATTGACTTTTTGCATGGTAGAATACCGAAACCTTACTTAAATTTGCAATATAGAAATATATAATGCTTTTTGACATAGCTGGCGCGGTTTTGTCACAATAAACATGCTGGAAACTGATTTAAAGTCACTAACTGCAGCAAGTAATTCCAACATCTAATAGCCAATGAAAGCTGACTACCACTTTAATACTCATAAAACGATGAAGATTACCCTAAAGTACGTCAGTGTTAATAATATTTCAAAATTTGAGCCAGTTTACGGAATGCAGAAAGTAGGTATTAGGCGACTTTTGATGAGTTAGTAAATTTCAAAGTTTATATGGCATTAGGAGCTTAATCTCCGCCGTACTTATTTGACATTATCGCTAAGGCTTAGTAACAAATCACACTTAATTTATTACCTTATTGAAACGATGTCACTTACTTTTGAAATTAGCTAAAACAATTATTTTTTTGTAAAAAACTTTAAAAGCTTATCTAAGCCAAAACTGACTCTTTGTTAGTTTTATACCGTACTATCAGTGAAATGAGATAAAAATGCCTGTTTTCAGCCGGTAGTGTATTAGGACGAATTCAGATCATCATATTACACCATTTCCGGTGATTGTGTACCGTTATATAGATTTTTTAGTCTTATTTTTTCGTGTGACGGTAATTATGAAGCTGACAGCTGCCAGCCCGCATTCATATCCGTGACGTGTGTCAGTCAGCCTGCTAATTAGGCCGCCCCGCCACACAGCGCGGCCACTGTGCGCTCGCCCGCTCTGTCCACTGTAATGCTGATGAATGTTGCCGCAGGCCGCCAACTTCTGCCGGCTTCAGATCGGATACCGTTAACCGCAGTCTAGCTGCCCGCTAAAGCCCTTCCAACACACACACGCTGCAAGTTCGGACTACTTGGTTGCGGCTCGGTTGCCACTCGCCCGCTTTCAGCTCTATTCACCACAGACGACTTCGTGTGAAGCTAGGCAGAATTCGCTGCTATGGTGAAAGGTGATGTAGATACGAAGAATTTATTTGCGTTTCCTTGCGTTTCTTGCAGCACAGTCGCTTTGACTGTTTGAGTTCGAGTGGAAGTTATTTTATTTTAAAATATTTCTAGCACAGGAAAGTGACCAATTCGTTATCATAAATAAAACTTTACCTAACATTCAAACACCACTGAATGAAACTAAAAAAATTAAGTTAGTGAACTGAACAGATAAAAATAAAATAATTACACTACTCACAGAAAATTATTATATTCAGCCTTCATATTTATATCTAACTAGCTCGTACCCGCGACTTCGCACGCGTGGATTAAGAATTTTTTGCCAGAATTAAATATAGAAAGTTGTTGGTGACGAAGGATTGGTCCCAAACAATATCGAGTAGGAATAATATGACAGGAAAGCTAACATTATATCATTGTACCGTCGAACCTGTCTCTTGAAGAGAATCAATTTCCAACATATTTCTGTCACCATTCGATAAGGTCTCAAAATTTCGTGACTGCAACTGTTAATCATACTGGAAAAAATATCCTGTGTCCTTCATACAGATTTCCTTATAAAATTCCATCACAACGAATAGCCATTTAGTCGGCAAAACGTAACAAAAAGACGGAGACTTACTTCCGTATTTGTAATAATATTACTGTGGTTCACACTCACACACTGACTGCGAACAACACCTGAGGGATCATTATAACGTAAAAAAGTGTACACCTACAACATTGCAAGATTATCTACGATTTGCCTCGCATTGCACCCCTAACTTTCTAATATCTACAGTTTAACATTCAATCCGAATAACCTACAGCCCAGGCCTGACTCTTACAATGAAAAACAATTTTAAAATATCTTACCCTCCACGGAGATTTGAACAGGAGACCACGACGTTCGTAAGCAAGCGCTTTAACAACTCAGCTGCCAGTCCACTACACGGAAACACGGTAAGGAGACGTCCATATCCAACGTGTCTGTCTATCGCCATATTTCGAAGTTATGAGACAACATGTGTTATTTATACAGATAATTTTTCAACCAAATGTAGACAGTATTTTTCTCCTTGTTTCAAAGGATAAGTGTGCAAAGTTTCATCGAGATCGGATGAAAACTGTGGATTTGTATGAAGAACAAACAAACAAACATACATACATTCATCTTTATATATAAAGATTTATGTTTTAAATTCGGGAAGTTCGAAGTTCTGGACTGATCTGCAAACTGATGATGGTACGTCAAGATGTGTATTTAAATAAAGTCTTACTTCCATTGTAGGGCTCAAATAAATGTAATAAATCGCTATGGTTTACAAGTTCATGGAAAACGAAGATACTGGAACAATCTGCGTCCAAGCAGCAGTTGCAGGGTATATTTCGAAAATTTTGCGAGATTGTCAAAATAAAGAAAGCACTTATTATGAGATGGAAAACTGTACTAATATGGTGGCATTTTGAATTAACCAGCCCAACAATAGCGACTTGAAATAAAAGTACTAGTTATCAAATCGAATTACCACAATTTTAATAATTTCTATTTCATTGTCTCCGACCTCAAACAACGTCCCAGAAGAGGAAAGTCTTGCAACCAAAAACTTAAGTAAGCTTCTATCTTTCGGGTTTTGCATTCGGAAAGACGCTAGTTAGATTTTCAACCTGTTCACCTGCATTTTAGTTATTCAAGGTTTGCTTAGTCACTCCAGGTGAATACTGGGATCGATCATTTAAAAATGACATAGCCGCATTCCTACCTGTTCAATACCTCCAGTCCTTTTCTGAATGCAAATAAGTGTGATATTTTTTGAAAAACAATGCCATGCGAACGAGTTTTTCAAGATATTCATAACATTTATGGTATTAAAAATACAGCATGAAGACAACAAAATGAATAAGTGACAAAAAAAAATCATATGCAGGAGGGAGTTTGCATTTAATTTCATAAAAATCCGAGAAAATATTACATGCTTTTGCCATGTCCTTGAAAAGTTGGCGCATTTATCTATTTATATTCGTTCATTCTCAGTCAACATTTATCAAAATTGGTTTGTGTGATTACAACCTCGAAATTGCTTGCCATTCTATAATGCAATTGTTGCATGGATGCATCATTTTCGAGTCAGTGTATTTTGTGAGGGGGAATGAGTAATTGGTCAATATTTCTGTTAACGTGTTGTAAAGTAATTCAATTACTGACAATATTGTTAACAAATCAAAATTTTGTACATGAAAAAAACTGATCAAAGTTTTAAGTAATTTTTTTTATTCAACATGATGAACGAACTCAACAACAGATGCTAAAACATTAGAATGAAACCGTTTCAATTGTTACTGTAGGTGTATTGAGTGACGTAAGATTTTAGAGGTTCACGTTGCAGTCTTATAAAGTGACTGCAGGTAACAGTAGAAAAAGACCCAGCTTGGTCGCAGTCTGCGTTGCAAGGTAAAACTAGGAAGTGCCAAAAAACTCTTTTTGACTTATGACACATGCCTATATATTAATGTTCTGTTTGCTAGTAAATTATTTGATCTCGGATTTATATCAGTAAAGGTCTAAATCAGTTAATTATCTTCCATGACTGAATTTAGAATAATTCAGTATCAATCCTAAGCCATCGCATTACCTTGGTTGATAGCTTACGTAATATAGAGTCAAGGGGTGAATGGTTAAGGTTTGGACTTGGTTACAGTGATACCCAAGTTCGATTGTAGTTCTGGCCATATTGAATGCTGTTTTCTATGATTTTTCCCAATCACTCTAATCGAATTTTGGAACGGTTCCTTCAAAACGTTCAGACCGTCTACCTTCCCATAGTGACTTCGACGCTGACAACTCTAATGTTCTCCTCCCACCCCTAGAAAATAAAGTATTAAGTGGTTTGAAATCCTATTACAAATTTTTAAAGATGAATATATTTCAGTATTTTCAGTAGCCTGTCTTAAATATAATTTTGGAGACTAATCTACTGAAATAAATACTTTATTAAACCAATATCTCTCAATGATTTCTTTACGTTAATCTTCTTCGTGTTGTGAGAAGTTTGTTTTGACGGGAAGCGGCCAGAAAGAAGATTAAAGTAAAAGTCATTCATATTGCTGTGCAGAATGAGTACTAGGAGAAGTGACGATGCGAATCCAAATCCTGTCACCACGAACGTACCTGCCATCATTACTAAAGTTTTATAGCAATATTTTCGCAATAATCTGGTCGAATCCGGGCATACTTCTTGGTTTCGAAGCAAAAAATATGATCTTTCAAACTAGGATATTTGGAGACAAATTTTAATAGTGAGTAAACAACAGCGACTAAAGGCTTCCAATTCCGTGTTCAACATGTAAAAATGAGTTTCCACCAACGGACGACTTTCAACGTTGCTATTTAAGGATGAAGTTGTTATTTAATTTATCAATGAAGTTTACCAGCTTCAAACATTCATCAATTTAAAACGCTCTATAAAGCTATAAAGAAAGATGTTAACTAATTTTTTTAAAACTTCTTCTACTTCGGCTATTTTCTCCATTTCTGAACATCGCGTATTCCTTGATTAAAATACACAAAAACCATAATCCTGTCAACAAGAGAATTCTAAAATGCGGTACGTGTTCATATAAAGTTATTTCTGTAGTAAAATTACCGAGAAACTTTTTTTTCTTTTTGGCAAAAACTTTAAGAATCGCTTTAATTGTCGAAGAAACTGAAGAGCTACTGAAACATACAACAATTTTTTTCAGTTAATACACTTTCATTGAACATTGTGTATTATAAAAAATTGATTTCAGTAAGTATAGAGCTGATTTTTTTAAATTTGTAACATTAAGAATTAGGTTTAATTTTAGTTAGTACGGAATGTTAATAACCGGTGAAACAGCGTAATTAAGTCACGGATGTGATGGAAAACTTTATTTAATTTTTTCGTGTTTTTAAAATTTTTAGTTCTTTCTTAGACGGAATGGAATGATATAATTTTTCTATTTCCACTTTATTATCCGCTTCCACACTGAATTTTTAATTAATAGTTTTTCTTTTAAAAACAATTGCACATAAAACATTACGAAATAGCACAGTACAATTTATGAATGTTTGCATTTTAACTACGGTAAATTAATTTAAGCTTGCCGTGCGCTGTAAAACAATTTACCTCTCTTAAAATAAACAAGTGAAAACTAGAAAATTACGTGGTCTTCTATTTCACTAAGGTAGGTGATTTATTACTCTTTTGCTCGAGGTAGATTTTATATCCGGCAAGTTGTAAAAATAACGGTTCTCATTCAAAACCTTTGAGTAACATGGGAAGAGCTCGCGTAATATTTTAATTATTGTTTGTCCTAACTAACACCATCACACTGAATGTTATTACAATCACGAAAAAGTTAGAAATAATTGTTTACTAAAACCACTGTAATATACTGTAAATACAATCTGCAAGTACATTTGTAGTACAATATTCCACAGTTTACGTGCATAACACTATCTTTATGCACCATTTATATTACAACATAAAAATGAAATATCCTGACCGTAAAATATATATCATGGAAACATTTTAATTTCTTAACTGCTTGATTGCTAAATATATATTTAAAGTGGACGAATAATTTCGCTACCTCACACCTTGCATGAGGTCGATATAATTTATTGCACTAGTTTTCTTGATAATTTACTTCTGCAGAATGAATCGTTCGTACTGATTCAACCAGCTCTCACGCCACAAATTACTTTAAAACCATCGAAATATGTAAATGTTGTGCCAAATGCTGCCAGCGCTCGAAAAATATCGCAGATGTCTTGAATTCGTGAAGTATATCCTTTCCTTTGTAGTCACGCACATAGCAGATACGACAGCACACACATCTACAACTATTGACATAAATAATCATCGTCATACTTTAGAGTTTCCAGTCATTGCCCAAGAACACAGTCTCCCGCTTTCCACCAATCCTCCACAAACTGTGCTGACAGTTTTGCTCCTCTATGTTGCATTTTTTTCTATTCCCTTAATCTATTTAAGCCTTGGCCTATCGCGAGGCCTCTTATCTACCAATTTGGAATTATGCGTTCTCTTAGGCTTCCTTTAATTACTTATCCTCTTCATTTGTCCATTCCTTTAGAATATACAGGTTCCTCTTTATCTGCCTTTCTTATTTGTTTATTCGGCAACTTGTCCTGTCTCCTTGCACCAATCCTGATCTAAAACTTTTTCTCAGTGATCTGAATTCTACTAATTTCCCTTTTTTTCAAATCGCACTCAGTTTGTAACTACATGTCAGTGTTGTTACATAGTAAGACCTGTGAATCATCCTTTTGTAGTACTCCCCTGTTACTAATCAGTTCTCTGACACTCCCGTAGCTTTCGTTTAATGCATTTCCGTTTTTCCCCATTGCTTCTATAACACTTCTAAATACTGGTCTTCATCTACAGCATCCTATAAACATTCTACACTAATGATAATTATGTCGATGTCCTGAAATCTGCATAACACCATACGCGCAATCAACACTTAGACACACACAGGAAAGGCATTGGCTAACCTTCCTCTGTATCTGACATAGTACGACTCCAGAAGGCATGTCGCAGCTACCTCAAGGTCCATCATCATACGGATCAACAAACGTTTTCATGTTATTATAAGCGCGATATAGAGGGTTATTCCGTGATGATATTACAAACTTCCAGGGATGATGGAGAAGGGTAAAGGTATCATTTTGTGGTAAGGAACTTTGGTTCGGAAATGACCTAGCCGAAAGTCATAATTTAAAATATTTTTGGTACCTCTGACAATGGAATAGTACTACTCAGATTCCTAGAACATATCCCACATTTTATTCGTCAACGGATGTGGTTCCAACATGATGGAGCCCCATCTCTCTTTGGTTCGAATCAGACATTCCCTGAAACGAAATGTGAATAGCCACGGGAGATCCTGTCCCAGCTCGTTCATCTTATCTCACCTCACTTGATTTCTTCTTGTGGAGCCATGTGAAAATTCTCATGCACGAGACGCTTGAGTCGAGGGTGAAGAAGATCTCCTGACAAGAATTCTCGCTGTTCAACCTACACCGAGAATATTACAATGAGCACGACAGACTTTTTGTGCGACGATTCATTGACGCTCTAGGACGCTATTTTGAACAAATGTTGTAAATGTAACAGCTTGTGAAACTTGTGTAGGTAAATGGAATTCGATATTACTGTATCGTAAACTTAGGATTTTCAGTACCAATGACTTCTTGTCACCTGCGCCGTTAAGGGAGCATGCATAAACCACGTAGATCCATTTTGGCTTCCTGTGAACCCCCCCCCCTCCCACCACGTAGCCCGACGTGGCTTTTGTCTCTACCCCTTCCCCCTCCCCCTCGGTACTGTTTTCTCTTGTCAGACTATCGTAAATTACTTACGGGGATAATTAAATGACGGAAATAAATATTTGCATGCTTTTGTGTGTTCTGTATCTCATTTTAACTGTGACAAATAATATGAAAGAGAAGCTACGTGGCCTGGCTCGGAAACCCCCTCCCCTCTTCCCTCACGTAGCCCAACATAACTTCCCAGTCAACCCCTCTCCCCCCCCCCTAGACCGAGCCACGTAGTTTATGCACAATCTCTTAGTAGCCCATCAACAGGGGGAATTATGAGTGTACTGGAGAGTATTCAGCGGATAATCTGTACGTCATGGTTACATTCGGAAGTTGTGGCCCTCAGTTGAAGTGCTGTGTGGGGCTAAGGAAAAACTTGAGTGGATTTTCGCTTTAACTTTCGCTTCGGTCGTTTCCGGAGCTGGGTCTCTTAACACAAATTGATACATTTACCCTTCATAATCATCCCTGAAAGTTTGTAATCTTCTTGTATACCATATTGCATACTAGGTGGTTGTATCTGAAGTGAACACGTATCTTCTTACTAGGTGTTTACGTGCCATTACACAGAAGTCGTTCGGCGACAGTGGAAACACTGTGCCCCTCAGTCGGCCTTGTTGATGGAACCGACTGAGAACCGCACACCCATCTGGCGGCGTTAGTGGTCGGTCGGCACACCGCGTGATTGCATTAATATACATCAGCAGTAGCTAGCCACCGCCCCCGCCTGCCGGCGGCAATTTTATTACGCCCTCCCGCCTGGCCGTCGCCTCAAATATTTAGTGGTCGCCACCGGCACAACACGTCACGCCGCCTCCACCCGCAAACAACACACACAAAAAAGAATTACAGCCGCCACCGAAATTCGTGGGCGGTGGTGAGAGTCCCTTGTCGCTTCCATTTTTGTTTGTGCCTCTGTGTGAGCAGTACACTCGTTACCTTTTCCAGCAGCCCACGTAGTTATGGAAATGCGCTTGCGAGAGATTTGTGTTGAGCTGTTGTCAGTCAATCCGAAGCAACCTGGCATTGTATAAATCACGGGAGACTTTTTTTAGAACCATCTTTCAACATTGTTTCATGAATTCGGTTATTAAAATGGTAAAAGCAAACTGTCAACTTGAGAAAATCCATTTAGAACCTGAGATTGCAGATCCATGTTCCATCTAAGACGTTGATACTGTAGTGACGGTAGTGTACTGAACTTCTGCTGCATCCATTGAGTAATTATCCCTTTTGAGAGATTGGGGTTTCGTGATCAGCTCCACATTCTGTCTGCTCCATCCGTTGAGTAATATCCCTGTTTGACAGTATGGTCAATACAACTGTACAGAAGCTAGTGCACAAAAAAGTTTACATTCGGAGAATCCCTTGCATATTCCACGACGTCGTGGAAATTTCAGAACGCCATATTCTGACATTGAGTCGATTTACCTGGACATTTGTAGGGAACGTGGCATCATCACTAAAAACAACTATTGAGAAAGTAGTCATCAGTCTCCATTCTGTCCAACATGCCTACATAAAATTCATATCTATCCCTGTCACTCAAAGCTCGCAATAATCGCAATCTGTACGGCTTCAATTTCAAATGTTTTCTTAAAATCCTCCATACTGGAATTCTAAGCTGCCAAGACAATTTGATTTCTTCGGAATGTGGGCATGAGTCTGATGCACTACTTCGATGTGTACATCTGAAGTTCGGGGTGATCTTGACCTCCGTTCCTATGCGTTATACAAACAGTTTCCAAGGAAACGATTGTACCAAGAAGTAATAGTAGGCCTTTGAGATTTTTTTTTTTTGTGATATTTGGTCCTGAATTTGCTTTGAACAGCAATGGCCGACGGCGATTCATGATACCACACACAACAATGAGCACGCTTCTCTCCATTATACGAATCAATGATTAGTAAATATAGTTTGACTGTCATTTGAAATCTAAAATGATGAAGTAATGTAAACTTGATGATACACGCAAAATTATGAAACTCTGTAGATCTCGCTACTGCAGCTGGTTTGGAAGATATGACTGCTTAATTTTTTATAATTAAATTAGAATAACCCTGTATATACAAGGTCAATACCAAAAGTAGTAGGACAAATTTATAAAAAAAAAATTATTGAAGATATGTTTACAATTCCTTAACCCTCTTCAAAATAGCACCCTTGGGCGGCTACACACTTAGAATTACGTTGCTTCCATTGACCGTATGCCTTCTGGAAGTCAGATTCGGGGACGCTGTTGAGAGCCCTCGTCGGTGCTGCTTGATCGTCCTGATTTGAGTCAAACCGCTGTCCTTTCAGCTTTCTTTTCATCCGTGGGAGTAAAAAAAAGGTCAGTTGGAGCCAGATTGGTACTGTAGGTGGGTTGCAGCAACGTGGTAATTCCTAATCGGGCCAACAATTGCCTTCCACGTCCTCCCGTCCAATGAAGGCTCTCATGAGCAAATCAAAGATCAAGACAATGCTGATCGTGGTTTTTGGCCGTTGTGGGGTAATTTATTAGGATGTGTGATCGTAAGTCTTCCCGGCGGAACTATTGCTGCAAGATTTCTCGGGCGTGCAGCCGGGTCAATTGATCGCAGATGTACGAATTTTCGATGACGTAATATGCCATCATCTTCAAGTAACGTCCACTGGTCGGCGTGAAGAGCGCAGTCCGGGACGCGACTGCTGGTCTGCTCCGGGGGCGTCGATATTCGTACATCTGCGATCACAGGCTGCACGCCCGAGAAATCTTCCAGCAATTTATTAGGAGTTCGTTCCCCCTGGGGAAACTGTCAATTTGAACTTTTAAGTGCAAGTGCTAAACCGCCTGCGAGACCGAGTGAATCGCGTCCGACAAGTCATCTCCGACAACTGGACACTGCATCACGACACTGCGCCGTGTCATGGCGCGCTCTTCATGGGGCAACTGTTGAACCGATTCGACATTGCCACCTTTTTACACCCCGCCTACAGTCCTGATCTGGCTCCATCTGACACTTTTTTACTCACACGAATGAAAAGGCAGCTGAAGGGACAGCGGTTTGACTCATTTCTGGACGTTCAAGCATCATCGACGAGGGCTCTCAACAGCATCACCGAATCAGACTTCCAGAAGGCGTACGGCCAATGGCAACAGCATAATTTAGAGTATGTAGCTGCCCAAGGGTGCTATTTCGAAGAAAATTAAGGAATTGTAAACATATCTTCAATAAAAAAATGTTTTTATATAAAATCAGACTTACTACTTTTGGTATTGACCTTTTATAGATTTATTCCATAGCGTATTTGATCATAGTATCGCTGCTGCAGTCAAAACCTGCAGATGGCACAGCCAGGAGGATGCTGTCATTCGTTGTGTATGGTTTAATGATACTTTGAAATTAATAAAACGTCATTAATGCGACAAATGTGATACAAACTATCTTTCGCCTCCAGATTTCTGAGCTCTGTCGTTAAGACGCCATGGGTGGTATGAGAAAGAGCGTAGCGTTTGATAGTCTTTGGTGGATAATGATTGGTGAGTATAGCAAGAACAAATGATTTTTGCGAACAATACACCAAAGATCTTACTAATGTTGATGCCGTGGATGAGAGAGAGAGAGAGAGAGACAGAGAAAAAAATGTGCCCCCTATCCATTGAAGTTACTCCCACGGAACAATATGCGATGTGTTGAGTTTCTTGAATACATCGTGACAGGTTGCAATGTAGACATGTCGTCTATAAGAGTCCCAAGAAATGTATTAATCCCACATTTCCGGAATACTCTTCTGCTGACAACGCCAGCTTTACCTTGACACTAAATCTTCTAGGAGACATCAACCCTAGAATGAGGGGAAGTTCTTGCACGTAGTGCATCTCCTTCCAGTTCTTCAATATGGTGTTCATTTTCTGTGTGGCAGATTGGGGTGTGTCAGGCCCGGAATGATGGCTTCAGTAGCTATGACTGTTGTCAGTAGCTGGGTTCGCTACTTCAAGAGCAGCATAATTTGGTCGAAATGGTTGCAGTCCTATGCACCCTCATCATGGCGCTGTTGATGGTAGGTGGACTGCCTAGTAGCCGCCGCGAGGTTCTCTATACCGATTTCAAGGGTTCTTTATGTTGGGGGTCGACGCAGGTTGCCCTGTAGGGGCATTGACTTGTCAGTGCTCGGTGTTTTCTTGCTGGGCCCAAGGTTCTTCTTGGTTGGGCAGCCGCTCTAACAGGCAGGGTGGCTGCCATTACAGTTGCAGCAGGTGGGCACCCCGTCTCGTGGGGTAGCTTTCTTGTTATCTTTGACTTACTTCTACTATTTTCTAAATTTGGCATCGAGAGCAACTTTTACATTTACGAGCTTGTGTTACCCGTTCGCACTTGGTTGAGAATGGCAACCAATCTCGGAGGGAGTGTCAGGATCCTAACTAGTTAGCAATATTTGCGTGTATCGAATCAAAACGATAGTCGATTAATACTGTGGTCAGGGAAACTGGCGAGTGGAGACGAGCACGCCGTTGCCGTACTTGTGAACATTCTATCGTAACGCTCTCTCTCTAACACTGGAAAATGGCAACGTTGAGCATTCTGTGCTGTCTATTGCCAGCATCAGGGCGCAAGCTATTATTACAAGCAAACAGGTGAATTTAAATGTTAAGTTCACGGTTTGGCAAAGGCTCATTCGAAACTGCCCGTCAATACGCTATAAACGACGAAATGAATACACATTGTAACTCCAGCGAAATAATAATAATAATAATAATAATTTGGCTTTGGGCAGATAGATCATCCCACTAATGTCTTGATTTCATCTTTACTGGCATTTGAATGAGATCCTCGATGGCAAAATTTAAACAATGACACAATATTAGTATTTTCTTATTTTTTTATTTTTTACTGATTAACGTCTCTTAACAGCGAGGTCTTTAGAGACGGGAAAGGATGGGGGACAAGGAATGGGAAGGAATTCGGCCATGACCTTTTGAAGGAAGCATCCCGGCATTTGGGAAACCATGGAAAACCCAAATCCAGATGCCCGAACGGGGATTCGAACCAGCGTCCTCCCGAATGCGAGGCCAGAACTCTAACCGTTACACCACCATACGCGGTGATTAGTTCTCATCATTGGCGGACGAATTCTACAATGATGGGATGGAAAAGATCTTTTTATAAATATCTTCATAAAATACTGAACGACGGATAAAATAAATTTACATGGAAGCAAACAATGAAACGGTTCTTCCAGTTTTTAGTGCTATTCCGATCGTATTTCAAGAAGTATGACTCGTAGCTTATATGGCATTATTAGACATATATGTACCCAGCGTGGTGAACGGTAACGCTCTGACCTCGCATTTTAAGATTCGGATTAGAATCCCCGTCCGGCTAAAGAGATTTGGGTTTTTGATGTTTTCTCCAAACCACTCAAGGCGAATACTGGGATAGCTCTTTCAAAAGGATATCGATGAATTCCTTCCAGTTCCTTGCTCCCAGTCTTTTCCCATCTCTGATGACCTCAACGTCGACGAGGCGTAAAAGCAACAGGTAATCTTATCTTCTTGCACAGCACGGGTATGCTTCCATCAACGAACCGTCTAGCTGAAAATCACACTTGAACGTATTAGGAAATCACGCAGTTTTATCAATGAGTCAATCCAACATCAAAAACATTCCACCTTCTATCAAAATTAAATCCTACCTAAAAGTCACTATACCAATAAACAATTCTGTCAAACTTTATTTCTACCTAGTAACATCTCTAACATTTACGAACCCTACAACATGAAAAATCTACCGTAAACATGTCTACCAGTGGAATCTCTATCAAATGTAATATCTACCATAAACATGTTATTAGGTGCCTCGTGGTTAATTATATATGAAATAATTAGTTCCAGACACACTTTCAACTCGATTTTTATTTCTCGTAAAGCACCGGACTTCAAAGATACTGGTCACATGTAAACACCAGCTCCAGTGATTACATTCAATACTGCTTCCAAAGACGATACTGCCATACACTCTCACAGTACTCGTAAAAATGTTCGCTCAAAACTGTTTCAACTGTTTCTGCTGCTCGTTTATATAAATTTCATAGAAAGATCCAGAACATTACAAAGGCTTCCGACGGATATTTCTGTAACTTTAACAATACTTAAACAATTAAAAACAATCGAAATAAATACATCAAAACTGTTTCAACTGTGTCTGCTGCTCGTTTATATAAGTTTCATAGAAAGATCCAGAACATTACAAAGGCTTCCGACGGATATTTCTGGAACGTTAACAATACTTAAACAATTAAAAACAATCGAAATCAATACATAATCATTTACAATCATTACGAAATGCTCAGAAATGATAGTTACAGATGCTTAAACACAAAATTAACCCCATAAATCATTTTAAACTATAGTAAATCATCCTTTAAACATCGTAGCTCACCTTAATACTTGGAATTACAAACATTTAAACGATTCTCTTGCATAGCTATGTCCTATGTTAATTAGTATTTACATAATTTCTTTTCATAAAACAAAATCCATTTACACCGACTTACAGTAAATTTCAAAACAAAGATACAAAATCATACTCACTCAACCCCTAGCTTGCTACAAATGATTCATAAAACACAATTTCATTTAAATTCTAGGTTTGAGGGCTTTTACAATGTCCATCACTTTTACTCTTTGCCAATCACAAACCTAACACTAAAATGTCAACTAAATCGTAATTATATCAAAATAAAACGTTACTATAATAATTCTACACCCCAAAACATCTTTATCAAATATATATATATATATATATATATATATATATATATCTTAAGATAACTTAACGATTTTCTAACGCTACTCTACCAGAATTCAACTCTACCAAAAAAAAAAAAAAAAAAAAAAAATAATAATAAAAAAATAAAAAATTGTCTATTATCATGCAATGAAAATACAAGAGAATATTAGTTAGCTTGCGTCTGCATGAGAAATGTCATGATATATAAATTTTATCTTAAAAATTATCTGAAAAAAAACTTAAATCTATGTTTGTAATTACAAATAAGAATAAACAATATATATTTATGTTAAAAAGATTTCTTTGTTAAATCCCTTTACGGAGAGGCTTGTTTTACACTTGTAAAATGTATAAAACAATGTGTTTAAAATTAACAATAATTAAGAACAAATCGTTGATATAGATTATTCTACAAAATAAATGAACAATACTAAAATATTATCACTGCAAGAAAATTGTTGACTTACAGAGGAAAAATGTTAAAAAATTATGTTATAATTGAAATTGATTTTTTTTCAGTCTAAACCGGTTGAAAATATACTATGGCAGCACTGCACCTCAGTAGTTTGATGCACGTACTAGTAGAAGTCAGACGCGGTAGAAAGTTAAAAACGTTCTATAGATTACAAACGTGTTGTTCTTCCCATACAGGGAGAAATTTTTTTAAGCCAAAAAGAAACTCTTACCTCGGGATGAACTTGTGCAAAGGTGGTAACGGTAGTTACAGGTCAATGTCATTTGCTGTGTATCATAATCATTAAAAGAGAAAGGTTCCTGGAGATTTGTCGGTAAACTTATTTATGGACACATACATCGAGCGTAATGGGTGGACGGTAAACTAGTTGGTCTGGCATTTGGGAGGACGTGTATTCGATCCCTGGTTCGCCATTCAGATTTCATTTTACCAAAATCACACCTGGCGAATGTCGAGATGATTTTTACAATAGGTCATGCCAAATTACATTCTATTCCTTGCCTCAATAATCTCACAAGTCTATTGTCGCCGACGATATGTAAAGATATTAACAAATATATATATATGAATCTATAGCAGGCATGTGTCTAATTGTTCCGTTGTCATGCAAAAAATCCTGGATATATTTTGAAATCTTAGAGTCTGAGTAACATTCTGTGAGATGTTTCACAATGTTATAACACCTGTCGTTATAACAGAAAAATAAATTTTGTTTGGAATATTATTTTTTCCCATAATTTGGTGTAATTATAAAACATCGGAACAAATTTGAATGGTACACGCACTGTATGAAAGCCTAGAGTCAGGCATTGAAATGTATATCCTCCGTCAAAATGGTAACAAGAAAATCGACAATCTCCTGTAGCCATCTATCGGATATAAGTAAGTGGTATTCGTTCTCGAAACCCGATAGATGATCGTAGTGCAGAAAATCTGCCGAGTTAGATCGATAATAAATGTAATGATTCTCTGAAATCCTAATTTCTAGTTGGACAATGGATGTGTCACGGCAACAGTAACAAGTAATTATGCTAGGAAACAACAAGGAAAATAATTATTAAACATTGAGAGATAGTTCTCAATGGTTACCATATAGTTTCTTTTGAGCATGAACTGTGTATTAGGGATGGGCAAAATATATCGATGTATCGATATATCGATATTTTTTGGAAAAAATATCGATATTTATCGGCGATATTTTTATTTTCGATATATCGATACATCGATATTGTATTTAGTGTATCGATTTTAAGCACCAATTCGATATTTTTTCTACGAACAAAATTCAGTATCCAATTTAATCGTTACACATATATATAGGATAAATATACATACATATCCAATCTTCTGAAAGTGTCTTAAAAAGTGAATTCGTCGAAATATAACAGCTTCATCAGCGGTTGAGAGGTTAGAAAAAGCTGTCAAATTTTAACAACTTTACGTTAACGTCATTTTTATGTTAGCACGTAAGCGATTATTTTATCTTTGTACTTGAAATATTATCTTTTCAACTGTTTTTTTAATTTTATTTACCAATAACAATTAATGGGTTGACGAACCACAAGTCATTATGAATGACTGTCAATTCATTTAAATGTCTACAATCTAGTCTACAGTCAAAACTCCTTAATCGCAAGGAATGCGTTCCGTAAATTAGCCGCAAATACGAAAATCTTGAATACGGAAACCTTGAATACAGAATGTTAGTTTATATAGGATTATAGGGAATACGTTCCAAGTATACAGAAAAATTTTGATTTAATGGAGTTATTATCGCACTTTGAACTTAATAAACCAGTTCTGGGTTGCTTTAAAACCTCTATCCAAAAGTTCATTGTTATGCTCTTTAAAATATGCATTAAGACATATAGCTTTCTCGTGAATTACAGCCCCACTAAAGAATACTTTCTTGTGACTGCTGTCTTGGATTGATGTAGTGAGAGCGGTTTTTAGTTTTTTAATCACTGAAACACCAATAGTTTTTACTGATAGCAAGATCCTCTTCGATCGCCTCTTCCGTGTCAGGTTGTAGGCGATTACCATGGGTGATGTATATCCCTCCAAGGAAAGCCCTAGGGAGATGAACTGGGGTGGTTTCCCGTTTCACCGAACATGGTGGTGTAATGGTTAGCTTTCTGGTCTCGCATTCGGGAGGAGGGTGGGTCCGTCCGGGCATCCAGATTTGGGTTTTTCATGGTTTCCCAAATCACTCCAGGCAAATGCCTGAATGCTTCCTTCAAAAGGCCATGGCCGAATTCCTTCCCATTCCTGGCCCCCCATCCTTTCCCGTCTCTAAAGACCTCGCTGTTAAGCGACGTTAAGCAGTAAAAAAAAATCCCCGTTTCCTTCCTCAGTGTGACAGTGCTCCTAAGTGTGTTTGACAGTGACACTGTGTGGTTCAGTATAGAGTATTGTGGATGAGAGATGAAAGAAGGGAGAGGGTGGATGCCGGTGTTGGCATGTTCAGGCCTACTTTTGCGAAACATTCAAAAGGGGTCGCCAAGCTTAACATTCCCATCCGACGGATGAATCTCCATCAACAACATCGTATGCCCTCGCAACATACGCACTGCAGAGAGGTTTGGTGATTAGAAATTTTCACTTACTGGTCAAGCCCTGATGATGAAAATCGTTGATGGAGTGTTAAGTGGAAATAATTGATTTTCAGCACTCTGCGATCACGTAAAAAGTATTGTGACTTATTTTAAGCAGTGTGTCAATGCTATGGATCTATTAAGATCTGAACAAGAAGCATCTGGGGAAAAGGAAGGAGAGTGTTAACTTTGACTCAAGCTGTTAGCACCAGATGGAACTCCTGCTTTAATATGTTAGAACGATTTGTTAGACTCTCTGCAATTGTAGCTAAAATATTAGCTACAAAAAGTCAGTCAAATATAAACACACTTGATATGGTTGCAACTTAACAGCTTAATGTAATACGTGACCTCATTGTCCTGCTTGGTCCTTTCAAAGAAGCCACTGAAGAGGTTAGTGGTACAAATTATGTGACTGCTAGCTTAGCCATTCCTGTTAAAAATCTGATTCGACAAGTAACGGAACAAGCTACTCCTTCGACTACTTTAGGATTCACGGTAAAAGAGGTTTTACTCCAAAGAATTCAAGAGAAATTAAGTTCTTTAGAAAGAAATACATTCCTTGCAGCAGCTACCATTTTGGACCCTCGTTTCAAACGTATACACTTCACTTCTCCAATCGGTATGTCAAATGCAATATCTACAATAAGTAAAGATATTCGCTTGGAACTTAGACGACGAGGACAACGTTCTCCAGAAGTAAGGTCTACAGCAGCAACACAATATATCGCAGATAACGCATCAATTTGTTCCGCACATGAAAAGCTATTATCCCTTAGCATTACTGTAGTGCAAGAGGTTCCAAGCTCTGGCTCAGTTCCTAATGAGCTTAAGCAGTATCTGGACCAACCATTACTAGACAGAAATCAGACCCAGTAAAGTTTTGGGTGAATTGCCAGTGCTCCAGCGCGCTGAAATACCTTATATGTCAAGCTTCTTCTGTGTCGTCCAGCCGTCAACTTAGCTGTACCGAACAACAGGAGTAGATTGACAGGGAAGCACATAAAACAGAGAGTCCTTTTGATGTCCATATCAGAGGAATACTGGTTTGATTGATTGAAAAAAATAATAAATTAATAAAAGTTTGTTTAATTTCTACCTGTGTCTTTAATTTTCAGAATTTTCTTAGATATTTTGATGTATTTTATGATTTTTTTTAGATAATTACTCCTTTTAGCCAAAAATATCGTAATATCGATATATCGAAATATCGATATTTTTTCCCCGATATATATCGATAGTGTTTGTAAATATCGTTTCGATATTTATCGATATATTTTTATAAATGCCCATCCCTACTGTGTATTGTATTGATCATATCGTAACTATCTTCACAGGATGAGGATGTTTACGTTATTCGTTCACCAAATTTAGTATCTAATATTACTTGTTCAATCTTACACGGTGTAGCTATTTTCAACGCGAAATCAGTTACTGTGTCTGGACTGAACGTTAAACAATGTCATTGAATGTTAATTATTCAATTAATACCTAGCGAAAACAGTGGAAGTTATTTATAACAAAACAGACAGAAACTGTCTGCGAGAGAAACCATTCCTATAGTGGAGTTGTTACAGAGTTTCTGATAAATACTGTTGTTTGAGAAAATCACAGCACGCAGAAGGAATGGTTTGAATCTCTCCGAAATCTGAGCAGTTGTGGAACAGCGGAAGTGAATAAGGTAGCAGAGAGATGGCGTGCATATAGGCAAAGCAGCACCGTATTATTTGTGATCAAACCGGTCAATCCTTCGCCATACTCGGGCGGTACAAAGCCGTCACACCAATTGGATATATGCAAGTAGCTGCCGGTATGCCTCGTCGACGCCAGAGGGAGCAATATCAGAATGCCAGAATTCGAAAGTGGTTGAAAGATTGGTCCTGGGGAAAAGGGTATGTCGTACCGTGACATTCCCGCTAGTATAGCGAACACTGCTATTACAGTGATGCATGTGAGGTAGCAGTAGATAGAAGAGGGTCGTACACAGTGACGAATGGGTAGTGAGCAGAAGCTCATTTGTTCTCCCTGAGCCCTTGATCTTAGAAATTCTTCATAGAAGTACTTGCCTTATTGGTATCACCTCCTTTTTTGCTAGACTGGATGTGTTTTTTTTTTTTTTTCATTTTGCTACTTTATTTTATTTTGAGCCATAGGTTCGACTTATTTTTTATTTTTTTACTTTTATTTTTTGCAATTTTTTGCTATTTCATTATTTTTTCCAATGCTTACCTTGAATTTATACTCAAGCACCCGCACATACACAAATACACTTCGATATTCCTTGGAACACACTCACTAGCGCCCTCTTAAGCACTAAGCTTCTTGATTTTGTACAGATACGTTGTGTCTTATGTGTACTTACAATTTTTTTTTTCTTTTTAACTAAAGTTCTAACATAGTATATTGCTGTTATTGTACATACAATTTTTTGGTTTATGTGCATTCACAATTTTTAATTTATATATACAGCACATGTTCTCTCACTTATATGTTTTCAGTCACATCCATATTCACAAACACACCCATACACACTCACCCACCTATATGCTTTTCCAAGTGGCATGCATTCTTGCTCAGGTACGAACACAGTTTTAATTTGTAACTCTGAGTGCACATATGATTTTTATCTGCACTTACAACTTTTTGCATTTTCATTATCATTTGATCCAGTCTCATACATTCTTAAAGACGCGCACTATCGATAGTTTACAGACACATACTGTCGTGTTAGGTTATTTGCGCATTCAATCACTCCCTTAAATTACTACGTTAGTAAACGGAGCAGTATCTTGTGTGCCCCTTGGTCTGGGTCATATTGGGCGAGAGTTCGGGTCAGGCAGTTGTCGCTGTCTTGTGCTCTAGCCACCTATTTGTGCCCTCTCGAAGTTTCGGCATTCCCGCCGCGACTTGGAGTTCATCAGTCGGGAACCGGAGGGCCAGGTGCAGCGCTCTGTTCGAAGCTTTGTTCTGCATACGTTGTTGGCAGTCGATGTGTGAGTTGGCCGCGTACGCTCAGACTGGTGCGGCATACTCCATTATCGGTCTCACTGGTGCCTGGTAGATGTGGAGGCCAGATATTGGGGGAAGCGTGCTGTTGAGGTTTAGCACCGGGTAGAGAGCTCCCAATCTTTGCTGAACTTTTCGACGCGTATCCTCAACGTGCGGCTTCCACGTCAGTTTGGTGTCCGGGGTTACACCAGGTATTTTGTCCTGGTTACCCATGGGGATGCTTTCGCCGAAGAGTTTGAGCATCGGCTGTTGCTGCGTGCGCCTCCGCGAGAGCATGATGGCTTGGTTCTTTGCGGCATTTATTTTTACCCTCCACTTGGTTGCCCATTCCTCTATATCGTCGAGTGGACACCTTCAGGCGTCGGACGACCAGCGTTGGGCAGCGTGACGAAGCGAAACACAGTCGTGTCGTCGGCGAATAGAGCCGTGCTGCTTGTTGTCTCATGGGCAGATCGGCAGTGTATTAGGTGTACAGCACGGAACCGAGCACACTGCCCTATTGGACGCCGACGCGGACGCGTCTTTTTGTTGAGCTATAGGTTCCCACCTTCACAGAGAACGTCCGCTGACTTTAGCTCTCGATTGTCTTTAGATGGAGCCCGGAACGCCGAGGGTTGACATTTTGTACAGCAGGCCCTCATGCCAGCCCATGTCAAACACTTTTGCCAAATTTAGGAATACCACTCCACAGTAGTACCTGCTGTTGAAGGCGGATGTCGCCTCCTCCACAACACGCAGCAGCTGGTGAGTAGTAGAGTGGCCGTGCCTGAAGCCATGTTGCTCTGCTGCGATCATTTCTCCTTCCTGGATGTGGCGCTGTAGGCGCGATAGCAAAAGGCATTCGAAAATCTTGCTGATGTTTGGCAGAAGGCTTATTGATACTGTATTTTTGGACACTGATGTGTCCTTGCAAGCTTTTGGAATCAGTTTGCCTTTTCTACAGGCTTGCAGACACGACCGTTTTTTCCTTGTAGAGGTGGGATTCGAATTCTCTTTTTGGTGAACTGCTTTGTTTGTTTCCAGGCCGTCCCATTCTCTACATATAGTGTAGAGACTCTATTGGCACATTCCTGATTTAGGTGGTCCTAGATGCGTTCTTTTATGTCCCAAATCAGACAGTTTAGGTGGCGGCGTCTTCAGGCCTCCTTGTCTCGTGCCAGGTGCGAGCTGCTCTAATTTTTTTTCTTATCAGATCAAGGATCTCAGCCGATAGTTGCTTGCTGTTTGGTTTCACTCCATATAATTGGCACTGATGTGTCAGCTGCTTCCTTTATCTGATCGGTGAATAGCTGGAGGGCTGTCTCTGGGTCTTCGTCGTCGTCAGCTTCTCTGCGGTTCGTGAGGGTCCGTGGATAGCAGATTTCTAAAGTGAGGCTAATCCGCTTTCTTGTAGTTCCGCCTCGTTTCTTCGGATCTGCTGGCGATCATGTTGCGTGTTTCCACGATGACAGGTTTGTGGTCCGACGATAGGCGATTTGCGATCCTAGCCTCGAGGAATCCAGGAAACCCTCGGGTGATGGCTAATTCCAGATCATCTCCTCTGTGTCTGTGATCTCGCGGTGTATAGGTAGGTACGCCAGGGGCGATGACCACATAGTTGTTGTTATTGCAGGCCCTCAGAAGTCTCCTGCCGCTGATGGTAGTGACCCTGCTATTACAGGATTGATGTTTTGAATTTAAGTCCCCGAGCAACTTACCGCGGATAGACAGCAAAGTTGTTAGATCATCCTCGTCAATGTGTCTACCGGAAGGATGGTAAACTGCAATGACGGTGATTGGTCCGTCTCTGGTTTCGATCACCACCGCGGTCACCTCTATGGTTGTCATTGCAAGGAGCATTGTTTCATAGTGTGGTATGGAGGAGCGGACAACGATCGATGTTCCACTCCCTGCTGGGGTCTATCCTTTTGTCGATAATTTTGTACTGCCAGCTTGAGCCCGGGTTTCAAATGTGTTTCACATAGAAGCGAAACGTCGATGCCCTCGTCACTTGAGAAATTGACGCAGTTCTCCTTGCTGAATGAAGGCGTCGTTTGCCTTCCATAAACTCCACGTGAGACTGTTTAATAGTCTACACATGTTCAATGTTGGCTTTGGTATTTGCTGTGGTTTGTTTGGTTGCCTCCAGGATCTGCTGCGGCATGCTTTCTAATCTGGAGACCAGTGACGTGATGTGCTTCATGAAATCGGTGAATGCTTCTAGAACACTGGACAGTTGTAGGGGCCCAGTGTTTTCTTTAGCCATAATCTTTGCCGTCGTTGAGTTTGTGATGTGGTATTGCTGCTTGTTTTTGACGGGTTTTTTTCGTGCTTCGAGCGGCGTTTGTTTGCGAGGGTGTTGGCCGCTGTTTGTTATGTGCACGTCCAAGTGATGGTTTTATCTGTTGTGGTTGCTCTCGGTAGCGCTGTCTGCCTGCAGCCTGCTTTGGTGTAGGACATATCATCCAGCTCGCCACGTGGTTGCCACCGCAGTTTGCATATTTAGGGTCTCCCTCCCCCTTTTGGAGTTTGCATGTACTTGAGACGTGGCATCCACTGCCATGTAACGCACTGATGGGGCATGTGCTGTGCTTCTGCACGTGTCTGTAGGACTGACACTTATGACACTGAGGGGACCATCTTTTCTACACTGACAGATAGTCCAGAGAGTCGTTGTATCTGATAGATGGTTCGGTTCTCGGGACTGTCAGCGAGAGTGATGGCGAAGTTGGTAATGCTCCTCACAATGTAACCATAGATGGAGGGAGGGTGTCGCCATCTTGTCAGCACAACCGTAACCATAACCGACAGAACAGTTTCGGATCGATATTGGAGCACTGCCAACCGGTATGGACAGGTTGTGCCGATGGTTCGACGACGTCTGCTGAATCTTGGAATTGATGGTACATACACCTCAGGCCGCACGTGGCACGTGTCGTTCTGAGTGGCAAATATTGAGTTTTCGGACGAGTGCAGATTCAATGTGTTCTACAGCGATGGTCACGTACGGTGTTAGACGCTATACTGGTGAACACTGAAAGGCATAGACGACAATCGGCAAGTGTAATGGTTTCAGGCACCATTGGCCTCCAGTGTATTGAGGGAATTCTGAATAGAAATTGATTATGATGGTGGTTTTTCATCCCAAGGCACTATCTCTAATGCAGCCATATTTCATCAGGACAATACCCGACCACATGTGGCGAGAAATATGAAAGCCTTCTTCGAAAAGGGACGGGTACCACTGCTTCCCAGTTCAACACATACGCCTGACATGTTACCCGCCCAGTATGTCTCTAAAATGGTTGGTCTGCAACTTGTTCGTTCTGACCCTCTTGCACTAGGCGGACGCGCCTACAAACCGCGTAGCAGTATGTTCCCAAGGAGCATATCCAGGCTCTCTTTGATTCCATGCCATAATGTCTAAAAGGGACCGTGCACA
This sequence comes from Vandiemenella viatica, assembly GCA_031002005.1. Classification (NCBI taxonomy): domain Eukaryota; kingdom Metazoa; phylum Arthropoda; class Insecta; order Orthoptera; family Morabidae; genus Vandiemenella; species Vandiemenella viatica. Next base: position 132,564,995 of record JARYHS010013631.1, on the reverse strand, counting down.
AACTACGTGGCTTGGTCTAGGGGGGGGGGGGGGGTTGGCTGGAAGACTACGTTGGGCTACGTGGGGGGAGGGGGGGTTTCGAGCCAGGCCACGTAGCTTTCCTTTCATGACATTTTTCACAATTAAAATGAGTAGCTGAACTCACAAAAGCATGTGAATATTTATTTTCCTCAGTTAATTATCTTATTATGTAATTTACAATAGTCTGACAGGAGAAAACAGTAGAAAATATCTTCTGAAATCAAAAGGAAAAAAAGCTATGTGCTACGTGTGGGGGGGGGGGGGGGGTAGAGGCAAAAGCTACGTAGGGCTACGTGGGGGGGGAGGGGGGGTTCACAGGAGGCCAAAATGGAGCTACGTGGTTTATGCACGCTCCCAAAGCCCTGATTTCAGCATGTGGTAGCTTCACGCCTTACTAAATTCTCACGTCAAAGGGCATGTATGTACAGTTCTGTGATTCTAGTCATGTGTACTTTAATATCCTTAATATGTGGAGTAAATTTTACTGTAGTCAAATGTATTCTTCTCGGTGTTGAAATTTTCGTGCATCACTTGAAACATAATTGTCAGATTTAAAAAAAAATTATACATGTAGTGATAGCTTATGTCAATGACTAGGCTTAGGCTATAGGTTAATTTGTATCCAGATTAATAATATACTTTCACATGATACAGAAGCCAAACGTAAATGTTAAAATTTTTGTCTCTGTCAGTGCAACACGTGGAATTTAATGAATGGATTTTAATGAATATCCATACAGTGATGGCTTATGTCACTGGTGAGGATACAGGATACTTTTTATCCAGTTTAGTTACACCCATCGTAATGATACTGGGGTCAAAACAGTCTAAATCCTTATACACCCAATCCGTCTCTTTTTATGTTCAAGCATCTCGCATCAACTAATGAACACATTTCAGCGAAACTTCACATTAGCGATATAACTTTGTATCAGTTAACGTTAATGTACTTCACCAACGTAGTTCCGATGATACTAAAAGCTAAAACCCTAAATTAGGAAATATTTTTTCATGTACGCGCGCTTCACCATCAAAAAGTTTATGATTGGATTTCAGTGTAACTGAATAAATGTTCAGCTTATTACTAACACATTTCGCTTCATGGCACAGAAACCAATATTATTTTTTTCATTTTTTATATGTATGTGCACGGATCGAGTAATCGCCAACCATTTTGAATTAAACAGTACTTAGTGACAGCTTACGTAATGTTTTCGAAAGTATACAACAACTCACTCAGAAATTATAAAAGGAGCCGATAATTCAGTTATTCAGGGATGGAGTATATGCATTTATATACATACAAATAAAGCACTGTAATGTGCCTGATGGTCATACTCAGCCTAAAACATTGCGAATGATTTAGAGTTTCAGGGGTGGCAGAAACAAAAACATGCAGCAAACGTGATTAAAAAAATTGTGTACAGCCTAATATAGAAAGAGAGGAGAAATGTATAAAAAAAGAACCAGGATTACTACTCTGCTTTTCCTGCGCAAGGCACCGTCTTTGAAAAAAAATTCTGCTCCCTCTCTGTCTCTGCTCTCTCTCTCTCTCTCTCTTTCTCTCTCTCTCTATATATATATATGCCATGAATAGCAGACGCACCAGACTGAAGACAACAGAGAACATATCACATTGTTAAGTACATGTATGGATGTAAATCCCTCCCCCTTAAACCCAAACCTCAGGCACTACAATAATCTAGTTCAATCATCAGTACTATACGCATCAGGGTGCTTGAATGTGGTTAGAAAGAGACAACTCAGGAAAATGGAACTAAAGGAACGTAAGAATCGCGAGAAAAATCATGGGCCCCTGTCAAAGAAGAGGGGAAATACAGACTCAGGCATAATAACCAACTACTAGAGAGCACATGGTCAAATGGTACGGTTGGACAATAATAGGCTCGTCTCCAAAATCTTTTTTTTTTTTATTTTATTTTATTGGCATCTGGTTTCCAAGACCATGCAGCCAGCACAAACTCCAAAATCTTCTACACTGTCTTTAGAGGGAAAGCGACTTACGCAAAATGTACAAAGCTAGTCAGAAAAGATCTCGAACAACTGTAAATTGACCCAAGCGAAATTTACAACAGGGATAGGTACAGAACGATGATTAAAGCATCAAATTCTCTCCAGACACTAACAGCCAAAGCACTACGCCTTGGATCTGGAGTGAAATGGAACCAAGAAAGAAAAAACAACCACTGTGCAAGGATGAAGGAATCCTGGACTAAGAAGAAAGCTCACCACAGTTAAGAACCAGGTACTCCATAGAGGCCAAAACGGAAATGAAGAATATATATTGACACTGTGCACTGCTAATAATTTATGACATAGTCAAGAAGAACGTTTGATCGCTTAATCAAAACTTCAACCCATAGTAATAAGATTTTTTTATTTAGTCTAATAAGTTTAACCCTACGTTGCCAACTTAACATTGCACTACAAGATCAATACAATGCATCATAGCCAAGGAGCAATCATCGGCAGTCAATGAACGAGTAGCTGAAGATCCTTCAGTCCGGTTACAAGGATTCGATCTCCTCAGTAGGCAATCGAGAATCATCAATCAGATTTGAACAGCACAAGTCAAATACGGCTACTTATTATATAAGTGGGGCTGGGTCAGTTCTGGAAATTGTAACTGTGAAGCCACCTTACAGACAATCCAGCACATCGTTTCTGACTGTCCTCTTCGGGCCTACGAAGGAACAATAGCAGACATACACGATGGGTCGATCAGTGCAGCTGAATGGATAAAAGCACTAGATCCAGAGGTAAACAGGATGATTCAGGAAGAATGGTAAATATTTATGTAGGTAGTAACATGAACAATATTGATTAAAAAAAGCTCACAAAACATGTGTCTGATTTCCATTCATTTTGGAGATACAGGTTGTCAGATTCTTCGTGGATTAATTAATAAGATAACTAAGTAGTCAACAATGTATCTCAGTTTAAACTTTCGTTTACTTTCAGAAAACATGTCAACGATACTGTTTACAGGCATAGATACAATCCAGAGATTGTGCTCTACGCTCCTACTAACGCAGTCCTTGGCAGTCTCAAATTGAATCTGTATAAAATACTACTGTCCTTCTGCTGATTTCTTTATATAGGCTCTATCGACATTTCTACAACTCTTCAAAAGTATCCGCCAGATTTTTCTCGAACATTAACAATTAATTAAACAATTGAAACATATTAAAAACAATCAGAATTAATATATAATCATTTAACATCATTACAGAATGGTCAGAAATGGAAATTAAAGATACTTAAACACAAAATTATTCACAGAAATCATTTTAAATTGTAGCAAATTGTCCTTTACACATCATAACTTGCATTAATACTTGGAATTACGAACATTTAAGCAATTCTCTTGCACAATTCTGTTCTCAAACATATTAAATGGCCTCTAAATAATTTCTTTTCATAAAACAAAGTCTACATACATTGATTTACAGGAAATTGCAAAACAGCCATACAGGATCAAATTCAACCAAACTCTAGCTTACTATAAATGCTTAATAAAATACACTTCTATTTAAAGTTCAGGTATGAGGGCTGTTACAAGATGTTGGAATGTTATGCCTAAAATAAATCTCAGAAAATGATCAATAGCACACAACTAACTTATTGAAGTATTTTATTCGTGCAAAAACACACACATATTTTACAACAGTTTAAATTAAATGTTCGAACATAGCACCATCGACTTCTATACACAAATTGAAGCACTTTATTGATGCTTAAAGTCGACTGTTGTGATGAGAGCTGCAAAGTGTATTGAAGTCGATAGTATGATTATAGAACATTTAATTTAAACTTTTGTAAAACAGCGTGTGTTTTTTCATTTATAAAGTTATTTGAGTGTACTTGATAATTTTCTAAGATTTATTTATGCATAACATTCGATCACCTGTATCTCCCAAAACGAATCTAAATTTCACGCCTCTTTAAGTGAACTTTTTTACTCAATATTGTTCATAGTACCACCTCCTTGTGTGTTCACCATTCCTCCTGAATCACCCTGTAATATTCTACTAACTTTTAATGTTCACATTTGTCCTCAACTTGTGAATATCTTTTTAAATATTATAGTTAAATAAATAAATCACAGCCAAGGTTAGTTTTAAAAACAGTGGCATGGTAACAACCTTCTGATGGCTGTTTTAGGTTTTCGTAGGGTTCTAGTATCAGTAATTTAAAAAATTTCCTTCAGTTCCGTAGGAAGCGTAATGCAAAGGTGCTGTCTATCGCGTCACGCGACGCGTTGCAGAGTGGGTTGGCTCCTCCGGCCGCAGGTGTGGGGTCCCGGGCCAACGAGCCAGTCGATAGACCATTTTCTCGGGAATACCCAGGCAGGCAGCCCCAATTTCACGCCCACCGGAAAGACAAGCACTCGGCCTCTAGGAGCCAGCAGGCAGCTCCACTGAATGCCAAGTCGAGAGCTGCAACATCTCCATTCTGAACCAGGTGCAGCGGGAATAAAGGCAGTCAACTAAATATTGAATATTAGTAGCTGGGTGTGGTGAATCTTGGTCTAAGGCCTGCAATTAATTGAGATAAAAAATGCATAAAAATATAGTATATATTATTTATTTATGTTTCCTTAACCGATATCCATAATTGAAGTACCATTTTAGATACTAAGGTCTCCAATTTAGTAAAATCGTAAATTAAGACAGGAATTTATCGAAAGTCAACCCATAAAGGGAAAACATTTTACCGAGCGGGGCGGTGTAACGGTTAGCGTTCTCGCCTCGCATTCGGGAGGAAGGCGGTTCGAATCCCCGTCCGGGCATCCAGATTTGGGTTTTCCATGGTTTCCCCCAATTCACTCCAGGCAAATGCCGGAATGCTTTCTTCAAAAGGCCATGGCCGAATTCCTTCCCATTCCTTGCCCCAACCTTGCCCCCCATCCTTTCCCGTCTCTAAAGACCTCGATGTTAAAAAGAGACGTAAAGCAGTTACAAAAAAAAAAAAAAAAAAAAAAAAAAAAAAAAAAAAAAAAAAAAACAAAAAAACAAAAACAAAAAAATTAACTATCAAGGTCACGCGTATGTGAAAGTTCAGATCCAAGCCGCTAGGCTTCGCTGCCATCGATAAGGATTGATTGTGTTATTGCTAGATTCTAGCGCCACGTATCACAAAGATATCGATAAACCATGTGTGTTTTCAACAGTAACGATCTTTCTAGAATTTTTTTTTTCTCTTAATCAATTCCTATGTAAACATTACCGATAAATAACAACACTACAATTCAAGATATACGAATATACTGTGAGGTTTTTTATTTTATTTTTTTTAGCTTAGTTGTATTTCCATTCACTATTTACTGTATTTTACTATCGAAATTTTCGCACAGATCATCTATCATCTAATTCATTTTATTTATTACTATTTTATTTTTTTCGTTACACGTTTCAGTTTAATTCGGAAGCATTTGTTAATAATGACTTACAGAGATGCTTAAAATTATTAACAACAGACATAGCGTTTATTCCTCGATAGCAGTTTCCCTATTTATGTTTTTTCCACATTTCCACTTTAATTTTTTTACTGTTTGAGGCATATCGTAGGAACTTATATTTCTAGTAGGCAAGGTACAGATCTGACATAAAAATCTTGTAAATTTTTCTCTGTTATTGAATGAACATAACACTGAAGAAAGATTTTGTACTAAATACAAAGTAGAGCAAAACAAAAGTGACGAAACGTAGCAAAAAAGATAGCAATAATAGTAGATTAAATATAAAATAGGACCAGGTGCAGTAGGTGAAATAAGAGGTTTTGTTTACTTAGGAAGTGAAGTTACAACTGCTGGCCGAAGCAGGAATGATGTTAAAAGGAAAATTGAACTAGCCAAAAGAAGCTTCTTTCGAAATAGAAATCTATTTTATTGAGCTTGGTGGGTGAACGGTTAACGTTATGGCATCGCATTCGGGACGACGCGGGTTCGAATCCCCGTTCGGGCATCCAGATTTGGGTTTTACATGGTTTCCATAAATCACTCCAGGCGAATGCCGGGATGCTTCCTTCAAAAAGGCCATGGTCGAATTCCCTCCCGTCCCTTATTCTCAATCCCATCCCGCCTCTAATGATCTTAGCCGTCAATGAGGCGAAAAACATTAAGTAAAAAAAAAAAAAGTAACTAAAGAAATATTTTAGTTTCACGTATTGCTTTAGGATTCAGAAGAATCGAATTTAGGAATACCGAAAAGAAGGAAAACTGAAGCATCTGAAATGTGGTGATATAGCAGGATCCTGAAAATTAAATAAACTGATAAAGTACGAAATGAATGTGTTTCAGAAATGATGGCTGGGGAAAGAACTTTGTGGAATAGTGAAAACGCAAACGGGATTGGTTAACTTGTTAGTGAACAGTATAAAGAAAGAACTGCAGAAGAAAGAAGAAATTTGATTATATGAACAGTTGAGAGACTGGTGACGCCACAAAAACCAAGTTGAATTAGAAAATGGATCCGTACGATTATTCAGAATAACAGCTAGTCTCGGAGTGATTTACATGCTCTGCCCCAGACTATCTAACATGGAATGGGCATGAAGGGGATTATTGTTTCTGGTTACCGAGCGTGGTGGTGTAACGGATAGAGTTCCCCCTGGCCTCGCATTCGGGAGGACGGCGGTTCGAATCCCCGTCCGGGCATCCAGATTTGGGTTTTCCATGGTTTCCCAAATCACTCCAGGCAAATGCTGGGATGCTTCCTTCCAAAGGCCATGGCCGAATTCCTTCCCATTCCTTGCCCCTATCCTTCCCGTCTCTAAAGACCTCGCTGTTGAGAGACGTAAAGCAATTTTAAAAAAATGTTTCTGGTTGGCAACTGCTTTACTCAATTTGCTATTGGATTAATTATGGTGGCATTTACGTTTTCCACGAAGTTAGTGTTCCCATCAAATCGACTACTGAAAGACCGTACAAACTACAAACAAGACGAGAGGGCGAGCAACTTCATTTCTCACAACCTTGAAGATCGTTTGTGGTTACGTGACTTGCCTGACAACAGGATAATTCGAGTACTATGCCTGTATACTATATCTCACTTCGAAAGATCTTCATTCGTTTCTTAACACATTATTTCCTTAAGAAAGTAAGTTTCACTCATTTAGGAAAGTCCAAATACGGATTGGAATTAGCCGAAATCGATTCTGTGAAGAATCCTTCGAAATGGTTAACCTGAAATTTAGCGTACTTCACAACGTGAGTTTTTGTCTTAAAGGGGTGAGAAAATATTTACTGTTGATTGGTGACAGCTAACTAAATTGAGTTTATACAGTGAACAGCGTACAAGTGTCTTCTTTATAAACTGGACGTATACTTCCGAAATCTATTAAACTTTCATCTTGAAAAAACTGACGCACTGGAAAAGTGAATTAAACAGACCATTGTGAAGTTCTTATTTTTTTTTAGGTATAATTTCTACATTATGTAGAAATTTCCCCATACATAGTTAAAATATCCAGGTATTATTTAATTCGTTTCTTGTCAGTAATTTGAATCAGTTTTTTCCATGTCCAACATTTTCGCAGTGCGGAATTTCTGTAGGCTTTTAGGTCATAACTAATACTAAAATACTAGTTCTAGCACATCAGTTAGTCTGTGTTACTTAAATGTATGTGTTAGTCCGTGTTACTTCGATGTATGTCTGTTTATATTTAAAAGTCAGGCTTTATTTTACCCATCCATTTTACCTAACCTCAAATGTTATGTTAGACTATAAGCTTTCATGCTACTAAAATCTATTTAAAAATTGTTCAGTACTTTTTTCGTTATGTTGGAACCGCTCAGAATTCTAAAAATAAAATAAATAAATAATTTAAAAAATGCCGTTAGCGAACTTTCATTAATCGTAAACAATCTTTTTTCCTATCATACGATTTTCAGTGTACAACCATTTCCTTCCATTCATTACCCCCTCCACATTCCCACTCCCCCGCACCCTCTCCTCCGCTATAGACGACGGATCGTAAAGTTTAAGTTGGCAGCAATTTAAAGGGGTTTCTTAGCGTCCTTAAATAAAAACTCGTTTCCGATGAAACTTAACATTTCACAGTTTCGTCAATAAATGTTTCTGGAATGAAACTGGAATTTTAAAACACTGTCCCAAGGTACCACATTTCGTTTGGTAATATTTTGTTTGTACTTGAATTATTTGTTTCTTTCATGAGTAAGTATGTTATTCCTATTTATGATTACTTTAGTGCTGAAACACTTAGCCCCTACGACTTCCTACCTTAAACTTACAGTGTTTAGGAAGAGTAGAAAATTGAAGATGGTTGGCAAGATGGAATTATATTTGTTGTAGGAATAACCAAGAGTTTTGTGTTTGGTGATAATAACATGGTGGTTGCTGGATTGGAAGCGAAAGGAATGAACCGTTTTAAGGAGTTCAGAAGATAAATAGGAATCTTGACTTCCCAGTACACAGATAGGATTAAATTTACAGTAACATACCGAGATTAGACTTTCTCGAAGACAAGTCCAATGTTATATCATGAGAAGTTGGATTATTTTTTCTACATATTGTGGTTTATACAGTAGGAGTAAACAACGGATGTATACATGAAACACGGCGAAGAATACGATTTGCAAGATAGACTGCATCAAAGTTGAACCTCATTTAAATGAATAAATTCGTAAGAGTAAAAACGAAACTTAGACTCCTGAAGGTTTATTTTTTTCAACGTATTTTATGGTAATAAAAAATGGATCATCAGGACTTCTTAGCATAAAAGGATAGTTCTAAAATCATGGGTGGAAAAACAACCAACCCTCCATTCTAGAAAAACTGAAAGTTAAATTTTTTTTCTACATATGGCTTTACGCCTCGTCGACGCCGAGGTCATTAGAGGTGGGATGGAATTGAGGACAAGAACGGGAAGGAATTCGGCAATGGTGTATTAAAGAAAGCATTCCGGCATTCGTCTGCAGTGATTTCGGTAAACCATGGAAAACCCAAATCTGGATGTCCGGACGGGAATTCGAACCCGCGTCCTGCCGAATGCGAGGGCAGAACGTTAACCGTTACACCACCATGCTCGGCATTTAAAAAGACACTAACCTCGACATTTTAAGAGCAAATCCTTTGGTTCCTTGACGATAATGTTCGGTAATAAGAGGATAACTGAGAATAAGACAATAATTAGTAAAAAGTAGTTGGATATTGTTTGGTGTTAAGATGATAATGAGGAATGAGTCTTCAATCAGGAGAATTTGGAAGGATAGTTTTAAAATTTTCTCTAGTAAGAGCTGGACCAATAGCTCTTTCGGGAAGGAGAAGACTGGAACCTCAGGGGACAGACTGTGAAAGTGTTATCTGATTGGTAACCAACTGTAATAAACGTATTACCTGACGAGAGATAACCGCAGAAATTAACTGATTTTTTTTCCTTCAACGTTATTCAGATATTCGAACTGAGAACTCTAGGAATAAGCTAGAAAACTGTTCCACATGTCGTCAGTATTCTGACAGTGCGCAGAATAAGACAAGATGGCAGGTCAAAATTTAATATCGTGAACACTCTTCATAAGTATTCCACAGATGATTTTATTACGTAAGAATTCATTTTGTTGATGTTAGACTACTGATATATTGAATTTTTCGTATTTTATCCCTCTTAACAAGCAGAAACGTTAGTTCCCTATTCTATTTCTGTTAATTTCGTCACAATGTTTCCTCCATTACTGTTCTCTGTTCATTCTCTTGGTATCCATGTCATTCCGCTCCTTTTTCTTTCTTCTGGACGTTTGGACCAAATTTAACTTTACCTTCGTTTGTTGGTGGACTAGGAATGTAATAAAGTAGTTGGCTGCCTAGGTAGTGGTTAAAGTATAAATAGGATCCATTTGGTATCATGATCGTTATTGTAGTTTTGTAGACAGTATATAAATCAAGAAAAAGTCGTCTAACCAGGCTACGGTGAAGATGAGACATCCCTAGGAAGCAGGTACTGGATCTATCGACGGAAACGTATATTTCGATAGCGCGGAAAATTTAAAGGTGCTTCGTTTCCAGCTTTGTGGTAGTTCCACATCTCGTTTTGGTGTTGAGGGAAATCTGGGATAGTTATAGACGCTCGCTGAAGCATCGAAACGGGCAGGGGGCATCCTGTGTCGGACAACAAGCAGACCACAGCTGCTGATGATGATGTATTCCGATCTAGCGAGACGCGACCGCAGGCGACCTAACGTGCCGAAGTTCCCCCGGGCGGATGTGCGGATCGTTGCTGTTGACCGGGGTGTGGCGCCCGACCGCAGACCGCAGCACGGAATTATCGACAGCAGCCGTCCAAACAGCCACCGTACAGTATCTCAGCGGCCTCCGACTGCAAATCCCTGAGGCTGCCTGCTGCCATGTTTGATGTGCCCGTCGTCCAGTCATTCAGCGGTCTACGCATTCCGCTATTAATGATCTATTGTTATGTGATGAGCACTCCAGGGACATCACAGTGGACCACCTAGAGACGTCAGTATTTGCGTATGCTCAATCAAGTCCCCTGTTAATCATGAATAGTGCTTGATAGGACAAGACAGAACACCATAAGTTTTAACAGGAATACTTTTTGTTAGACCCAATAATTATGAGTTAAAATTCGAATAACGTGTTATTTGAGGAGCATCCATTATTTTCAAAACTGTGAAGTATGAAAATAGTCTCAAAATTTTGGACCGCAGCAACAGAAAACAAACAAAAAAAAAGAGATGAAATTTCAAGAAAATTTCATTATTATTGTTCTACCGAGTGGGGTGGGTGAACAGTTAACGTTCTGGCCTCGCATTCGGGAGGGCGCGGGTTCGAATCCCCGTCCAGGCATCCAGATTTGGGTTTTCCATGGTTTTCCCAAATCACTCTAGGTGAATGCCGGGATGCTTCCTTCAAAAAGGCCATGTCCCCAGTCCCATCCCACCTATAATGATATTAGCCGCCGACGAGGCGTAAAACCATAGTAAAAAAATAATAATATTATCGTTCTCCCAAGTACGTATGTCTCTTACAGATCGTAAATTGATTTGCCATGACTGTAACGAATAATTGTTAACGCCAACCAATGCCGAGAATTTTTCTGAACACCTTCCTCCTTAGTGAAGAAAGTGGGGGGAAATGAATGGCTCAAAATTACATCCACAGTATTATGGTCTGAAATGAGGTTGTGGTACAAGACACTCTGTGGTTTTATGCCTATCTTTAGTAATTAGATGTTCGCGCTGAAATTGTACGCTATTTTGTAGTCATGTTGAAATACCGTCTTTAGTTTAAGTGCAATGTTACTTCACTTACGCTACAATTCAGTTGTAATGAAGTATGTGTACTTTTCGCAATATTTCAGACCTAGTTTTTAAATCTTGAAACGACGTGTCACAACAACAATACAAACAAGCACATCGGAATGAAAGAAATAATAGAAATGCAGTTACTTCTTCTCATGGATACGTAGGACAGTTTCCTTCCTGCGTATATGTAATTTTCTTGAATGCTCGTAAATTACTGTGATTGATGTTTGCTGTTTTTTTTTTTGTGTTTATGATGGATGACCTATTTCCTCCAAGTATACCAGAGTTTATCAGAATTTTATGTCCCTGTCAGACCGGCGAACCACCGCCAACAGTGTATTACATCACGACTTTCAATGCTCTGCGAAGAGGTTTCGGACTTATCCCAGGCTTTTGGGATACACGATTAGGAATTATACACAACTTACACCTCAGAAGAACGAAAACTTTTTCTAACAGTTTAGCTTGAAACAGCTAACCCGCTCCATGATGATCGCTAAACACCGTCAATGTGTTATGCAACCTGTGCTAGATGTAACACTAACAAAAAAGTGTTGATAAATAGAGGAAACATAAATAAGATCATTCTGTAAACAAATATATAACTAGCTAAAAGCACGGCTTTGTGTTGGCTCGCAAAGTTTTGCTATAATATTATATACAACTAAAGAAATTAACAAACAATCGTAAGAATTTTAATATTTAAACTTCACGAACTATCATGAAAAACCATGGTTTTAGTTTGTTTACAAAAAATAATTAGGTACATCTTTAAATATTAAAAGAAAAAACAAATTATTTACTTTGGTTTTAATCAGATACAAAATTTTTTCATTCGAGTTTCTACCATTTTCTACATTTTAACATACTTGAGTTTTTAATATGCCTAATTCGGTCATAAGAAAATCTTCTCTCGATAACGCAACATCGTTTCTGTGTCTCCAATATCTACTACAACTTTATCCAATGTTAAACCTTGAGCTTTATGAATTGTTATTGCAAAAGCTAATTGTAATGGAAATTGTTTTCTTGAACAAGTTATATTCCCTCTTTTACAAAATTTAGTTGTGGGTGGAATTGGAATACAACCACTATTTTGATAAGTTAAATGAAAATAATTTTCAAAACGAACCATTATCACTCGTGGTATTTGAGATCAGGCGGACTTAGATTTATTCTTCTAGAACTCGGCAAAACAAATCGAAAATAAAGAATAAATTTGTTTGATATCTCGCTTAGTACTCGAGATATCGAATCTCAAAATTGATGTGCCTAGGTTGAAATGCGGCCTGGACCGGAAGAAAAATTTCGCCATAGCCAAATTTGCTGATAAATTCGTATGTAACTTGACGAGACAAATCGAAGATAAACAATATTTTTTTTGGATATTTCGCTTAATTCTAGAGATACTGTATCTCAAAAGTGAAGAGGTTAGGGTGAGATCCAGCCTGGATCAGAAAAAAAAATCACCAAAACCACTATATCAACACGGTGGAAATCCACTATAGGCGTTTTATTTTCTTCCTATTGTTGTTAGGTTGAAATACAGACTGTACCAGGAGAAATATCACCAAAAGCACAAGAATCTATAAGTACAACTGAATTTTGGCGTGCTGTATCGCAAAGTCTCCTCGAGTTACATAAAAATTTATCATCAAATTTCGGCATAGAATCCCCATATACATACATTTCTTAGCAATAATGCAGAAGAATCTTTGATAAAAAAAAATTAATATCTCCCTTTCTGTTCAGATTCTCTCAATAATTCAGTTTGTGGCAACGTTATTTTCGATTAAAGTTTGAAGCGTACCGATTAGTTGTACATTCCTTTTAAATTTTATATGATTCTCATTATGTATCGAATCGTAGGTGATTATAATTGTATAGGTGTTTAAATAACTGATTAAGTGTTGGAGAGGAATTTCTTTATATAATTACAAAATTGTCGCTTCTAAATTTACACAAATCACAGATGTATTTACATAGAACATTCAACAACCATAGATTATATTTAGTAAAAAATTAAATTAATATCTCTCTTTCTGGAGCGTAAGTTCTCAGCTCAACATCGGAATCACAAACTACACTTTTAGTGAACAGTTTATTTGATTATCTTACCGTTGCTGTGAACAGATGGCTGCACTTCAAGTTAAATGGTAAGTTATTGCCTAATTGCCAACAGCGTTTTGAAATTACGTCCCTCTCAATGGACACACTAAAAGCAAAACTGCATTAACACATTTCCAATATGTTGCGTGTGAATTGATTCACTAATTCTTGACAATAACTGTGTAAAACCACGTGATGCGGTCACGTGACTGCGTCTCGTGACACATCACATGATGTGGTAACGTAATGCGATCGCCTTTAGTTTCTCTCAGCATGAATGAATAGAAATATTAAAAAATATAGCTATTCATTTGTTGTTTTTTTTTACAAAAATAATGATTGATGGCACATCTACAATTGACTTTGAATCAATATGTTCAATTTCACGTCTTTGGGTGCACCAGATTTTTCAAAAAGTGTACCACAAGGTGTGCACAAATCGTCGTTAACTGGAATTTCCGATTTATAGGTCAAGCTATAAAAATTTACGAGCTTGAGGTATCGGCTACATATCTTAGTTGGTAAAAAGGTTCGAACACACTTGTTTCCAGATGTATCGTGGACTTATGGTTAGAGAAAAACTCAATATTAACACATGATTTATGTATCAGTTATCACAAAAGGTAGAGAGATAAACATATATTTGACATCCCTGATGTTGTTTTTGATAACCGAAATTACTGTTGCACCAGAAGCCTGTTAAATTAAAACTAATATAAAGTAATACCGAGAAAAACCGGAAGAAATACTAAATCAAAAATATATATTTTGAAATTACTCTAATGAACTCACAGAAAATTTCATTTACCTGGATCATAACCCTTGCAATTCAGTGAAAAAAATCCTTGAAAAGAAGTTTCGTGATATCAAAAACTTTAGTTTTATGTGTGTGTCTATATTTACAAAATTATGAATAGAAAATTAGACCGAAGGAAATTAAATATGTCACATCCCTCTACTGGAAGAGGGGGAATTAGAGAATATCTGTTAAATGTGATCAAAGATACAGTTGCCAGTTGTGTCAAACGTACAGGTAAGTCAGAAAAGGCTGCGGACAGTTCCCTACAAGAGAGCTAATGCAACGTTTAATCTACTACTACCGTTGCACTCTGAATTTAAAAGTTATTTTTTTTTACTTCAACGACAGCCGGAAAATTGAGGCACTAATGTCGTTTATGAAATGTTTACGTTATGAGTCGTCCACCAAACTAGTAGATATCACTGTTAACGCAGTAAATACCATGGGTGGTTGTGACCCGTTGTGAGTTACAGCATTTATTTTTGGCCCTCTTCGAACAACTTTCATTGTTCATCGAAACCAGGCGAAGTAGTTGAAAAAAGATAGGCAATTATCTGATAAAGTTCTAGCATCTTTTAGTTGTTCATATTGCAGATGAATCATTTAGCTTCCAACATTTAAATATTTATTAAAGGTTCTTAAATAAATTTGCGTTCTCAAATTTCTAACAGAAACACATACAACCATTATAGCGAAAATCGTGAAAATACTTTCATAGGTAGTATATACGAAACTTGAAACACGTCACAGTTTTGTTGTCTTACACACAGAAAGAGAGAAAAAAAATAACGTTTCGCATCATATCATGTGTTCCTCTAAATAGAAATTAATTAATATCCACATTTTTTATTTAGTCTTAGGAAGGATTCCATTTCGTTCCTAAAAATGTTCTCGGTATGCTGATGCTTAAAGTGATCATTGTTAACTCTTTCTGCATTAATTTTCATAGTTAAAATGGATCTAGTGCTAGATGTTAACCACAGCTTCGAACTTAAACACTTAAAAATAATACTGTCTGCAGCAAATCGTGAGACCAGCATTTGGTGTTAAGCCTCCAAAATTAATTTACAGGAAATGCAGAAATAACCAGTTTATCTCTACTAAATTCTCCTTCAAACAGTACCAAGGAAACACAAAAACACAATTATAGCATCTTTCCAAAACACTGTTACAGATTTTTAATTTTTAGTTTATTTTATTTATCCTTCATTTACACAGCTTAATATCTTAGTGACTAAATTAGACCCTACATATTAATTTTTACATTGTTGATTACAAAGTGTTTGGAGATTTGTACAAATTATTTGCATGCAAGGAATTTGGCATAAAGTTCCATTACACTTTGACTTACTGTCTAATTAATTATATAATATTACATTTAGTCTTGCTTACAGTTATAACAGTTGCAGCTGCTATTGCAACCTTTAATTTTATATTGAATCACAAATATCACTTGTTATTATAGTTCTGGTGGTTTTTATTGAAATATTCCAGTTATTCTTAAGAGTATCCCATTTTCAGTCAGTTGCAGTTAACCCAGTTTGTACATATCTTTCTGTAATCTATCATGTAGTTACACCGGATTACTGGATAATAACAATTGCTTATAAGCAACATTCACTTTATTTTATGTTCTCAGCCACTACAGTTCTGAGCCAGTTCGAATTTTCAGCATCCCGGCTTACCATTAATCTGATTAATAGGGAGATACAAAATGCAACAAATATTAATGCAAAATGCAGCTGCTAAATTCTTCCAATCTGTTAAAGAATTTGTAGAAGCTAGCTTGATTACAATCATCACCACTATACCAACAATAAAGGAAGAGCATGTTTATAAATCAACAGTATGTATTTTAGTGGAGAAACATAAACATATAATTATTCTGTTTCAAATAACGTATTCTTTTTTTTCTTCTTCTTCTTGGGTTTAAGCCTCGTCAATGTCGAGGACATTAACCACTGTGGGAGTAGTGGGAATGAGGAAGGGGAAGAAATTCAGCCAAGGTCTTTTGAAGGAACCATTTTCGCATTTGTTTGGTGTGATTTCGGAAAATCATGGAAAACCTAAAGGCCGGACTGGTATTCGAACTGGCGTTCTCCAGGTTGGCAGGGCTTAGCTCACCAACCGGGTTGGATAAATATTTTAAAAAATACAAGAGTGAATTAAAAATGCTAGCTATAGCAATATGAACTGTTGCAATTACATTAATAACGCCATCCTAGCAAAAACACTACCATTAAACGATTATAATACACTCTAGATAATAAGAGATAAATAAGATGTCTAGATAGTTGCTTGATCAAGCCTGACTGAAATGTGGTAATGGAAAACCATTAGTAGCAATAACGCTATTTAGGAGCCGTACAAAAGAAATTTACAAATTGAAGCATCTGAGGAAAATAGAAAAATATTAAAAAGCTCGAGAAATCATATTTTTCCGCTGAATGATTATTGCTGGTGTATACTGAATAAGACTACTATAAAAGAATTTTGTTATTGAGTAAACAGATATAGAAAAGTAATTAGAATTACACATATGGTACAACAATATATTGATACAAAAAATAAAGTAATAACAGAAATATTATTGAAGTTTTTTGATACAGTGGAAATATCAAGTATAAATAAATGTATTGAAGAATGAAGGAAAATTGATAATAAGAAGTGATTAAATAATATCCGACGAAATACGTGGAAGAACCAAAATTTCTACAGAAGTTAAAGGCTTTTTGTCTATGTATCTCATTTGTAAAAAAAATTAAACAAAAAAAATTAATATAAAAAAATTAAAAGTAATTGTTTGTACCATATACGAATATTCTATTATTTCTGCCTCACTTGAGACTAGGAATCATAAATGGATATTAAAATCCTCCAAGTGTACAGTGAACTGGTTAACAATTTTTTTTTACTATCCATTTTAATTCTTATTCCATTACCGATATTTATTTTCCTCAGGAAAAGCATATTATCCACTTGATTGTATAGTTGTAAGTAACTTCTGTTTTTGGGTACTATCTTTATTAAGGGTGTTTTGGTTATTATGTTTATCAACACGCTGGACTTGATCATCCTGTACATTCTGGAATTATTTCGGAAGCTATACCAACGTACACGTGAAAGGCGTAGAACCTGTCAAATGTGAAGTAAATGAAGAAACGTAGTTGGAGCCCGTGTAGGTGCTCTAAAAAAGATATTTATAACAAGGTATTTGTAATATCTACAGGAAATCAAATTTAACAAGTGGGTGTCAAACTCCCTGTTTGCTGTAGAACAATGCAGAGAGGTAAAGTGCTAGCCATTACAGGCCTTTCCAGCCAATTTTTGCAGTGACAATTGTAGCTCTATTTAAAACCAATTATTACAACTAATAAATGTATTTGCTCATAGTGCAGTCTAGTTACGTACCTCGGTGTTATTAGTTTAGTGCGAGAGGCACATCCACATAAATATTTCTTGCAAATGGCAGTGACTGCATCCTTCTATGCTTTTGGAATGCCTAGTAGCTACTACACTGCTTACGAATTTCACACATCTGTTAGTAAAAGTGAACTAGCTTACCACATTAATACTAGAAGTTTTGAGGATAACTAAACAAAGTCACCGAGCGTGGTAGGTGAGCGGTTACCGTTCTGGCCTCGCATCCGGGAGGACGGCGGTTCTAATCCCCGTCCGGGCATCCAGATATGGGTTTTCCATGGTTTACCCGAATCACTCCAGGCGAATGCCGGGATGCTTTATTTAAAAGGCCGTGGCTGAATTCCTTCCTGTTCCTTATTCCCACTCCCATCTCGCCTCTAATGACCTCGACGTCGACAAGGCGTAAAGCCATAAGTAAAAAAAAAAAAAAAAAAAACCTTAGTCCCAAGTTACTCTCTATGTTCTAAAAAGATTACATGTTAGAGGTCCTATTATCATGTATTAAAGCTGCATGCAGTGGAAATAATAAATGTTTTTAAATATTTCTTGCAGTTACAATTATATTAGAAGTAATTGTGTTTAATAAACTCATTACTGTTTGATAAATTAATTTATACACAACACTAAAGAAGATTGTTTCTTTGTATGAGAGTACAATATATTAATCACTAATTTAAAGAATGTATATGTATTTTTGGTTTCGTAATTGATATCCTTTCTGAACTCCGTGCCGTGAGATAAATAAACATATTCCCACAGGTGATTATTGAATTTATTTTTTTATATAATCTACACCTGCAGTTTATCCTTGTTGAATTGCCCCCTATATTACCATTTCTTTGTATGTTATTTGAGAATAATGTTAGTCTTTAATCGTAAATATCGTCATCATAATAACGTTTTACCTATAACGCTAGGTTAAAACACAAACAATAGTTGCCCTCCCTCAGATGAGAGGGTGGTAAGTATTATGAGAAAGGAAGATAGACACAATACTACGAGAATAAGCCAAATTTCGTTAAAATCTTGTTTGGATTAGTGCAGCTGAAAACGAAGACACCCAGACTGAGAAATTGAAAAATTTTCCCTGGGATCATTGTTTTACGGATTACAATGATTAATAAATTAAGAAAAGATTTAAGTTACTATCAGTAGTCAATTTGGATAAAACCTACTCCAACTACATTTGATCAAGTACACATGCAGACCTGGCAAGAACTTTATCAGTAATGAAATATAATATGTTCTACAAAATAAGAGATAAATCAAGGGCGAGGGATATAAGGATTACTTGAGTGGTGCAGAGGAAAGGAATATAGAACCGAATGTTACTATAAGAGAAATAAAATTGACAGGATTTCGTCAAGTAACAATGAATTGACATAGAAGGGTGCAGAGTTTTCCTCGGAGCAGAAGAATAGATGGATGAAATTCTGATCTGGTGCAGTGACAAGTAACTTGTACGATAGGGAAGTGAACGACGCGGACCGGGGAGAAGTCAACTTGTCACGACAGGCGAGAATGCTTGTTGGGCGGGCGATTCCTATGGCGCTATTTTGGTTTGCATGGGTCCTCCGACCTCGCTATCTTTTTTTTTATTATTATTATTATTATTTTACGAATTTAAAGAATGTATATGTATTTTTGGTTTCGTTATTGATATCCTTTCTGAACGCCGTGAGATAAACAAACAAATTCCCGCAGGTGATTATTGAATTTATTTTCTAATATAATCTACATCTGCACTTTAGCTTCATTGATTTGCTTCCTATAATGTCCTTTGCCTGAGTCTTATTTGAGAATAATGTTAGGTTTTAATCCTAAATTTCGTCATCGTATTAACATTTTAGGAATAACGCTAGGTGAAAACACTAACAATATTTGTCCTCCCTCAGATGAGAGGGTAGTAAATGTTATGAGAAAGGAAGATAGACACAATACTATGAGAATAAGTAAGAATTGGTTAAAATCTTATTTGGATTAGTGGAGTTGAAAACGAAGACGCCAAGACAGAGGATTGAAAAAATTTCCCTGGTATCACTGTTTTACGGATTATGATGATTAATAAATTAAGAAATCATTTTAGTTGCTATCAGCAGTCAGTTTGTATAAAACCAACTACATTTGATCAAGTAAACATGCAGACCTGGCAAGGACATTACCATTAATTAGATGTAATATGTTCCACAATATAAGAGATAAATCAAGGGCGAGGGATAAAAGGGCCACTTGAGTAGTCTAGAGGAAAGGAATATAGTACCGAATGTTACTACAAGAGAAATAAAATTGACAGCATTTCTTTAAGTAACAATGAATTGAAAATTATTCCTTAGAAGGTTGCAGAGTTTTCCTCATGGATGAAATTCTGATCTGGTGCAGCGACAAGTAACTTGTACGATACGGAAGTGAACGACGCGGAGCGGGGAAGAAGTCAACTTGTCACGACAGGCGAGAATGCTTGTTGCGCGGGCGATTCCTGTGGCGCTATTTTGGTTTGCATGGGTCCTCTGAACTCGCTATCTTTTTTAATTTTATTATTATTATTATTTTTACTTGTGGCTTCACGCCTCGTCGACATCGTGGTCGTTAGAAGCGGGATGGGACTGGGGACAAGGAATGGGAAGGAATTCGGCCATGGCCTTTTGAATGAAGCATCCCGACACTCTCCTGGAGTGATTTGGGGAAACCAAAATCTTGATGCTCGGACGGGGATTCGAACCGGCGTCCTCCCGAATGCGAGTCCAGAGCGTTAACCGTTCACCCCCAGGCTCGGTTCCTCACTATCAGCTGACCACGGCAAATCTTCATTCGTGACGAAAGCATATGAAATCAGTTATACCTTATAAAAGAACCAGAGAAATCTCAGATTATTCTAACTGTTTAAAAATCAAAGACTTTAAACAAGATTTAATTGTTCAAATGTTAATAAAATACTATTCATGTTTACGTAAATTTCACCTTGTTTTAAATAAATTCAATTAAACTGTCCACTCATTTTTCATAGATCCTAAGTTCAGTAATATGTCATGTGACTATCTTACCACTTATAATATTCCACTTAGATAATATTTCTATGATCATAACATCGTTGTCCTCAATGGGGAATAGGCCAGACTTCAAAATTTTGGCGCCCTTTAACGTGGAGCTTTCAAAACTGGGACGACTACAAAAGTTTTTAGTCTAAGTTATCAAATTTTTAATCATTATTTCAGTGGGGAACCAGATGAACGAGTGGGCAAGCAGAAAGCTTTTTTTTGTGAGATGTCAAATGTTATCATGTATAAATGTTTTATTTTAGTGCTGGCATGCTGATGGAGGCAGTTTGAAAAACATAGTGTATGATATACGTTGAAGTCGACGTTGAGATTTTTTTTTTGTTTTCCGATATTGGAAATAAGGTTTAATGGTTTTTGTTATATTTCTGTGTCGTCGTCTTGAAATATGTTATGATGATTTTGTCCTGCTGTTGAAATATGACAGGACAATTTCGTTTTATGTGTCTTTGCTTTTTTTCGAGAGTTTGCAATTAATTAAAATGATTTTGATAAAAAGGAATTCTGAAGACTGGTGCGTAAATTCTATTTCCATGAAGGTATAGTTAGCACAGGAATTCGTCCTTGTCAAATGATGTTCTTATTTTTTAATTTCTTGTGGAACGGATATCATTTTATACATATCTGGTATCCTACTTACTCCCGTTTTATATGTGCTGACAAGTCAAGGGAACATTTATTGTGTTTTATTTGTGTTATCGGGGTTAACTTTACGTTTGCTGGAAATCATATTTCATGTTTTTCTGTAAATTGACAACTTTCCACATCCCACAGAGCCAGTCTCTTATATTCGGATCAATGGAAAATGAATTTATTGTATTGTATTGTATACGTATATAAAGTATCTAGGGACCGAGGGTGATGGGTGAACGGTTAATGTTCTGGCCTCGCATTCGGGAGGACGCGGGTTTGAATCCTCGTCCGGGCATCCAGATTTGGGCTTTCCATGGTTTCCCCAAACGGAAGCTTCTTTCAATAAGGCCATGGCCGAATTCCTTCCCGTTCCTTGTCCCCAGTTCCATCCCGCCTCTAATGACCTTAGCCGTCGACGAGGCGTATAGCCGTAAGAAAAAAAAGTATCTAGGAGAAATCATCGAACCCACAGGAGGAGAGAATATATCACAGAAAGTTCACATGCAAAAACTTAGGAGTGGCTACGGTAGTCCCTACAACATATATAATAAAAAATGTTTGTCCACATATACAAAAGTCAGATATTACAACACAGTTATCAAACCTGAAGCCCTGTACGCCAGCGAAACTCTAACACTAAACAGGAAAGGTGACCTAGAAAGCATTTTGAAAGAAGAACGCAAAATTATAAGAAAGATCCTTGGCCCAGAAAAAACAGATGACGGATATAGACTTAAATCTCGAAAAGCAACCCAAACACTGTGAAACCTCTCGGCAGACATCAGAAACAAAGGTTAAGATTTTATGGACATATCCACAGACTTCAAGCAACGAGACTTATTCATAAAATTGAGACGTACATAGAACTGCTAAAAACTATGCCCTGGGTCCACCAGATCAAAGAAGATCTGAAAAAAGCCCACATAAACTCATCAGAAATCATAGACAGACAAACATAAACAGGAAAAATTAACAAATGGGAAGTAACGCCAGAGACCGAAGTCATTAGGAGACCGGGGACGAAGTGAACTGAAGAAAGGAAGAGAATCCATGGAGAAAAAATGAAAGCTACATGGAAACTTAGAAAACTGAATCGTTAAGGCTTTGTGTGATCCGACAGGGTCCAGTTGCAGATAATAATAATAATTGTATTGTATATATCACGGGAAGTGTAGCTGAACTCGCTGAGTGTCTGTAAGTCGTTTTCATAATTGACGGAAAATTTTAAAGTTGATGCGGACTGATGTATATTATTGTTTGTTTTCTATCCATTTGACTATGAAAATCGATGAGTATTCCGGAATTTACTGAACTGGTTCTGTCGATCCAATTTCCTAAGATTGACATACGTACATAAAGGTAAGGTTACTTCAACAAACTGTGCTTCAGTTTGGAATATCTTGTGGGACTATGCTGATGCTGGTCTGAGTTTCTTTTCGTTGATATAGTGGTGTACTCAAAATTTCTATTGATTCTGATGATCCGAAAGATTGGTCGATTTTTTTTGATTTTTTCTACGAGTGTAATTCAAAGGGCATTTGCGGGCAATGTAAGTATGTGGGGTCGCAAAGGTAATCCAAAGAGAGGTTTGACTGACTTTTGTTTGTAAGCGATTCTCAACATTAACGGTGCAGTTAAACGCGATATCATTCTCCGAATTAAACTGAATACTTCTCCGGTCTGGAAAATCTATTAGTACAGCACTGAGATTGAATCCAGCGGAGTCTGAAGATTTTGAGTTTCCAATGGAACGGGATAACGCAATTTGATAGATAACGGTGATTCTTGTGCAACGGGTAGCAGCACTTTCCCTCCTATTAACGAATCCCGTGACCAAACGACAAACCATTTGGGAAATTAGAGCGCCACCGGTAAATGCCTTAAGATTTTTCGCCAAGATTTTGGGTAAGTTGCACCAAATGAAAGAATAAAATCAAAAACTCTCTAAACGTTTAAGAATTGAATAAAGTGAACAATTGAGCGCACAGAAAGCGCTCATGGATGAAAAATTTGATTTAGTGCATGAACAACAGAAAGCATCCGAAAATAGTTTGAGAAGTGAGTTAAGCGAACAAATTATCGCCCACGAAATCGCCATTTGCGAATAAGTACTATCTGATTTCCGAAGTGAGAATGCCAATATAATTCATAGAAAATTGTCCAAAAATGCGCAGAAGAGGAATGTTTTCGTGAAACTTAAAATTGCGACGCGAAATCACCACATATGGGCACAGTATGTAAATCCTAGAACAGTGAAACTTTACTATTACTATTACTATTACTCCGCGATTCACTAAACGTGTGTGGCGGAGGGTGCATTGCACCTATCCGAAAGTGTAATACTTTGGAAGGGATATATGGGATATTAGAGCTGTAAAAGTAACGATGTATTCGTTACTGAGTAACTGGTTCGTCGCCTGACTCGAAGTACCGAATCGTTACTCACAAATTCATTTCGTTACTCGCATGTTTCGTTACTCGCATTTGCCGTATAGATACGAACACATTCCAGCTCCCGCAGGCAAATAATTTTGCCAACGTAAAGACTAATTTTGTACTTTTTATTTTGTTTAACATTAAAATTTACAGTGCATAATTGGTAAATAGAAAATTTGTATAGATAATTTGACATAGTTACTGTTTTTTCATTGATAGTTCCTTAGTGAGGTTTATTGATTTCAAACATTTGTGAGATTTGTTTATTTAAAGAATTGATACCTTCTATTTTATTTTATAGTGTAATTTACAATATAAAAGAGTTGAGTAATAGTTTTTGATATACATCTCTGCACTTGTTATGTTCTAATAATATTTAATAAAATATCAATGTAGCGTACGCTCCGGTGGCAATTTCCCTACACACTAATCTTTCCCCATTTCCTGCATCCACCAACATTTGCCCTCTACAAATTTTAACTTTAAATTTTTTCAACGTTTTTGGTAAATTATTCATAATTTCTCTTGGTAACTTATTAAAATACCTGAAACCCTTACCTAAAAAGAGAATCTTCCTAAATCCTTGTGCCTGAAATCGAGTGCAAGCATTACTTTTAATTCTTACACCAATATCTTTCAATGCCTCACCATCAATATACTCCTTGTGACCCTCTTCACCCTCTTCACCCTCCTCCTGTCTTCCAATGAATCCCATTCCAGCTCTTTTATCATATCTGTTACTGATTACGTTCTGCGATAATTTCCAGAAACAAATCTAGCAGCCCTTTTTGGCAGTTACAGAATTCCATAAACAAAGAACAAGTTACAATGACTTATCCCTTTTGCCTGGTGTTAGTTATTGTATTATTACCGCAGGATCCATGTGATCCATCATCAATGCGGTTCTGGCTTTGATGTTGAACGTTTGTTGTAACCGCGTCGCAACAACAATTAATCTAATCGCATGTTTGTCCTTTACCTTTGTTATTAATTTAAAAGTTTTGAATACTGATAGTTTTAAAATGAAACAATTTACGCGGGAGTCAATAATATTTTGCTTGCAGGTCCGATTTGATGGTATGTCCACATTTATTTTAACAAACCTATCACAAAAAGATGAAGAACTTAAAAAAAAAATGAAAACCGTAAAGGAGGACAGTGGTGAAACCTCCTATTTAAAAAACGTAATACTTTGATGAGATTATAATATTTGTTAAATACATGTCCCATTATCACATCAGGCTTCTATGCAGGGTTTTGAGCAAGCTACTTTAAAAAATAACCGTCATTAGTTATTGTCACTAGATATGTCACTCTCAGGTGAAAGGTCAGGTCTTTTTTGTTTGTTTTGAAATTAGGTTATTTTTTCGTATATAATATTCATTACAGTAAATCAAGTGTACATTCAGATGTTTTCCGTAAGATCCATGTGCTTATTACTTGACTTTAAGTTTTATCAAAATGTACAACTTACCTAAACATATTTTATTAAATAAACAATTTACTTAAACTTTACCAACTACGAACGATGTCGTCCTGTATGCGATGCGATTCTTCATGCTAGTATTCGATTGTACCGAAAGTAACGAGTAACGAAACGATACGATAGTAACGAAGTTATTCCGTATGCGGCGCGACTCGGTACAATGCTTCATGCTATTGTTCGAATGTACCGAAAGTAACGAGTAACGATTCGAAAGTAACGGGTATTGATTGGTTTAGTAACGAATACATACGGGTACAGAATTTCTCGTTACTTTTACAGCTCTACGGGATATGGCAGGAGGCGCCCATCGGCTATTGTGAGGAACTATCCCAGTATATGCCTGGAGCGATCTTGGGAAACCATGGAAAGCCCAGATCAGGATGGCCGGAGTGCTTTATCGAAAGCTACTCCTGTCAGATTTTTTGTTTACTCGCCCGGTAAATCCTTTCTATTCCACTCCCTAATCGCTCGTGGAAAAAATGAGTATAGAAAAGAATCGGTTATGGCCCTGATTTCTCTTATCTTATTTTCACGGTCATTCCGAGATATGAATGTTGCTGGTAGCAATATTTGTTTACTGTCATTCCGAAATACGTCAGTAGAGAATTTTTCAATTAGCTTCTATCGAGAGAAACGCCTTCGGTGCTCCAGGTTTTCCCATCCTAACTCCTTCAACATCGAACTTACGCTTTCCCTCCAACCAAATATATATATATATATATATATATATATATATATATATATATATATATATATATATATTGAAGTAATAAACGAATAGGTTGCTACGATCAATGAAGTTAACCAGAACTCTTTTGAAATCAAGTGTGAAGTTTTTACAGGTCATTTGAAAGAAAATAACAGGGTAGCAAACTAACTTAGACGCTCCACTGATGTCTTACGGACTTATCAAGCAAAAGAGTAGCAAGAATTAATGGGAAAATTGAGGAAGAGACACCATTTAACATTAAAGGCATCGCAATATGGAACAGAAAATATGAAAGACTGGGCTTATGTCAAGTATCTGGAAACACAACGAGTGACAAGTGATTTGATTATTCTCTTGGACGCTTGACGACTTTTTGCAAACATGAGGGATATCTGTCAATGACAGAAAGTTATCGCTAGTCGTCTAGAGAATGTTTAGAGATTAGCGGTATTCTCGAATGCTACCTGAGACCAGTGATGGTCATTGAGCTTCACTGGGTCAAAGAGTCGTTCATTGTTAAACGGGAACTTGTTTTGTTCATTCAGACGCAAAATGAGATACTTTCACAGCTTGTATGGAAAATTATGTGTTGCAGTTTCAATGGTTTATTGAGAATTCACGAGAGAACTAGTGGTTAAGGCCCCAGGAGGAAAACAATAATTACCAACCACAATAAGATTGTCACAAGCAGGATGGAAAGCGACTTGCTATTTTGAATTGATACGTGTGTTTCGGTCGAGAAGAAAATTTTGTACAGTAAAATTCTTGTTTTATTTATCCAGGAATACAGAGTATGCTATCTTACTAATTGCTGTGATAATTACGATAGCCCAATAAAGAGTGTTGTTGATAATTGCCAAAAAAGAAAAGAAAAGATCCCTGTGAAAATAAACAAATATTCGTTCTTTGGTAAGTACTGGGTCCTTTACCGGAATGATAGGGAAAGTGAATGGTCGCATCAAAAAATCCATTATCCGTGGGATATGGTAAATAAAGAAACATTATTTGGCCCGACAGACAAGATCATGATTTTGAGGAAAATAATAATCTGAGCTGATTAACTATCAGTATGTTAAGACGGACGAGTGTAAAAGATAACAATCAGACTTGAATGCGAGGACACAGGAAATATCAGTGGGAATTATTAAATACTAAATAACTGTGTGTATACATAGAAGAATCAGAAGGTAGAGTTTATTGGATAGTTAAAAATAAAAATAAAATGTTTAAAATGATGAAAGGAGAAGAGTATATACTTAATATTGCATCGTCCTGTGAAAAAATAAAATGGAATAGTCTGAAGGACTTGCGTAGTGAATCAGTTACGGAAAGATGAGATGATTACTTAAAAGGTGTTTCAGGTAAAAGTAAAAATGCAGTTCTGAATTGCCCAGGAACTTCAAAAAGTGGGTCAGGTAATTAGAATAAGAGAACGCAAAAAGGAAAGCCGTTTTAAATGTGATTGCCATTGTTGTAGTCAAAGAAAAACGAAAGGATTAGGATTTCAGGAAGAAAGGTTTATTTTACCACAAAATAAATGCAACACGACAACCCTTAGAAGATAAAATAATTATTAGGAATTTACACAAACTCGAAGGATAAATGTTGGTTTACACGTAAATGCGGATTTAATGTAAAAAAATAAAGAATAAAGACTGATGTGCAATGGAATAGTAATGACGTAACGTCATCGGCTGATACCAAAATAAATCATGATGAAAAGTCCTGGATTAGTATTGAATAGAACTGCTCTTTTTCCCTAAGCATTTCGAAATTAGCAACCTAAAATTATGCCTGACGCATAAAATGAAATCCCGACATAATCTATTATCGAAAAGAAGAATTAAGCTAATGCATTAGTAAATATTTAAGTTTTTTATTATCTAGGACTTAGTTCAGAAATGCAATAAAAGTGGATTATGTTTAGTGTGATGGAATGCAGTCGAAACGGAACACTAAGGAACTGTAATCTTTTGTCCAAACGTCAGACAATAGGGAAGGCGGCGCTTAATCCGGGTCAACAACCGATGGCTGCCTACTTGTTCTTAGAAAGTGAAAGCGTTGGTGGAAACGCAGTATGATTTGTTCACTGAAATCATCTGTCCAGCAAACGGGACAGATGACGTGCAGTGTTATTGTGTTCCTATCGAAAACATTCAATAAAATATGTGAAGGTCTAAAATTATCGAATGAAAAGACACCAGTAGGGGGAACTATTTCCACCGAATCTGCAAGAAACTTATCATGAAAGATGTTCTGTTGAATTTTTTTTCCCTTCTAAAATACAGCTTTGTGAAACCATAATAACAATTTCTAATTAATTACAAGTATTAGAATTTAAGATGATTGATACCATGTGTTTGGTAGACTAATATAACTGTTAAGATACTGTCGTGATGAAAATGTGAATTAATAACTAATTATAAGAATTATTGCCTAAGAAGCCGACTGGTCTTATGTATCAGAAAGAGATGTACAAGCGACAATGGAAGTAATGTAAAATAACTTGTATTTATTTGTAAATGTATAAAAAAAATTTGGTGATTGCTATATGAGTTAAGAATTTCAGGTTAGGAGAACGATAGTCGCCATAAAGGCCCATTAGCAATTATCTCTGCGTCCGAACAGTCTAAGAAAGATTTAATATTAGTTGTGAAGAGAATGTATGTGTTACATGCTAATTATAGGATATGCAATAAGTAGTTTTAAAATATGCTGCAAGTCTCTGCCACTGTTCGCGCATTCATTTGGAAACATTTAAGTAAACAGTAGAAATACGCGAAGCACAAAACTGCCACATATTGTATTACAGTAGGAAACTGAAAATGGGTACATCTTAAAGAGTTAGTTGATGTAAACAAAAACAATATGATAGTATAATCTCACTCACAACGAACATTAACGCAGTGTCCAGAAATAAGTGATCAAGTAACAATGAACTGAAAATTATCGCATATAACGGTACAGTGTTTTCCTAAGAGCAGAGGAAAGGATGGAGGAACATTCTGATCTGGTGCAGCGACAAGTGACTACTGTACGAGATGTGGGTGAACTACGCGGATAGGGGAAGACATCAACTAATCACAGCAGTCGAGAAGGTTGGCTGCGAGTACGACCCCTCCAGCGCTATTCTGATTTGCTTGGGTCATCTGACCTCGCTATCAGCTGACCACGGTTAATCTTCGTTCGCAATGAAAGCTTATGCAATCAG
This sequence comes from Vandiemenella viatica, assembly GCA_031002005.1. Classification (NCBI taxonomy): domain Eukaryota; kingdom Metazoa; phylum Arthropoda; class Insecta; order Orthoptera; family Morabidae; genus Vandiemenella; species Vandiemenella viatica. The sequence goes on along the minus strand of JARYHS010013631.1, from coordinate 132,535,813 downwards.
TTCTATCATGTAAACGAACTCTGAGAAATCTCAAATTACTCTCTAGGCAAAGTATAATTCTTCAAAAGTTAATAAATTACATTTCATGTTTACGTAAATTTCATCATGTTTAAAATTTAATAAGTTCAATTAAACTTTACACCCATTTTCATTGATTCTATGAGTCCAGTAATATGTCGTGTGTCTAACTAATGGCCACATATAATATTCAACTTAGATTCTTTTATAATTACAGCAATATGATCGAGAAGTCGCTTTATAAATACTTCATTATATATATAATAGAGACCAGTCGTATCTATTCATACGTTTCATTCAACAGCCACCAAGGATAAATTATTAATGCATCGAGGATTTATATATAGATGAATCCAGCTACTAATTTAGAAAAAAAATTGTTATAAAAAGTGAACTTAATGTACATGCACTTATTACACGAATGAATTTCAAATGAGTTGCGTAATTAGCAATTATTAGTGAATATATAAGAAAAATAGTCTACCAAAAAGCATAAAACCACTTATTATCTCATACATGGCTGGTTCAGTAGTCACTAGATGAAATGACATATTATTCTTCCAAAGAACGAAAGTAACATATGCTGTCTTCAAACATTGAGTTCAAAATACTAAACACACCCAATGAAGAAAATGAATGCAATATTGATTACCATTAGAGATTATTAATAAAAAATACACCTGTCTGGTTGCCTGTGTGCGTGCTAGCATTGTAGGAATAGATTGGAGTGTTACGGCTGGCGAATACTCAACCCAGCATTACGGAGGGCATTGGTTCGTTCTCAAATTTCAGTATTTTCCCGAAATCCTTACAGACCACCATCTTTGAACTCTTTCCAGTTTGCTGTGCAAACACTCTCGTCAAGTCGAAAAGCCAAAAGGCAGAAGAAATTAAAAAAAAAAACTTTGTGGATATCATACTACATCTAGGTACTCGATGTGGCGGCACAGTCGTTCAAATTATATTCTGTTTGCTCTACTCCAATAAAGTTGCTTTCTCCTCATGAACAGTCCTTATCAAAAATGGAAGGATCTGACTGTAAATGTCTAAATATCGAAGAAAAATTTCATCATTTCGATCCCTTGTGCCAAAACAGGAAATAGTGACTTGACCGAATAAGGCGCTACATATCATACAATGAGTGGAGAGTCAAAATATTTTCCAAAATTTTTAAATGGATCTCAGTCTAATGTAATGATGATATATTCCTCTAAAATGTATTTTGCAAGGAAAAAATCACATAAGGAAACAATGATAAGCTGACATATTTTTCAGACTGAAAGATGGAAACCCATTATTCTCTCATTAATTACTTCTTGCTATTCTGCATCACTTCCTTTCGATTTTTCTTACCCTGAACTAATCACCTCGTCTCCATGCATCTACAAACTATAATTGCCCTCCGTTAGAAGCTTCGTATACCTCAATATTACCTTAAAATCTTCGCTTCAAGTGGCTTTATAGTTATGACTCAAAATATAATGCTGCATCATTCTATTTCTTATCTTTCTTAGATTAATGCATAAAAATAATTCCTGTGCCAGAATTTAAATTGACAGCTTGGTGGATAAGTTAAAGTTTGTTTGGGACTGACATTTGAAAGTAAAACGTGATTGATCCCCTCTCTAGCCATTCAGATTTACTTTTTTCAATCTTTCAAGAAGTCCCTCTAGACAAATGCTTACATTGATCAGCCAGAACATTTTGACTACCTAACTAATAGCCTGTATCTCCGCCTTTGGCACGGATAACGGCAGTAACGCGTCTTGCCAGCAACGAGGGCTTCGTAGGTCGCTGGAGGGAGTTAGCATATAGCTGCACACACAAGTCACCTAATTCCCGTAAATTCCGGGGAGGAGGGCGATGAGCTCTGACGCCACGTTCAGTCACATCCCAGATGTGTTCCATCGGATTCAGATTTGGCGAGTTGGGAGACTAGCACATGAATTGCAACTCGCCACTGTGTTCCTCGAACCACTCCATCACACTCCATCACACTCCTGGCCTTGTGACATGGCACACTATCTTGTTGAAAAATGTTGCTGCCGTTGCGAACATGGTCGTCATGAAAGGCTGTAAGTGGTCTGCAACCAGAGCATGATACTTATTGCCCGTCATGGTGCCTTGCACGAGATCCACTGGACCCATGGATGCTCCCGCGATGTTGCCTAGTTGAGCCGCCGCCTGCTTGTCTCCGTCCCGCAGTACAGACGTCAAGAAACCATTCCCCTGGAAAACGACGGATTCGCAACCTCCCTTCAGCATGGGGAAGAAGATATCGGGATTCATCAGAGCATGTAACGCTCTGCCATTGCGCCAATGTCCAGTGACGATGGTCACGTGCACAAATCAGTCATAGTTGCCGATATCGTGGTGTTAACATTGGCACATGCATGGGTCGCCGGCTGCGGAGGCCCATCGTTAGGGGTGTTCTGTGCACTATGTATTCAGACACACTTGTACTTTGCCCAGCATTAAAGTCTGATTTTAGTCAAGCCACAGTTCGCCGCCTTTCCTGTTTTATCTGTCTGTCCCGCCTACGACGTCCGACATCTGTGATGAGGGGTGGGTGAACCCCTCGACGTTTGGACGTGGTTTCACCTTGGTTTCACCACTTGTTGAAAACGCTCACCAAAGCACTTCTCAAACACCTGACAAATCGTGCAGTTTCCGAAATGCTCGTGCCGAGCCTCCGGGTCATCACATTCTGTCCTCGGTCAAACTCAAATAGATCGCGCGTCTTCCCAATTCTAAACACGGATAGCACGCTCAGTGATACTAAATGTACCGTGCGTGTGTCTGAGTAGCAGTCATTCCTTGTCAGGTGACGCTGCTATCGCCTGGACGGGTTTATATCGATAATAGGTAGGTGGTCATAATGTTCTGACTTATTTCTTTATTGTCCCTTTAAGCGATTATTACCAAATTCCTTCCCGTTCCTGGTTCTAATTGGTTCTAATTCCTTTCCACCTTTCATTACACGCACCTAGACGAGTGGTAAAGCCACAAGCAAATAATAGAAGAAAGCATCGCCAGTGTGGCTAGGCTCGTTAAGCCACCACACCACTGTAGAGATTGCGGTTTCCCACAATTATATGGGCTAATGCTGGGATGGATCATAATCTCCGCTCATAAGCTACACATTTCACAAACAAACAATACACTCATTGTGCAGAAGACAAAGTTACACTTCTCGCAGACAGATGGGATGACATGCATGACCCGGGGCGCACATTGAGCTGCGTGGCGCAGCAGGGGCAACGCAGAGCAGGGCAGGGCAGCACAGACTGGCAGGTACTCGCGCATATTAGAGCGCAGTTTCGTGCGGCAGTTTACAAAGCATTGTGTTGAGTGAAAAACCGACAATAAAGCGTAACCAAAAACATGTCGATGCAAAAACTCGATTTTTGATTTCTGAATCAGATTGGGATGCCGTGCTTTGAAAATTGTTATTACTTTAACAGAAGCTGAGTTATATAAAACTATGCAAAAGTGAGTATATGAAAAGAAGAAACTCTCATCTGGCTTTTGCAGTGACAAGAGAATTCTCAAAAGATAATTTCCGGATGACTCGAGCGGAGATTCACGGCATAATGTAACATGTTATTTTCTCGAAAAAGCTCAAATATCTATTAGAACTGAAGAAAATCTCGCTGTATTTTCGTGGTTATCTATTTAATTATTTAACGTTTGACAGTACATGACATTTATATGAATGTTTCTCTCTTTTATTTCATATTATATTTTTAAGAAAACTATATAACGGAACATAAACACTTGAAACTAAAAAAGCAGTGTCAACAAATTAAGTGTTTTTCGAGGACACTATTTAATGATGTAGTACAAATAATAAGAAAACAAAGAATGTGATAATAGCCTATATATATCAATCTTTTTCGAAGTTTTATTAAAAATGAACTCAAAAAAAGAAAAGAAATGTGAAAATTGTAAGTGGACAGTTGTATGATAAATAAATGCTGAATTTACTCGCCACTTGTTGGGCTCATTGTCCAAATCTCTTGTTTAAATTTAATTTTTATGTATTTTTTATGACTGATATTGTGAATCGCAGGTTGGTTACGCACCAGATTAATCAATTTTTCTTATTCCATAGTTGAAAATGATTATAAGTGAAGCAAGATTATAAATAATGCAAGAAGTGTTACGTTGTAAACCGGCACGAGTGAGCTGCGTGGCACAGTTTCTGTGTCGTGATCACAACGTCGCGCAGGCCACGTGCGGCGCAGTACTGCGCTGCCCTGCTCTGCGTCTCAATACGCGCTGTTCCGCCCCAAAACAAAACATAGAGACACAGAAACTGTGCTGCGCTGCGCTCCGTCGACTGCACGTCAATGTGCGCCCGGCCTTACTCCTGTATGTTAAGTGCTCCGGGTATCACAAATCCGGTTACAATATTGGTAGGACACATGTTCTATTTCCTCTCATGATTCACACTGGCTGCCTGTGTAAAAAATTGCGGCTGGTATCACATGGTCCTTAGGTGAGCCCATCAAATATCTTAGTCTTTCTGCATTCTACTTCAGTATTTGACATTTAAAGTTTTTTTCTCCGTTTCAGCTGTAACATCTAACACGTTAACATCTAATGAACAATTCAATAAAATACTCAAGTAATATAGGCTACTTCAAATGTTTTCTGTAGTCAACGTCGTAGTTGAAAAGTTTACATTGAGATTTTAATTCTTATCCCAAAGCACATTTTACTTTAGGAGAAGCTACTTTCACGATCGCTGGAAAAACAGAGTTACAACGTTTTTAAAGCTTACTTTGCATATTTGAAGTTCATTGCAGCATTGTAACTCTGTTTTTCCTCGCATTTGGGAGTTTGTGGGTTCGAATCCCGTTCAGCCATACAGAATTCGGTTTTCAATCATCTTCCTTAAAATCACTCCAGGCGTATGGCGAGATGTTTCCTTCTGAAAGGCCATCGTTGAATTACTTCCCGTTCCTTGCGCCCAGTCCTATCCCGCCTCTAAAGAACTCGACATCTAATTGTAAGAGGTCCGTAGCCATTTAAAAAAAAGGAAAGAATTTCCGCCCTTATTTTCAACCAAATGCAATAACACTGGCGAAGAAATGGTTTTGGCAACGGTGGAAGACAATTGCTAAGCCTAGGTGGTTACGTCATGCACACCAACGACGCGCTAATTATTTAACATATTGAACACCGGGTTCCAAACCATATTGATCTGGCATCTGGTATTCCTACACAGACGGAAAAAAAAATCCCAACACCAAGAAAAAATTATTGTAGAGTAATGAAATTTGGACAATGCATTTGTCAAGTTAACATGTTTAATTGATTAAATTTTCAAGATCACAGGTTAATTTAAGCTCAAGAAAATGCATTTCAAATGTGAAATACTGTTAAATTAATAGCCGGTGTAACCTCCAGAATTTTGAATGCAAGCCTGCAAACGTGAATGCATTGTGTCATACAGGTTTCGAATGTCACTTTGTGGTATGGAGTTCCATGCTTGTTGTACTTGTGCTGTCAATACTGGGACGGTCAGTGCAGGCTGTGGATGATGCTGGAGTTTTCGTCCAATGATATCCCATACGTGTTCAATTGGAGACAGATCTGGTGATCTCGCAGGCCAAGGTAACATGTCGACACTCTGTAGAGCACGTTGCGAGACAACAGCGGTATGAGGGCGAGCGTTATCCTGTTGAAAAACTCCCCCTTGAATGCTGTTCATGAATGGCAGCACTACAGGTTGAATTACCAGACTGACGTACAAATTTGCAGTCAGTGTGTTTGGTATAACCACAAGAGTGCTCCTGCTGTCATAGGAAATTGCTCCCCAGACCATGACTCCAGGTGTAGGTCCAGTGTGTCTAGGCCGCAGACAGTTTGGTTGCAGGCGTTCCCCTGGCCTCCTTCTGACCAACACTCGGCCATCACTGGCACCAAGGCAGAACCTGCTTTCATCAGAAAACACAACAGATCTCCACTCCGTCCTCCAATGAGCTCTGGCTTGACACCACTGGAGTCGCAAACGGCGATGGCTTGTAGTCAGTGGAATGCACGCTACAGGGCGCCTGGCTCGGAGCTGTCCTTGAAGTAACCGATTTCTAACAGTTCGTTGTGTCACTGTGGTACCAACTGCAGCTCGAATTTCTGCCGCAGACGCAGTACGATGCGCCACAGCTGTACGCCGAATACGGCGGTCTTCCCTCTCAGTAGTGCCACGTGGCCTCCCGGAACCCGGTCTTCTTGAGGCAGTACCATCCCTTGACCACTGCACCCAACAATCATGCACAGTGGATACATTCCGGCCAAGTCTTTCTGCAATATCGCGAAAAGAAAATCCACCTTCTCGTAGCCCTATTACACGACCTCGTTCAAACTCGGTGAGCTGTTGATAATGGCTTCTTCGTCTTCTTAAAGGCATTCTTGGCTAACATCAACTCACTATGTCAAATCTCAGCGGTAAATAACGTTCACAAACTTTACAGCGCGTATTTAAAGCAAACCTGATTTGCAAGCTCTGAGTAGCGCTACTAGCGCCACACTTATGCGCGAAGCGCGAAATTTGAATCGATGTCATCTTTCAGATGTATAAACACGCTTACCAAATTTCGTTTATCTAACACAAGTCTTTCTTGGTGTTGGGATTTTTTTTTCCGTCTGTGTAATTATGAAAACAATGGCGGTGGGGGAGGGGGGGACGAGTAATCAGAAACTAAATTTACAAGGCCTATATTCCTAGAGTGTCGTCTGTTATAGAGAAATTACTAGTGTGTGTTAATTCTAAGACATGCGGTTTCAGCCACCCGACATATATAACACTAGTTGAAGGTAAAATACGAATGGCGACTCGTTTGGAAAACTGGAATCACTCAGTTACTCGATTTCTGTGGGCGAAACGTGTAACCTCGGTTGAAATTCACAGACAGCATGTCGCAGAATGGTGTCGAAAGCTTGCGGCCGGTAGAGAAAACGTCACCGATGAGGATCGCAGGGACTGACCCAGTATGGAATTATCACCATCCCTACAGCCCCGACCTCGCTCCAAGCGACGTTCACCTTTTTCTTCACTTGAACGATCACCTATGAGACCGACGTTTCGCTTCAGACCAGGAGGTGAAACACTTCACTACAACATCGCTGAACACGCAAAGACAGGATTTTTACCAAAACAACAAGGAGAATATATCGAAAAATAAGCTAATGAATGTACAGGTATCACTGCAGGGTTTGTAACCTTACTTTCTGATCACCTCTCGTAAATCAGCTGTCCTGATTTAATTAGCTTCGGATATAACGTAAATCTCCGAAACGGTCTAAGATCCTTGTTCCTCGAATTTAAATGTGTGTACCTCTTGTATACAATTTCTGAGATGAATATTTCAACACACCGCTGGATTCGTCAGTTGTAAGCTCACCGACATTCACATGGTATGTAGTAAGCACCAGCGGTTCGTAACACCAGTTCATCCTTTACGCTAGCAACAAAGTTTTTAATTTTTGCAGGTGGTCTGAAAATCATCAACACTCCGTCTTTAGTAAAAAATATAACTAATTAAACACCTAACGCACCCACAAAGCAAGGACAGCAAGGACCTTGGTGTCAACATGATCTTACTATCAGGTCTTCCTTCTTCCTTAACGCTCAACTAACCTACTCCTCGATGTAACCATCTACTAGGTTGTCTTCATCACACACCTTTCGTGCTCTCTGTAATGTACGCACGTGGTTAGAATGGTGTTGTGTTGCGCAGGATGGCGATAACTATTAGCATTCCAATTCAAACCGGCATGGGTTAGGCGCATTCTGTAACCAACACATCAAGAAACGGTAAGCAACCGCCCTCTTCCGATTTCCTGGTGCGTTAGGAGCTGCAATAGGTAGTGAATACAATTTTCAGACCACCCAAAAAATTAAAAATTTGCGTTTGCAGCGTGAAGGATGGTAAAGGATTACGAAACCCTCGTGTTTACATCATATAATTCGAATATGGGAGGGGTTTATGTCATCATACACAATGGTGTATTGTTCAGCGGTGTGTCAAACACGCAAGAAATATTTGCATGGATCAGGAAGAAAAATCAACAGCGGCCAAAAAAGTGTCGAAGGAGGACATACTTTTAAATTCGAAGCAACAAGAATCTTGGTCCATCTCAGGGATATTTTTTTTTGGGGGGGGGGGGGACATCAGCGTAGTTGTATTTGGTTTCAAATTAAAGTAAATATTTGTTTTCTCGAGCATTTTTACACCGCTAGAAGCCCGAGACATTTCAGTAATTAAACATATAAAAGTTAATAAAATATAATACTCAGCAATCAGATGCTTAGGCTACGTAGGTATGAAGATAGTAACCACATAACAGTTTTTTTGACAGTACATCAGAAATTCCTAATACGGCTTTATTTATGGTTTATTTAGGAGCGTGAAATACTAGGGAACGAAGAAGCAGCCGTATTTATGTATCTATGGGAATTAGATGCGGCAGTAGTGTGCTCGTATACCATTAAATTAATTGTGGAAATTGTAGAAGTTATTGTTTTAGTAGTTTAGAGATGCACAAACATGAATTTGCCGGATTTGTAAATGAATATTTTGGCTGTCCCATTTTTGTACATTTCTTAGAGAAATGTGTTACTTGAATCAAACATATGAATGTTCTAATGTCATTTACAGTTATTATTAACAAGGACTATTTGGAACTCATTGGTTTGTCAGAGATAGATAGTTAAATCTTGACTGGGAAAACAAAGGGAAAATTGTTACGAAAGAAAGGTGTGACCCCTAGGGTGTTCCTTATTTTTCAAAATCAAAATTTTATAAGGCATAGGTCCTAATTTTTTTTATTTTTACCCTAAAACACTCACAAATAAAATTTTACGACATTCTGAGAACTGTATCTTCAAATAAGTTACGCAAGAGTAGTGGCGCGCGCCCACGTTATTGTTACTGTCATTATAGTTCTTTAATAGGTATCACATATTTTTCTGTTCTAATAGATGGTTTTAGAATTATGAAGCAATAGAATAATCATATTTATATTAGGAGAGGCAAATATCTAATTTGCAGGAATGCCATCAGTTTGATTTTTAATATACGCGAAGGCAAATTGAGTATAAGTGAAAGCTGTAATGTCGCTGTATAGGAGTGGATTATATTCTGTGGAATATTATGGATAGTTCAAAAAGAATGCAAGCAAATCTCTGATGTTTGGATTGAAGGGAAGTGGATTTCAAAAGTGAATTTGCTAATGTTTTTGGTATTGCACACGCTTCCGCCATAGAAAGAATATAAAAAAGGGAGGGTAAAATCTTCTTACAGGGATAGAAAGAGCGAGGGAAACAGGGTTGCTTGGCGTGTGGGAAAAACTAGCTGAAAAAGAAGAAATGGTAAAAGAAATGAAAATGAATAAAGCGAAAAATATTTAAATATATATTGTCCAGCAAATAGTCAAGCTCTTCAGCGTCCTTAACAACATCTTTTTAGTTCCAGAGAACATCAGGAAGAGCATTTAACAAACCTACCTGAAATAATACAATCGGGAACTGCTGCAAAGCGCAGAAGAAAAGATATCATTACTCCTGATTTAATAATTGCGTTGTATAGATGTCAGGTAGTGTAAAAGTTTCAGTTCAGGCTCAACAAGTTATCGTGGAGGCACTTAGAATTGACGATTTTTCTGTAAACAAGTCTTCCATTAAAGGAATGAGCAGAGGCAATAATAACTGATTTTAAAATTATGTGAATTATGTGTTCCAAGTAATGACCATTAAGTGAGATAGTTTTTTTTTTTGGGGGGGGGGGGGGCGTAAGAAGTTCCATAAAATAACGATTGCCAATCTATCTCATAATTACATTTCGTAATAGGGAACAACTTCTTGTGACAAAAAGACGAAGATAAAGTTGTCCTGAATACTCTGAATATATGATAATGTGTAGATAATGACCTGCGAAATGGATGTCTCTAACACATGTCATCTCAATAGTGCTTGGGCACTTCTTGAGAAATATTAGAATGAAAATGATTACTTTTTTACATGACGACATCAAGTTAATATAAGCACTCTGCAAAAAACTTTTCAATGACAAACAAGTTGAGTAGTTGTTATATTTCTGTTTGACTGAATTAAAAATCCTTCTTGAGAGACGAATACAGAGAACTAATTGAACTATGAGTTATATTTTGGATGGTGATAGTGAGTGGACAGACAAACTAAGAAATGAACGAGTTTTGGAAATGATGGGTGAGAAAAGAAGTTTGTGGAAGAATCTTACAGATAGAAGAGACAGGCTGGTAGGTCATATTTTGAGACATGCAGGATTGGTTAATTTGTTAGTGGAGGGAACAGTCGAAGGTAAGAACTGTAGAGGAAGACAGAGATTAGAATATATGAAGCAGATAATTGAGGACGTGGGCTGTAAGGGGTATGTAGAAATGAAGAGGTTTGCACAGGATAGGAAGGGATGGAGGATTGCATCAAACCAGTCGAATGACTGACGACAGCAAAAAAAAAAAAAAAAAAAAAAAAAAAAAAAAAAAAAAAAAAAAAAGTGATAAAGAACGGAAAATGAGGCATCCTCTTGCAGTGTATCAAGTGTTATGTATGGCAAGAGCCATTTATTCACTCAAGATACATTTCTTAAGTTTTCAACTTAAATTGAGCAAGGAATGAAAAATGGTTCGTAATTCAGAAAGGCAAAGTACATCTGACTTTGTAGAAACGTACACTATTTTGATGGCAGAAATGTCCAGCCCTATTTTGTATGGTACGTAAAATTAGCTGTATTTTATGTACATTGTAAATTATTTTTTATCTTTTGCATTTTGATTAATGCTTACCTATACTTTGTTTTAGGAAAAACCACGATGAATTTGTTTTTCTCGGTTGAAAATAAAGCAGTGTTCCACAGGAAAGCGTTTCTTCATTGGAAGTAACTGCTGTTTTTATACATGCTAGAAGAAAGCTATTTTATATGAACGATACAACTGAAACAACTGTAAAATTAACGCAGGAGTTTCATGGTTTAATTACAGCAGATGAATAACGGAAACAACTTTCATGCAAAAACACGGAAAATTGTACCCGCACTGTAAAAAGATATCTTAAAAAGAAAACACCCCTAATAATTTTAATACTCCTGTCTTGCTAAATAATTAAATATTATTTCTTGCTGTCTGTATTTCAATATTAAGCCAGAATTAAAAAGAATTTTAATGATTTAGTCACGAATCAAGCGGTAGTCAAATTAAGCACTTTTCTTAATCTTTCGGGTCTACTCAGCACGAGTAACATCATCGTAGGAGGATAACATTTCTTATGTAAGTAAGCTACAGTGATTTAAAAAGAATTAGAGGGTATGCGTTTGAATATTTAAATATATATATATATATATATATATATATATATATATATATATATATATATATATATATATATTGCTCTTATAAGGGACAACCTGGTCACCACATATCAAATAGTATTGGTGTTAAATTCAAGATTTTTGAAAATCCGTGTAAAAATTTCTCTTTAGCTTACGTAAATGATGTTCTACTTTTACACGGAGGGACTATCAAAATCCTATTTCATTATGAGGCTACATAAATGGTGGATTGTCTGCAAATTACTTTAAAAACTTTTATATAAATTCTGTTAACTTCTCTTATAGGTAGAAGTGTGTTATGAACTACTTTTTAAAGATATTGATTTGCTATAATAAGTCTGAATGTTTACCCTTAACCCAGAAAATTTTGTCAGTTCATGAAATCTATAATCGTACTTTTCACAAACTGCTTGCGAGAAAAACAAAAGCCTGTAGCGGAACTGTACACATAGTGACTGATATGACGTTGTAGAGATTCATCCCGCTATCCGGTTGTCTATGTGTTTGTTTGCGCATCACCCGAAATTAATGGGCAGATTTTAACAAAGCCTCGCAGTTATACTTTAGGTCATTGGTAAGGATACAAGATACTTTCTATCCAGATTAGTTACACATATTCCTAATGTTATAGAGGCTAAAGCAATGCAAGAAAGTAAAATTAAAAATTTATGTCTCTATCATCGTAACGGGAAAAAATTAATGAAAGGATTTTGGCCAAACTACAAACATTGTAAGCTTATATACCTGGGTAACGTCAGGATATTTTTTTTAACCAGATTAATAACTAGCAGCTTTACGACCAAAAAGTAGAGAAATATGCATCCAAATAAGACCTTAAAAAACTGTTAATATGACAAAATATGACCAAACATTTAAATTTACTATGTATATTAAAAAATGCCCAATTATACAAAATTTATTTTGTCTCGTATTGTCGCTTTCATGGAACCAGCATTTTTTGCTACCGTACACTCACTGCCCCATTGGGAAATTACAATTTCTCCAAAATTAGTTTCATGTTCTCTAAAAGAATAGATTACTAGATTTTTACTTTTGAAAATGTGAATTTATTATAAATTTGTACCGAATTAGTGTACATACTATTGTTTATTCGGGTGGGAGGGGATATTCTCCACCTGCCCGAAACTGGTAGTGACCTGTTGAAATTTGTTTTAATTACTTCGTTATAAAGCAATATTCACGTTTTGCGTTCTCCTTTTTCGGAAAAGTTGCCACGAATTAAATTTAAAATGTCGAAATATGAGACACCCCGCAACCGCGAAATGATAGCAGCACTGCAAAAATGACAAAAAATATCAGTACAGGGATTATATCAACCTAAAAATATTTGTTTTGCAATAGCAGTCGTGGTTAGTTTGAAATTCGGCCTGGACCAAGGGTAAAACCTTTACGGGAAATTCGTTCTGAGGCATCCATCTCAGAAATGACGCATTTGTTTACAACGGAAGCAATCGATTGTCGCTAATTGCTTGTATCGATTTTAAGATGTCGAGCCTTGTTGTACTCGAAAAATATTTTCTATCTGTTAATTTCGTGTGACGTTTTCCAACGGAGTGAAGCTAAAACGGCAAGAAAATATTACATCGAAGAATTAAACCATCATTTAAAAAAGATCGTTATTGCTTTTGCAGCGCCGATGGCATCTAATAGTTGCGCGTCGCTCTCATGTTTCGGCATTTTTAATTTAATTCATGGCGATTTTTCCGAAAAAGAAGAACGCAAAACGTGAAGATGACATTATAACGAAGCAGTTAAAACAAATTTCAACAGGTCAGTACCAGTTTCAGGCAGGTGGAGAATGTCCCCTTCCACCCGTTTATGCTATTCGATGCCAATATTGCATTAAATTACATTATGCATCTCCACGTTGTCGAAGAGGAATTTACTCCTGTTGTCACTTAAAACTGTCTTGAATCGTGAAAATTTTCGTTCGACATCGCGCACTAAAACAGAGTCAAGTCTCTTCTATTTAATTGTGGATAGTCTTCAGTCAAAACAGATTCACCCCCATGTAAAATTTACATTTTTTTTTCAGTATTCACACTCGAACATTAAACAAGTTTATTCTTTAGCGAACTAGCCACCCTGCTCCCTGCTTGACCTATCTCGGTTTCCGCAGTTTTAACGACTGTTGCATTGTCAAGATTAGAAGGCGGGCGGAAAATTAATGTGCCAGATGTGAAAGTCGGGTTTCGAGCCTACAAAAATCCCCGCCTAGACAGGGATTTGAACTGGAGACCTGGTGTTCCCTAGTTAGACACGTTAACCACTAAGCCACCAGACCGCTCCAGTATCTTTACTAATATTTTAAATCTGAAAGTAAATCTGTCTCTCTGTCTGTCTGTTTGTTTGTTACGTTCTCAGGCCTAAACGGCTAATACGATCATGATGAAATTTGACAAGGCGATGGTATTTGCCTTTATGTAGGTCATAGGATACAATTTTCTGTAAAGATAATACATATTGTCATGGAATTATGAAAAAACTATCTTAACTGTGAAATACAGAGGCATAATATGTATATGTCTCTGTAATACTTAACAACAGAGTGGACTGGTAGCGCAGTGGATAAGGTTCTTGCTTCCTATAGTTACCTGTATATCCTCTTTTTAAGAATTGTTTTCATCGCATGAGCCAAGCCCGGGAATTCCATCATAAGGATTACGTGTTAAAATATAGGTCGCATAAATTCAGAGGTGGAATGTGTGGCAAATCGTAGACGGCCAACAGTGTTGTAAGTGTATACTTTATTTACAAACTACTGGCTTTCTCTCGCAGGCAGTTATATAAAGTTATATATCCGAAAGTGAGGGAGCCCAACAACCAAGTGCGGTGTGTCCGCTGCGGGGGAACCCACAGCGTTGTGGTCTGCACGCGTCCGGGTGAAGTCACGCCGACATGTGCAAACTGTGGGGGTAATCATGCGGCGTGCTAAGGTGTATGCGCGGTCAGGAAGAAGCTGCAAGCCTCCAACCTAATCACACCCAGACTACAGAAGAAGAAAATTGACGCGAAAAGTACACCACGAAGTCAACCCTCTGTCGTCCAAGATGCCGCAGACTACTACTACAGAGCTAAGCGGAGGTCCACCACAAGAATCAAAACTGCTGCGGCCATGACTGTCACCAGAAACCGGACAATCAGTTGGGGAAAATCGACGATGATCCCCAACTGAACACACGTACCCATAGGGGGTTGTTAAGATAAGGGCGCCGACGGCGTCCATAGCCATTTTTTCCCCAACGCGAAATAAAATATGTCCCCAAAAACCACCCAACCTGAAAAATAACAGTAAAGTTGCTAATGGCAATGGGGCTGTACAGAAAAGTCATTGCGGCAGCGAAAAAAAAATATATTTTTGTTACGTTTTGAGGACTAAATGGGTATACTGACATTGATGGAACTTGACAAAGAAATACTTTATATCTTTAGGATGGACACAGTATAATTTTTCCTGTATTAATAACAGATTTAGTAATGAAGTTGTCATAACTTTTTGAATGGTGACAGACAGACGGACTCGTGTGTAATTCTGTAATGATAAATTGGTCAATCAGACTGTGCTTCTTTCACACTCAGATAGCGTGTGATATGTTAGTAAATTTCATTTACAGACAAAACTTATTATTTAGTATAGATGTTGAATTGCGCTGCACTGTACTATTGCTTTCTGTCTGCCTAAATGTTTCTGGCATCAGTTTGTCCTCTTCTTTGCCTTGCCTAGCAGGCGTAAACTAGACCTTAGGTGTAGCTCTAGCAGAGCACGAGCAGCTTAAGTTATAAGAACCCAAGAATCTGATGCTCATGCTGAAGAAAGGAGAGAACAAGGCTGAAATTGAAGCTGCCCACAACTAACCCCCCTCCCCCCTTCCCCTCCTTCGTTCTTTTTCTGTTTCTAAACATGTTAAAAATTGATTCTCTTCATGAGACAGGTAATACGGTAGAATGATATAATGATGGCGTTCCCGTCATTTTATACTAACTCAATGTTGTTTGGGACAAATCTAACGTTACTTACTGCTTTCTGTATCCAATTCTATCAATAAAATTTTAAGTTCACGCGTACGAATTCGTGAGTAACTACTAGTGCATTTATAAACACACAAATAAATAAATAAACCTGTCCGTATACTCTCCAGGCACGTATGTCTACAGGGAAGGTACGAGAAGAATACTGAAGTACAGATCGTGGTGGTGTAACGGTTAGCGTTCTGGCCTCGCATTCGGGAGGACGGCGGTTCGAATCTCCTTCCGGGCATCCAGATTTGGGTTTTCCATGGTTTCCCAAATCACTCCAGGCAAATGCCGGGATGCTTCCTTCCCATTCCTTACCCTCCCATCCTTTCCCGTCTCTAAAGACCTCGCTGTTAAGAGACGTTAAGCAATTTAAAAAAATACTGAAGTTTATCTGTACGTCAGCCTCTGTCATAAAATGTTCGAATTAGTTGGAGTGCGCGAAGTAGCGGTTCTAGCTGTTTCTACGAAACTATTTGCGATGTTTTCCGCCGTGTTATGAAATGTTCCATTCAGGAAGACTTGCAATTCTATTAGTTTTCCGGGCCGATTCCCAATACGGGATTATTTGCAATTTGTAATGCCATAACCGTCTGCTAGCTGGTTGGCTCACATTCATCATATATATTATTTCTCAAATGTATTTTTATAGGAACGCCATATCTACCTTAATACTTCAAAATTAATGATCGAGACATTATTTTGAAGATTACGCTTCACGATAATGACGAAAAACAAACAAATTGTTTGAAATTAATATTTTAATTGGAAAATTTATTTTAAAAACTCTTTATAAACACCGTATTTATATAAAGAATGTAGACGGCACCATCTGTTGACAATATCTATAACTAACATGCACGACAGCAGACAGTTGAAGTTGTTTCCATTCTTTAAATAATGTATAAGGCGCCAATTTAATTTTTCAAAAGGCATTTTTAGTCGGTACGCCGAACGAGCTTATGGAATTTGTTATAATTTGTAAGTTGACTCAAAATAAGATGGCAAAAGTGATGATGTTTTCACTGAACGGCTACTTAAATTGGGTTTCCATTTAACGACGATTTAATGCACAAAAACTGATGATTGTACAACAATTAATGATTATGTGATTTCCAATTTGTTACCTGTCCAACATGAAGAAATAAAATTCTACAGTACCCCATAGAATTCATGAAGACCGTAAATTCTTCTGGTTTACCACCTCATAAATTGATTTTATTATTTTAATTACAAATCTTAACGCTAATCATGGAATAATTAATGGTGCAACTCACTTAGCCGAATCGTCATCAGTTCTAAATTCATTCACTCCGATAAAACTATGCTCATACCTCGCATTAACCTCACACCTTCTGATACAAGCGTGGCTTTCCAAATGATAAACCTTTGCTGTGGCAATTATTAAAGCACAAGGTCAGATGCTTTAATGAACATGATTGTATTTACCAGAAACTATTTTTCGCATGTAAACATATACGTTACTAGTTTCACTGATATTAATGTTCGTGTTTAAGACACATACGGTCAAAAGGTAAACGATGATCACATTATAACTGCTAACACTGTTTTCAAAAAAGATTTGTAAAGTAAAATAGTTTAAAAAAAAATACATTTGACAAAGCCAATATTTATTTTTTAAATACCTATTTTTTAAATGTTTTACAATTATGTAAACAATTCTATATTACTACTCTTCAAAATAAAATACCTTTCATTTATAAATACTTATTTCCACATTATTATAGTACCATTTGGTGACTGATCACTATATTGTGCGAAATATTCACACGGATCAGCTAGTTATTATGTAATATTATGCATTCTTATTAAGCTGTACTTTTGCAAATCATCCAAAGACATTATTCCGATGTAACACGCAAGTTTGAGGATTTAATAATATTATTTACAGTAAAATTATAGAATATCACTTTAAAATAATCTTCATGAAATCAAGAGAACAACTTTCTATCAGGTACAAATCATCTGCTATCAATGGAGCGACTGCAGAACTTAATCAGCCAGTGTTATTGAGTGTTTCAGTGGATCAGGAGAGATGTGTGTTCAATTTATGGCGATAGTGGTTACCGTTTGCAGCCTGTTTTCCATTATCGTGCAGAATAAAACTGCTACGTTACTAAATTTACTCGACAGTTATGAACAATAAGTTTATATTTAAGCCTTTTCTTGCTGGATTTGTGCATAAATAGGTATTGTTGTTTTATGGTAATTACTATTAAATTTGGTTTATATTTTTTCTAATTGTTCATAACTTATCGCATTGCCAGACAGAATCGAGAAGACATAGTAAAAGTGATAAATTTTTCTCTTAACTTTCTTATTGCATAGTATTTGTTTTGGTCTTTACGTCAGCATCTTGGTAATAAGGAGCAGAAAAGGAGTTTGGGTGGGGGAAGGCAAATACACCTAGAAATAATTTAATAGTGTTAAAATTCAGGCATTTACGGGTTATATTATAAGCCATTGTCAAACAATCAATAACGCAGAGGAGAAAATGGCTTCAGACGTTAAGGTTTTGCAAGATTTACATAATTTTTTGTCTGGCTCAATTAGGTCAGTGAACTTCTTAATGTGGATGAAAAAAGACTACCTAGTAGCATGGTGGGTAAACGGTTAACGTTCTGGCCTCGCATTCGGGAGGACGCGGGTTCTAACCCCATCCGGGCATCCAGATTTGGGTTTTCCATGGTTTCCCCGAATTACTCCAGGCGAATGCCGGGATGCTTCCTTCAAAAAAGGTCATGGCCAAATTCCTTCCCGTTCCTTGCCCTCAGTCCCATCCCGCCTCTAGTGATCTCGACGTCGACGAGGCGTGAAGCCACAAGCAAAAATAAAAAAAATAAAAAAAAACCGTAGTCATGCAGCTGGGGGCAATGTAAAAGAGACTATTCTAAGCTGCCATATGATATTACGTCGATGAAAATGAGATCACAGAAAGGAAGGATAAAATCTCGGATGAGTTTAACTGCTATAGCCGAAGGGTAGCCGGTTTCATAGGGAGCTGACTTATGACCAGCACACAGATACGCGCGTATTGTTTGTAGCCGATTTTTCCTGCACATCTCTAAAAGATTAGAAGTTATCACTGCTCGTTCATATCACCCGTCACTGGCAAACACAAAAGGCCCCCCACGCCCAGTTTCTCACACAATGCTCATAGAACAGCGTTAAGTGCCGAACTATAGAGGGGCTTCAAATCGCACCCTACCTAAATCGTAAATTCCGCAATACACAACAGCTGCAGCAGGTGCCCTGTTTGTATGTGTGTGTGCTCGTAAATGGAAACGGCAGGGTGATCGTTTACAACGTAACGTTCACTCATTCCATTATTTGTGACATCACGGTTTGCCTTCTCCTTTCATTTCTGTTGAATTCCATCAGCTTGAGCGGTCAAACCACTCGGAAAAACTTGCGACGTATTCATCTTTGTACGTGTTTCTTTCAATTAGCCTGCCACAGAAAGCATAATTCACAGTTTGTTGTGGAAAAAGCAAGATGAGCTATACTAGCGAGTTTTTTTACACACCACACAAAATTTAAAAAAAAGTACATACATTCCTTCGTTTCTTTTGTTTGCATCCTCAAATTCTCTTGCGCTCTGATTACAACAAATTTTTTTTCTTTTAATTCGTTTTTCAAATTTCCAGTGAATTAAATATGACTATACATCTTATGTCCTCGCACCCTATCCTTGATTTTAAAGCAATATAGTGAATCATGTGATAAATACTCATTTTTCTCTAATATATTTAATTTTTTGACGAATAAACCTATTTTTTGCAATTGCAAACTATAGAACGTAAGCCGTGTCAATGTACGTTCAAACATTTTGTGGATTAAAATTAACTCAAAACGTTTTTCAGATAGATAAATCGGTGCTCGAATACTATCAACGTCAGCAACTTAAACAGAAATTTTGTTAAAGAATTGGTTCACAACACATAGCTTATCACAGAGAAGGATGATGAGGAAACTTTAACTACGAGTGTTACACGAACCGAAGTGTCAAATGTCGTTGGATGGGAGGATGCAAATATCAGATTACGGCAGCACCTCAGTAGAAACGTATAAATATTCCAAACAATGTCGGAACTTTCATATGTACCCTCGTGAGTCATGTGAAAGGTGTCAAGGGTGTGCCGTGACTATGCACTTTTAAATATTACTTTCACCGTGGACAACCCTATATCCGAGCAGGTCTACGTAATGATCGAGACCAGAGACGTATGCGTAGAGGTTGCATTGTTGACAGACAAGCATCAGCGCGTCAAAGAATAGCAACACTAACGTGGCCTTGTTGATGGTAAAGCGAAAATTGTCGTTGATGGGATATTGGAGCAGAAAGCAATGCAACTGCTTCTGCTAACAAATCACCATGTCGTGAACATATCAGTTGGATCCTAAATGACCGGAAAAAGATTGCGTGATGAGATGAGCTACGATTCAAGTTGGTAAGAGGTAATGGTGAGGTTGCAGTGTGGTGCAGACCTCACGAGGTCATGGATCCAGGTTGCCAGGAAGGCATTATATAAACTGGTAGTGGGTCATAATGGTACGTGTTGTACTGACATGGCATAGACTGGGTAGATAGATAGATAGATATGTTCACTTTGTTCCCATGTGAGAATAATCTCGGGGATGTGGAACAGTACATACACTTATTAGTAATGTCAATATTACTATATAATTGATAATATTATATACTGACAAGAAGTTAGTTATGACCCATTAGTATAACCAATATTTCCTGTAATCTACAAATACAATCCCGAGTTAGTTAATACTTATTATGTGGAACAGTGTATAAACTTGTTACCAGCATCTAACAACCAGTTATTTTCTTACCAACCAGTTACCACAACTCATAAGCAGTCAATTACTTAAAAACCTGTTAGTATCATAATTTTTTATAGCAGTTTTTGTGTGCATGCTATCCCATGTTAGTTACTATATATGAGTGAAATTTTGTAAACAGTGTAATTACTTCATTTGTGAAAAGTTTCAACAGAAAGAAAAACCATATATCATTTTAGTAATTGTGGACAACTTTGTCACCTTTCCCTTTCATACACCATATATACTATGTTATCAGTCATTCTTAGTTACCAAATTCCAAGAAGAAAATTCTTTTACATAGTAAAATGGATTCTGAAGCAGAAACTCTTTCAGTTTGGAGTTTCTGCTTCAGAATCCATTTTACTCTGTAAAAGAATTTTCTTCTTGGAATTTGGTAACTAAGAATGACTGATAAAATAGTATATATGGTGTATGGAAGGGAAAGGTGACAAAGTTGTCCACAATTACTAAAATGGACAAAGTAAACCGACCATTAAATGGTTCCGTTCAGCTACTTTGAAACCATGTGATGCTATTCATGGCCTTATTGATTCCAAACAACGATGGAATCTTCCAGGACGGAAAGGCACAGTAACATCAGGCCAAAACCGTTCGCGATTGATTTGGGAAACAAACTTGGATAATTTAAGCCGATCATTTGGCCAAGTACATCGCCATACCGAACATATCTGGCAGACGATTGAAGGATCAGTTCATACAGGCAATACTTCCGCAATTACAGAAAGCTATACAGGAAGCATTGTTGGACATTTCTTCAGGGAACTTAGGAAGACTTGTTGAGTCAATGCGACGTAGTGTTAGTGCACTTCGGCGGGAAAAGGACTTTTGGTGCTTTATTGTATCTCAAACAATGGTTATAAATACGTTACAGGCATTCAGCCTAGTTATTTTGACCTTATTGGTACTCAATCAATTGCCTTGACAAAGAAATAACTAGGTTTTGAGTGCAGTTTAATGAATTCAAATAAGTTGGAACTAGCATTTCCAGCCTCCTCTTCAATAGGTAACTTTAAATCTAAATATCTGACATGTTATTTGTCTTCATACCTCAACGGCTTCAGAAGTCTAAAACGACTCGAGCACTGGTAGTAGGGCGTTAGAAATAAGCAAAAATGACAAAATTCTTGATCTGCTCTGCTTTTTAATTCGATCCCTCACCCCGACATCTGTTTGGAGGGGAGCGTTTTACACCAATCGTAGGGTTTATCTATGCTGTCAGCCGCCACCGCAAGTCCATACTGGGCTGCTGATTTCTAGCGATCTTCTAGTTCCCACAGTGACTGACTACAATTTATATTACGTCCAAATGTTGATAGATTGTTACAGTTTAATTCTTTATAGGTCTGAATTTGTTGTCTGCTTCATCTTGACTACTGTATTGTTCACTGGCTTTCAATTAAAAATTGTTAACTAATTTACAGATGAGTTCGGTGAATGTTTCCTTCAGGGTAAGACTGAAAAGTATTTGAATGTGGATGCTAACACGACAGTGCTTGCTGTGGAGTGATTTGGGACATGCCTTCACATATATTATAGTCATTTCAAACTGTTCATCGTCACTACTCCGGCCATCTTTGAAGAACGGCGAACTGCCGCTCACATTGTACAGTTACCGCGCCTCAACGACGTGGACGACGGTGCGGACATTTCATCCATGTAGTTGTTACAAAACATTTGCATTTCGTCTGCAGCTCGGCTGATTTATTGCTGAAGGGTGTCTCTAAAAGTGTGCCGTCGTTTCTGATTACGGTGACGTGTGCGGCCATTACCTTGGTCCGCGCACATTAGCACTAACTCTGGACAAGTGAGCCGCCGCTGGCGTTGTGTCAGCGGCCGCGCTATTGTGCTGAGGATGGTAACGAGCCGGCGTAGATCAGACCGTCCTCTCTGACGGCCCCGCCACTGACTGACGCGATGGAGATTGAGCGCCCCATTACAGTCGGCCGCAAATTACTGTCTTCCGCCCGCGGACCGGACGATTGTCTCTCCCACTGTTGTACCGTGAGCGGGGCACTGGCTGGCACTTCAATTCGGATGACTGGGTACGGCAACATGTCACACACCGGTAGCTGCATGTACTGCACAGTCAGATAAATATTCTGGCAAAAGCCATGGCTGTTTCCTCAGATTTTAACTGAAGATGACAGTGAGAAAGTGACGAAACGTTTTCGTATGTAATTTGAAAAATAAGCTCATTATGGCTGGTTACAGCAACATGTCACACATCGGTAGCTGCATGTATTGCACAGTCAGATAAATATTCTGGCAAAAGCCATGGCTGTTTCCTCAGATTTTAACTGAAGATCACAGTGAGAAAGTGACGAAACGTGGTCGCATGTAATTTGAAAAAGAAGCTCATTATGGCTAGGTACAGCAACATGTCACACACCGGTAGCTGTATGTACTGCACAGTCAGATAAATATTATTGAAAATGCCATGGCTATTTCCTCAGAGTTTAACTGAAGATTGAGAAAGTAACGAAACGTTGTCGCATGTAATTTAAAAAAGAAATCCATTATGGATGGATACAGCAACATGTCACGTACTGCACAGTCAGATGAATATTCTGGCAAATGCCATGGCAATTTCCTCAGAGTTTAACTGATGATAACAGTGAAAAAGTGACGAAACGTTGTCGCATGTAATTTGAAAAAGAAGCTCATTATTGCTGGTTACAGCAACATGTCACACACCGGTAGCTGCATATACTGCACAGTCAGATAAATATTCTGGCAAAATCCATGGCTTTACCGTCAGATTTTAACTGAAGTTGACAGTGAGAAAGTGACGTAACGTTGTCGCATGTAAAGTGAAAAAAAAGTTCATTATGGCTGGGTACAGCAACATGTCACTGTAGCTGTACGAAATGCACAGTCAGATAAATATTATGGCAAATCCCATGGCTATTTACTCAGAGTTTAACTGAAGATCACCGTGAGAAAGTGACGAAACGTTGTCGCATGTAATTTGAAAAAGAAGCTCATTATGGCTGGGTACAGCAACATGTCACACACCAGTAGCTGTATGTACTGCACAGTAAGATGAATATTCTGGCAAACGCTATTTTCTTAGAGTTTAACTGAAGATGACAGTGAGAAAGTAACGAAACGTTGTCGCATGTAATTTGAAAAAGAAGCTCATTATGGCTGGGTATTGCGTCATGTCACACACCGGTAGCTGTAGGTATTGCACAGTCAGATGAGTATTCTGGCAAATTCCATGGCTATTTCCTCACATTTTAACTGAAGATGACCGTGAGAAAGTGACGAAACGTTGTCGCGTGTGATTTAAAAAAAGCTCATTATTTGTGAACAATATCGCGAGATTTGAAAAGCGGCAAAAAATTCTTCCTTTTCCAGACGTTTAGATCAAAGGCTAAGGTCAACCTCAGGGTCAGAGAGTCTCTAGCAGACTCAGTAGCAGGCTTGTCCCCTGAAGAAAACCTTAGGCTTTGATCGAAACGTCGAGAAAATGAGGAATGTATGGTCGCAGTGTTATTTACAACATCATGACTCCTGCGAAAACCTCACAAAATTTATAAGCTCATTATTTGATATACACGAGTATACAACAAAATTTTGTTTTTCAAGCACAACTTTTTGACAGACCCTGTGTGCCATGTCCAGGCACTGTTTGTTAGCAAAATTTATAAACTGTTTAGAACGAAAATTTTGTGATATATCCACGAAGACTTCTTAATAGCTAGCGCATTATTACTTGTCAGTGTGTCCTGCTCCTGTACCTTTGATGGTAACACAGCATAAGGTCGTGACTATACACCGAGGTTCTCTCCTCGCATCCGGCAGGACGGTGGTTCGAATCCCCGTCCGGGCATCCAGATTTGGGTTTTCCATGGTTTCCCAAATCACTCCAGGCAAATGCCGGGATGCTTCCTTCAAAAGGCCATGGCCGAATTCCTTCCCATTCCTTGTCCCCATCCTTTCCCCCCATCCTTTCCCGTCTCTAAAGACCTCGCTTTTGAGAGACGTAAAGCAGTTAAAAAAAAAAAAAAAAAAAAAAAAAAAAAAAAACGTGACTATACAGGGTGCTTTAAAATGTTTTTACAAATTTAAATGCATATTAAAATCTATTATGATAACATTCTAACTTTATTAACGCTATCTCTTTTGTATTTACATTAAAATTCTTCAAAATTGATCCCAAACGCACAAACAGTTGTCCAGATGTGGATGCACCATAATTTTGTACGCTATATCCTTTGTATTGACGTTGCAATTCTTCAAAATTCGACCTATAAATCGCTGTCTAGAATTAACTCTACCTATGACACTTTGTAGCAAACCACCTCAAATTTTATACGGAATATTTGATGGACCGGCCACACCTGAACTATGCTGTGAGCGGGTGAATGTGAAAACGGTAGTGCTACTTGGGAAAGGCATTAGTTCTGCCTTGGGGGTTGTGCCTGTAAAAACTACTGTTAGGTGGGGCTTTACTAGAAATGGCTTACACCTTAATAGAAGGGGCAAGGAGTTACTGACCCAGACATCAGTTTCTGGATATGCCATGTCGGGTGTCACTTATGCAAATGCGGCGTAGATTCTAGTTTTAAGCTGAGACAGATTTGCAAATATAAGCAGAAAAAATATTTGATCTTGAGTGAAACTGTATTAAAAATAAGTCCAGGTGTTGTCAAGTCTAGGTGGCCATGAAAACTTGTCCCAAATAGTCAATCAACCAATTGTGAACAGATACTGTGACCGGAATTAGTTGGTGCGGCATCAACTTGGTAATAAAGGGAAATATTTTTTTCTATTCATGATCTGAGGAAATTTTAAAGCGTGTATACGTACTCTTTACTGTGTTAAAATGCGAGCCCCACACACATTGGATATGTTATGAGTTTAAAACACATTCTCTTTTGGATTGTCGCGAATAAGTTCCAGCAATTGATGTAAAATCATTCCACCTCATATCCTTCAATAGAATCCATCTACTAAAAGCAAGTCTCGAATCATTTTATGAGTGGCAATAAACCAATCGTCCTAATGGAATCTCGACCTGGCGATTTCACTCACTGGAAGGCAGTTCCATTACTTCCCGTCAGGACCCTTTGAAATACATGCACCTTTGGACTAACGCATCAGAAGGCAGTCGACATATCTTGACACTCACCATATCTGAGAATGCATTACAATAAATTTTTGTTGAAATGTACTGTACCTTCCAAGATTATTATGCCGTGTTTATCCGACATTAAAATTATTTTTCTGGTCTCCTTGTATTATTTTCTACATTTCTTTATGATATACCCCAATGAACTAATTTTTATATCACAGCTATAAATTAGACACGCTTTTTGTATCAGTGGTCAAGCCCCCTCTGCGATTATTCTGAACTGAAAAAATATTTCTGAACCGTGTGGAGATCACATTTCTCAATCGCTTAATCTCAGCCGATAAAAAACTGGATCAGCAAAAAAACAATTTCTGAAGAAGGAACGAAGTCTTTCTCGGCGTTGAGAATGGATGTAGTCTTCTCGGGAGACTAGCCGAGTAAGTAAGATGTTTCCACACGATATTTCGGCGATCTCTTCTGGTGAAGATGGCGACGGAGTCTGAGATCGCCGAAATATCGTGTGGAAACATCTTACTTACTCGGCTAGTCTCCCGAGAAGACTACATCCAATTTCTGAAGAAGTCAACAATTTTTCTCAAGACTTAGCATAGACATCAGATCTTGCTGGCTATTGTAAAACGAGTTTTGCCTTACATGCACGCATTTTTTCTAGGATTATGTGGATCATCTATGGTTTCAACACTTGTTCCTTTGCCAAGTAATGCTAGAAAATCGATTTTAACAGGCTATCACCTTTCCGATACTAAGCTCGCTCGTATGGCTATCAGTGGATAACTGATGAAATTATGTTTCAAATCCTACACCATTTCTATACTTCGACATGGCTTCTTGATAGGTGTAGGCTGGTATGTAGCTAGTTTTTGTTGCACAGATTCAACCCAACGCTGGATTTCAATAACCATTATGACACTATGGTTTTAGTACGGAAATCGCTAAAACGAGACGATACCTGTCAATTGAGATCATAACGGATGCTACGAACGTGGCGAAAAGAACCACAAGTGTTGACACGGTAAGCGATACCATCTCCACCATGCGCAACAAAGTCTTTGACTTTTTGATAATGGGAGTATGCTGTCACTACATTATTTTTTACAATATTACCAATTGGGACCTTGTAGTTGGACAAGTGAAGAACACCTTATAAAATTATATTGTTTTCAAGATTTAAAATAAAAATTTGATAATCAATCTCATTTATAAACATTTACACAGTTTTAATTTATAATATTTAGATTAATAATTCCCTTTTCTTTAGTATCAACTTAAATGCTTCTGCTCCTTGTATTAAACATTTATTCACAAAACTAACAACACAATCCATATTTCCTGTAGTTCCACCAATTTATATACGCACTTCATACATATACTTATTCTTGCCTTTTCTCACGTATAATATTAGACACATTAGTTTTCACAAAAACCCAGACCATATATTGTCGTTTTGTACAACAATGCCAAACAATCTCTGACCTCACCTACAGCGATTTTGCTGCTTTACGTCAGCCAAATATGTAATTGGCAGCTCAGCATGGAATGAATGGATGTCAAGATGTGTCACCTTATCAGTTACACAGATAAAAAACGTAAATATTGTTTATGATTAGAGGATGGGATCAGAATTTCTTGTTGAAGGCTTGGAGTGTAAATATCTTTCCCTAACTCTACTGTACAGAGCACATTGGGCAGGTGATTGGAAAATGTTACAAATTCCTTCATTTACTGGAGAAGGTGATGTGGGGATATACCATAGATGTCAGGGAACTGGGTTACAAAACTTTGGTAAAATCATTGGTTGAATATGGTCGTGTAGTTTGGGTCCCACAGTTTGGATATCAAATACAGGAGTTGGAGAGTGTGCAAAGAATAGCAGATAGATTTGTTTGTGAAACGAGAACCCAGTCAGTAACTGATATGATAAAGGAGTCATTTGAAGACATGAGGAGGGTGAAGAGAGTGCTGCAAATGTACAAGGCGTATGTTTGTAATGGTACCAGAGGTTGTAACAAATTGCCAATTGAAGTGATGAATAATATACCAAAAATGCTGAAAGAATTTAAAATTAAAATTTGTAAATCGCAGAAGTAGAGGGGAGAGGAATTTAATACACAAATTATATAAGATAATAAAAAAAATGGTTATTTAGTTGACAGTAAATTTTGCCACCGGAGCGTGTTCCCAAACGCAATTAAATTAAATAATTAATAAGGGGAAACAGCTTACTTAGTCAAAGAAAATATGGACACAAACATTAGTTCAAACGTCTTCGAAAATTTCCTTCGTTAGTAAAACAATTTTTAATGCAGAGCATAGATTTGGAGCTTCCAGGTCAAAATTAATTACCTTATTTTATATGGTTTTATGTAGTGATCCCCAATTAGAATAAAATTTGTACATAAATCTACTTCAGCGCTACCTGCGTTAGTTACACACTAATGAGAGTAAAATAGTTTGCTAGAACTATGTCTATGTAATCTTAATTGAATGTATATAGACCTGAACCTCTAAGTCACTCATGAGATATATAAAGCTATTGGTTCACCGGTAAGCAGATATGATAATAATTGATGGAACTGCTTGATGGAGTTACAGTACTGTGAGGTGTAGTCAGCTATTGTTGAGGGCTCGCAGCAACATGCGACATACGTGGTCGATTACGGATGCGACCGCCCACGCTGTACACGCATTACCAACGTAATTACATGTATCGCGGTATTACGACCTGAAACAGCAGGTCGAGCTGTAATGAGCGACCCTAATACCACCACAGCCTCTGAGTACTGTCCCTAATACGCTCCAAGTGGCCCAAAAAAAAAACTAAAATAAAAGTATGGTTTACAAAACATGCTTTGCAGCAATGTGAACTAAAAATGTTAAAAATACTCTTAAATTTTAAAAATTTTGTGCTACAGCGATAATATGTCCCATAATTCAGTATAACTTATACTTCTTTTGAATAAGCTTAAAATAAGAATAAGGTGATTGAACAAAAAATTACTTTGGTATAAAAAAAAAAGCGTGGGGTGTTGGATATCAGTTGTATTAAATTTTTCATTGCTAGCCATTCGTAACGGTGGAATCATTATGAAAAGTATGAAGAGAACACTACATTAAAGATATTTTTTGGACTGTAGTCATATTTGAAGCTATTAAAAAAATATACTACAAATATACTGAAAACGTTATTTTTTAACTTTTTAGTTGACATTGCTACAAAAACTTGTTTTTTAAGTTATTTAAGTTATAATATTTTTTGATTAGTCTTGAAATAAAATTGAAGATGTAAGCATTGAAGACACTCGAGTCTTTGCATTTCACGCGTGGCAGCGAAGTTAAACATGCTTCATCCATGTTCGCATAACCTAACACTATTATTTAATCTAACATTATACGGAACACTCCCTATTACTTTGGAGCAATCAAGTTCTTCTATTTGGAGTCCATTCACTAGTAGCTCGATAAGCCTGTCCAGCAGCAAAAACACTAACTACTTGAATTATAAGTACTTGTTTAATATAGAATTTTTAAGTTCGTGTTTCCTTAAAAATATGCTGATTCTTTCATATCTGTTCTGTTAAGGTAATGAGAATACGAAGGGCAGTCAATAAGTTCCCGGAATTTCATTGTAACTCTTTATTAACAAAACTTAAGCACAGATTTACTTAATCTCCTTCAAGGTAGGCTCCTCCTGAACACACACACACTTGCTCCACCGCTCCTGCCATTGCTGGAAACAACGATGAAATTCCTGTTTTGGTATCTTCCGAAGTACAGCCGTCCATGAGAGATCCCCACTTCTTGTGCCATCTCGTCGATGATCATTCTTCGATCTGATCTGATTAACTGTTTCACTTGCTTGACCATTGCTTCGTTTCTGGAGGTTGAAGGTCTCCCACTGCGAATCTAGTCTTCCAGCGATTCCTGCCCACCATTAAATCTTGAAAACCACTCTTAAACGGCTGTTTTCTTTAACGAATCGTCACCGTAAGCTGTTCGTATGGCTAACAAAGTCTTTGAAGCAGATTTTCCTAATCTGCACATGAAATGTTCGCCCTTTGCTCAAACTGCGACATCGCGCCAACTGATTACTACACAGACCTATCTTCAGCTACAATGCAGTCACACTGCGTGTTCAGACTTGTCAAATTCATAACAATTGCATCACAAATGCCAACACTACGACAGAATTCCAGGAACGTTTTGACTGCCCCTCGTACCAGGACGTAGCAATGAAATTATTGTATTATCATCGGTTCCTAATATGTGTGCGAAATTTAAAATAATTTGGACGCATGGAACTGGGTATTTTATTCTTTTATTTACGTACTTAATAAAAATTAAGGGACTTGATTAATTAAATAATGAGTTAGAGAAGTTCATGCAACACCAAAAAAAGATAGCTGCTACTCATGTTTTAAATCAATGTTCAGTTATCTAAAACACATTTAACTTATTAAAGAGAAATGGGGACATGTCGAAATACTCTTTTCACTTAGTTAAATGCTGAATAGCATGTGGATTACTATACACAATGAATGTTTGTCAAATACTCATCTAATTATTCTAAGGTGGTGACTTATGGCATTGCCATGATTTAATTCATACATTCACGAAGTAACCCCTAGATGATAGGTTAGTGCATAGTCCACTAAATCTGTAACGGCAAAGATAACAGAGGCAGGTTAGTGACCCAAGCAGGTACTTTGTATTCAGTCAAGTCCACGTGTTTGCATTTTATAATATTCAAATATATTTAAACTAAATAACTGACGCAAAAATTTCGCGAATAACATATAACAATTGCATTGCGAAACAGTGGCCAGTGAAAAAATTCACGAAACAAATACTACAAATAGTTAAGTTGATGGTTTGTAACAGTTGGAAGAAGAATCGGCACACTTGTATCAATATCTTTCTGATTTCACCTGATGTACTCGTATGCTATCCTGCAGAGCTCTAATTTGATGTTAACATTAGAGGCTATCCCTTCCTGGAAGCTGAAGCAACTAAGATGTGCAAAAAATACACACTGTACCCACATCTCTGTGAAATGTGGTGTTTCTATCTAGCTGTAGCGCGATCAATCGTTATGGACGCCAGCGGAGTCTAGCGGCTTGGTTCTAAACTGTCTTGTATGTGAGACCTTCCTAGTTAATACTTAAGGCGATTAAGAGTCGAATTCCGAAAAATTTATTTGTTAACATATGACAATACCAAAGCGGAGATGTTAACCTTTAAAGTAATACTACATTTATCGATTTCTGTTAAGTATCAAAGGAAATAAACGCTCTTAAAAAAAAAAAAAAAAAAGAAAAAAAAAATAGAAATAATGATACTTTTGCTGTTTACCAAAGCGGAGACCTTAACCTATAAATGAAAGTTTGGTTAAAATGATAATTTGGTTAGGAATGAAGAGACATAAATGACATGTGACGGAAGAAAAACAACTTTTAGTAATAATGATACTTTTGCTCCTAAAGGTTGGAATTCCAAAATATTCCTGTCTTAAAATATGATTTTCCCAACTCGGTGTCCTTAATCTAAAAAAAATATCGATTTCGATTAGGTATCAAGAGAGGTAAATGGCTCCACAAAAAACAAAAAAAAAGTTTTGGATATAATAATACTTTTGATTTTTGAGGGTCGAATTACAAAAAAAAAATCTCTTCATTAAATTTGATGTTACCAAAGTGGAGAACTTAATCTTTAAAAAAAGTACCTAATTTATCTATTTCAGTTTGGAATGGAGGGAGATGATTGGCACGTGACAAAAAATACCTTTTAGAAATACTATATATGTTGTAATAGTTAAGAACTATGTTTGTCAGGCAAATCGTTATACAGGGCGTTCGCCGGGAAACGCAACCCACTGTTAGCGCTACAAGGAAGAAACTGCTCCCGGCGAGCGAGCGCTCAGTTTCCGGCATTGTTCGACCGTCGGCCGCGGACTATTTCAAAATAATTACGCTTCATAAACTTCATAAACTTGTGTGCTAAGCATTTAAATGTGACGTAATTCATTAGCTTACCTTATAAAAGATGCTGGAAGTGTTGACCCTCTTGTGTAATGCACATTTCACATCTTATGAACATATTTCGAGACACACGCTGCCCTAACTGACTTAATGATTTTTTGGGTGACTGTTCTAGTCGAAAAGCGATATCGTCAATTTTCTCCTCTGTGAGAATACGGTTGACCGACAGTCTCTTTTTGTTAAAAAATGAACCCGTTTCTCTTACTTTTTTAACCAGACGCAGAATTGTTGATTTAGCTGGCAGTAAAGCGCCAGGAAATTCGCGACGAAATTTACTGCGACACTTTTTAAACGACTTCTTCTTCACATATGTATCGTAGAGAAATATTCTTTGTTGCAAACTGTAACGTACCATAATTTTACTCACACTCAAACACGGTACAGATTAATAAGAGTATGAATCTCCAAACCAGCCAAACCGCAAATAAACGTTTATTCACAACACTGATTAATAAGAGACTGAAGTCACAAACTATCTACAATGCAAAGAAACCGTTCTTAACAATGTAAGGGTCACTGCACTGCACTGTTGGGGCAGCGGAGGTGTTAAACAGTGCGGTGATTCACGGTGCCGTGTGGCGGAAACTGCTGGCTTGACTGACCGAGCAAGTTGCCGACGGCAACAGACTGGGAGGGTAGCGTTTTCCGGCGAACGCCCTGTATATTATTCCACGAGGCCAAAAGGTGGCTAGAGTATGACACAAAAGATTTACGTTCCTGCGTCCGTACTGAAAGTCTCCAGTCCCCCTCTCACTGTTATTTAAGAAGCGGCCATTGGCACATTGGTTAAGGCTTCTGACTGGAGATCGAGATGTCTCCAGGATTTTCATAGGCTTCTAACGCGACCTTCACCTATGGATCAGCTTGATGTGTAATGTGAGGTATGCCAGGAGGCTTCCGTGGTTCGGATTCCAAGTTTAATTGCAGGACCCTATTCCCGGTAGGATTACCGGATTAGGATAAGACAGGCTGCTATAGAGGCGGAATGCGCAGCCTGTAAAAACCCTGTCATTATTACCTCACGATACCTTTATCTTTACCTTTACTTAAGGTTACACATACGGCAGCTTCACATTTTAATTTAGCAAGTAATTTTGACTGGTGAAGTTCTGCCTCGTTTGTAACTAACATAAAAAATAACGTAGAATTTCTTTGGCAAGAGTAAAAGTTTCGTAGACATAGTCTCCACATGACAAAAACTATTAATAGCACGCCGACCAAACGGAAGGTTCTTAGCCTACTTGCTTTATGTTTCGAAAATTTTTATAAGATGGTTCAACCGTTTCTGATTTTACTATCGACATTTAAACTACAACACTATACAGGATCGCCATAAGTTCTAATGCTTTTGTTCGTACTGCTGATATCCACTATGTGCTGCATCGAAACTTGTATTATAATTATAATTATTTTACTACCTGTGTTAATGGATTCGTAGCAAGAATGTACATGTACTATACCACTTCCGAGGGAGAGCTACTTACCCTTCGTGGACTTCCATAGACATCAGTATTTCAACATACAATCCTACCTAGCCGATTTTTGGCCATTCACTAAGCTTTAGCAACCTGGGGCACGAAGATGAAGTATACAACCACAGACATCATAATGATAATTGTTCTCAATCTGCTATTTCGCTGTTTATACGTATGTCATAAACAGTTCAAGCGAACAAGTTCTATATGAATTTCCTGCAAAAGGTTGTTCATACACCCATTACTGGCAGTTGTTGAAATCAGTGGAAGGTAAGAATAATTTGTCGTAAACAACAAAGTAATCTTTCAGAAAATTTCGTAATGTATGCCTTAGACGGGAGCAATGATCATGGAGTGCGCTGAAGACCCAGTTGTAGTAAATGAGATAATACTGAAACTAACTGTAAGATGGCATTCGAAAACGAACTTAAAAAATATCAATCGTCTTGGTTCAGTATATGAAGCTTGCAGGTGAAACCAGTTAAGTCAGAGGTGAAACTATTCAATGTCACCGCAGATACGTACCTATAAGACTAGAAGCCAAGTCTTGAAAAACAATTAATATCAGGTTATTTTGATATATTTTCTTTTGCACTTATATATTTGCTGTAATTATGGATTTCACAAGGTAATAGATAAGAAGTTCAGTAATTGAATCTTTTTCTAGAGATTTTCTAGATATGCCTTCTAAGTTTCCGTCTCTAGAGCATAAAATACCATTTCCAACACACACAAAATTATTATTTTTGGTTTCAGTTAGCAATTTTATTACATTTTTTAAAAAAAATTCATAGAGCTTGACACGAGAATTGGATAATAAATTAATGATTACAACACCTGGGATATTTTCTCTGGCTTATTGTCGTACTTTTTACGTATACTAGCGATAAAATGATTATAATCCAAATATAAGAAACTTCTCACTTTGTTTCAATTTGACTAAAGTTTTACATTCTCTCCTAAAGAATTTATTTTTCTGATACAATGTTCCCAATTGAGGTTTTTCCGATATGTGGACATAGACCGTAATACGTTCTCGATATTTTAAAATCGTTCCTTCCACTCAATAAAGAATAATAAATCGTTTGCCGGAGGGGAAGTATAATTTCCGATAAACCGCGGAGTTTAGCCGAGTGTGTTTGAAACCGCACTGCGCCGTTTATCACAAGCGAAGCTTCTGAATCGACTTTCGACTTTAAATCCTTTAAATGGAATTAAATAAATTAAATTCGGCCTGTACGCCATAAAGAAGTTAACGACTTTGTAATAAAACGATTTCTGCTATAGGATTTGTGATGTTTGAAATTAAAAAACTTCCTAATATTAACCCTCTGGAGAAGAAATGGCTGTCTGAAATCCCTGAATTTTGCAAGACACTTAACTGTGTAGTATTATCAAATAATCAGTATACTGTTTTACTGTATTCCTTCTGTTATGAGGAATTTACAGAATTATTTATTAACCTAATATTTTATGAATTGCAACTAAAAACAAACGAAATGGACAATTATAACAATACTAACTAAAATCCTCTGTGAATTTTTCTCTTGCGTTAACTTGTCTCCAACTTTTCGATTCGCAGTGCCACCTTCCTCATGTGGAACTGTCCTCCATCTTAGTCTATAAGAAACCCATGATACCGAGGAACGCTTCTAATTTTTTTAGACTCTTAGTAACTTAGTAGGTAGTTAGTTTCAACTGAAGAAGATCACAAATAGGAATCGAAACATTGTGGAGAGAGAAAAGAGATGAGGTAGAAAAACACAAAAAGATTTTAGTTAATATGAATATGTTGATTTTTAAAACTGTTTGGCTTTACGCCTCGTCAACGTCGTGGTCATTAGAGGCGGGGTGGGGCTAGGGACAAGGAATGGGAAAGAATACGGCAATGGCCTTGTGAAGGAAGTATTTCGGCATTCGCCTGGAGTGATTTGGGGAAACCATGGGAAACCCAAATCTGGATGTCCGGACGGGAATTCGATCCGGCGTCTTCGGAATGCGAGGCCAGAACATTAACCGCTCATCCATCACGCTCGATTTAAAACTGTAATATCTGCTTACAGCTGAAATAGATATATCAACAAAGTTACAGGAAACTTAGGTAGTTATTAGATCTTATTTCTCCCCTCCTCCTCTCCAATTTAACCAACACTTGATTAATATTTATAGGGTGATGAGTAAACGAAGATATTATTTCTTATTTTTTTTTTGTTTTCGATTCGATTAATTTTGAGATATGTCAGCAACGCTTGCATTGTTTTGTATCTGCAGAGCACAGTTTAAAGGTGAAATGATCTACCAAAAGTGAAAATTTCGCCGTCCCATACAGATTGTTGAGTGTTCTAGGCTACTCTATTGTTGAGTGTTGTAGGCTACTCTATTTCACTATATGTGGTGTACTCTATAATCGATAAGTAACAGACTGTGTTAAAATACTCTTTTTTTATCCAACACACATTCTCACCTCACTGGTTGATTTTTACGTCCAATAATAGTATCCTAACCAATCCTTAGGATTTGTCCGCTCGGCCGCATTAGACCGCATAGGTAGTGTGCAGTGGAC
The DNA here is from genome assembly GCA_031002005.1 of Vandiemenella viatica. Taxonomy (NCBI): domain Eukaryota; kingdom Metazoa; phylum Arthropoda; class Insecta; order Orthoptera; family Morabidae; genus Vandiemenella; species Vandiemenella viatica. The sequence continues at coordinate 132,500,336 of JARYHS010013631.1, read as the reverse complement.
GCATATAACAATACCTTCTTTTCCTGCCTTGGGATTAGTCGGTCATATTTGACAGAGTGCCGACCCAAAAATACGTTTTCTGTTATATAGACTCTGATAAATCCCACTGATTTTATTTTCGTACTGTGTTGTGTACATAATATACTCAATATAGACATTTTGTGTATGTTATTGAAGCTTTAAATCTCAATAAACTGCAAATTTCAATGGACCTTTTATATCAAGAAACCCGCAGGTGATTACTTGAAAATGGCTGTACATTTTCCGTAAAAGAGATGATTTTCCAAATGTATTTAAATTTTTTATTATTATTATTATTATTTTTTTATTATTATTATTTTTTTTTTATCTGTACCTGCCACTTCAGCATTCATTAAGAGAAGTTTTTCTGTCATGAATGGAAAGTGGAGCGATGATAGAAACAAATCTTGGTTCAACTCAACAAAGTATGAACTCACCATATATTTTAATTTAAATATTTACTGTACAAATACTGAGGAAGTGTTTAGGAAGAATAAGTATTTGTTGAATGTGTCTAAAAGCAATAAAAATACGTGTCCATAAACAATAAACGTACTCTTTTTCTATACAGCGTATGCTATTTTTGTCACCCTAAAACACAAATGCATTGTTATTGTTGAAAAAAAAGAGAAAAGGTGACAACCCGTTATACTCAATCCATGTCTTTCCGAATACTGACCTTCTCAGTCACTAGCCTCTGTACAATTGGAAGCAACAGGAATACTGAAATACTACTGAGGATGTTTCTCCCAACTTTGTGAATGACGACCACCTTTAAGTTAACTAACTATGGAGAGACACCCGAAAATTGGTCGAGGATCACATGAAATCTTCATGATTATTGTGTTTATCAATGCCTGATCAGATCGGGTGTGTTAGACATTCTGTGTTCACCGAATGCTGACTGCTCCAAAATTTATACAAAACACAGCTCGGTTAGAACATAGATGGACGGCAATAACCGTAAAATCTGAGGCCATCCCGTCAACGACAGCTATTCCGGTGGCGTCAAGTGAGTTACGCCACGTCGCCGAGGTAGTAAGCCTCAGCACAAAGGCCGTCACAGGGGACGCGGCGACGCACATTCACGGAGATGGTCTTTTTATACCGCGCAGATTGCATAAGAGCTACTTTTTATAACTGCAGTTTCGACGCTGGCTGAGGGAGAGCGGGTGACGATAAACACGAGAACAATGGAGTCTGAGAGGTGGGCCCCGGGCCGAAAAACAAAGGCCCCTGCGTGCGTGTGTGCGCGTGATAAAGCCGCCGCTATCAGCGTTGTGGCCTCCTCCCCGCGATGGATGGTATCTCGGCAATCTCTACTCGGCCGAGGAGCCCGCCTGCCTTCCGGCAGCAATGCCCGCGGGGAAAGGAAAAAAGAAAGGCGGAGAGCGTGTGCTATCTGATGGTCATCTGCATAACGCCCCACCTGCCGTCTGCCCGCGGTCTAATGCCGCCGCGGCAGCCGCTTCGATTGGCCCCACCGACCTCCACACGACATTGTCCTCAAGAGCATAGGGCTGGCCGTCCAGTGGACGCGTATTCGCGCGAAAAATGTTCGCGCGAATACGCTTGTATTCGCGTGAACCGTGTTGGCGCGAAGACACCCCGTCCACTGAAAGCAGATTCGCGCGATTCTGTCGCCAGTTCTCTGTTGTTGTTTGTGCCAGAAAGAACAGTAGCAATGCCTTTCTCTCAATTGTTGGAATTATACACATTGATCGATTGTAAGTCTATATGATTATTCAAACAATGTTGTGTTTTAATGGATGGAAGTGGTTTAAATGAACTGAATGACTGTTGTATTAAAAGCAGTACAGTGCAAGGAATATTGGTTAAAGGAATGCAATTAAGAATATTATGCGACCTATGATGTTATGAGTAAGATTTTGAATGTTTGAAAGCGTTTTATTTTGTAAATATGCTGCTGAATGCTTGTTTATATTTCATATTTTCACTTAAAACATTTACTGACGATTTCCAGTAATTTTTGTTTTTGTGTGATTTGTATTGTTTTCGTAATTGTTGCCAGGAAGTTTCTATTTAATCATCTAATACCCATCACAACAAACCAGTAGAGATACTGATGACAGCAAGCAAAAAATAAATCCTATACTGTGTGAAAATAATAGATATTTAACATTGCATTTTGTTTATATAAATTAATAAGTAATAGAATAATTACCTGGTGAATTCATTTTCGTTCCAATATCTTCTCACATCTTCATTTGGACATTTTTCTGGTGGTTTGAGATAATTTTTGATCTCATTAATGGGATCTTTCTAGAACAAGAGCAACCAGTTTGTCTATATCAGTGGTTCCCAAATAGTTTTTCCCGAGTACCACTTCAAGAAAGAGCTGAACCTCGCGTACCCCCTTATAGCTACACTTGCCTCTGAGTTCATTCCAATCTAGTGCTTCGCACAACCACAGCATTACAGACATCCAATTCACACACACACCGTTTAACTGTCTTGAAATATATTTTGGCGGTAGTAATGTTTGCGTAATTGTTTTTTTGTTTCAATTATCTTATTGAATACCTTAGTCAAGAGGGAACCTCGCGTACCCCCGGGAGTAACCTCACGCACCCCTGGGGGTACGCGTACCACTAATTGGGAACCACTGATCTATATCCATCGCGCGAACTGTGTGTTCGCGCGAACAAATCCAAAAAATTTTGGATCTCGTCGCCCTCGCGTAAGTTCGCGCGACTCAGGCGCTCGCAGTGGATGGAGTCACATTAAATTACCTTTGTTTGGATTGGAGCGATCTCTTCGCGCGAATTCGCGTGTATTCGCGCGAAGATTTTTCGCGCGAATACGCGTCCACTGGACGGCCAGCCTAGGCTTGTTTCTGTGAAGGCGGGTTTACACGGTTCACTTTTCGCAATCACTCAGGATGAATCACTCGCAGTGAAAGTGAAAGTGAATTCACTTTTCGTTTACACGTATCATCACAAATGAACCATTCAATTCACTTCAAGATGGCGACAAACAAACTAGTGCGTGTTGGAGTGGATTTAATTTTCAGAAACCTTGCCTAAGGAATTAAAAGTTACATCGTTCAAAAAGTTAATTGAAAAAAGAGAAGTTGGTAGGCGAAAAATTGAGGCTTGCGGCGTGGTAGAATGGGTATTACAGGACAAAATGACATTTAAAAATCATTTTCGAATGTGTGTGTCACAAAGAATTGCTGTCAAAAAGCTTACCGCTAATTACAAGACAGGGCACTAATGAGAAAATGTCTTCCTGTTAAACTGAAGCTAGAAACTATTCTCAGGTTTCTTCCAACTAGTAACTGCTTTGAAACACATTCACATAGAATCACAATTTACACTTATTTCTGGTTTTAAAACTTTAGTTAATTCGCTAGGTCACCTGGTTCGTAAAGATTTAAAATATTACATGTCTTCTATTGTCAAGAATGGGAGATTCAATTCTTTAATCCTTTAATCACGTCCTACCACTTATGTTTTTATTTTTATAACTTTCGAACTGTGTTTTCTATAAACAATGGTTGTAATGGAAATATTTTAAAAATAAAGAAATGTTTCTACTTTCCATTTAAAAACAATTATGTGTTCAAAATAACAACAATCAGGAACAAACAATTGCGACCGATCCAGGAAGAGGTTTCACTTCGATATTTTGACTGTTTACACGCGTCACTCTTGATGATTCATCTGAGTGAAACACCAAAAGTGAACGAAAAGTTGAGCCCGCGCCAACTTTTTTCATCCGTCATCTTGGATTATCACTTTGGATGATTCTCTGTTTACACAGTTCACTTTCCTTTCACTGCGAGTGACTCACCCGGAGTGATTGCGAAAAGTGAACCGTGTAAACCCGCCTTCACATTCGCAGCTTTGCTGTTGTGCTTGGCCGCTTGCCAGCAATTGTTGCTCACGCACTTTGTAAAATTCTAATTGGCTTTACTGGTGGAATCGCGTCGATTTTTTGAAACCTGACGTTTCAGCCATAATTCTGTGACATTCATCAGAGGACTATAATGCCTGGGACGGCTACCGCCTACAAGGGAGCGTGCACAAACTACGTGGCTCGGTCCAGGGCGGGGAGGGAGTTGGCTGGAAGGCTACGCTGGGCTAGGTGGGGGGAGGGGGAGTTCCGAGCCAGACCACGTAGCTTTCCTTTCATAACATTTTTCACAGTTAAAATGAGGAACAAAACACACAACAGCATGTAGATATTTATTTCCCTCAGTTAGTTATTTACAATAGTCTGACACGAGAAAACAGTACAAAATGTCTTCTGGAATCAAAAGGGATAAAAGCTACGTGATACGTGGGGGGAGGGGAGGGGGAGGGGGGAGGGGGGGAGGCAAAAGCCACGTAGGGCTACGTGGAGGGGAAGGGGGATTCTCAGGAGGCCTAAATTTCTCCAAGTTAGAAGAGCAACATCCAAATCCAGAAGACAACTTATAAAAAAGTGGCATCATTCCAAACGGCTAACGTGCACTTCTGTAGCTGTTTATTGGCGGCAGCTATTCCAGGCATGGTACTCCTATGATGAAAGCTACAGAATGATGGCTCAAACCTCGGGTTTCAGAAAGATAACACGATTCCAACCTGCAATCAAGATAGCATTGTCAACGAATACAGAAGTCTACGCAAAGTTTTTCGTTTCTGTGAGTGGTTTCCGGAAATCGCTGTAGGCGACTGTTGGGTTTGTTTTTTTGCCATGGACCGTGGGCACTTTTCCTTCCCGTTCCTTGCTGCCGATCCTCTTCTGCCTCCAATTACCTTAACGTTGACAAGGGAGCGTCCATAAACTAAGTGGCTCGGTCTAGGGGGGGGAGGGGTTGGCTAGAAAGTTACGCTGGGCTACGTGGGGAGAAAGGGGGGTTCCGAGTCAGGCCACGTAGCTTTCAACTCATATATCTGTTACAGTTAAAATAGGTACAGAACACACAACAGCATGTGAAATTTATTTTCGTCATTTAATTATCGCCATACGTAATTTACCATAGTCTGACAAGAGAAAACAGTACAAAATATCGTCTGGAATCAGTAGGGGGAAAAGCTACGTGCTAAGTGGGAGGGAGAGGGGGGGGGGGGTTGTAGAGGCAAAAGCCACGCACCGAGCGTGGCGGTGTAACGGTTAGCGTTCTGGCCTCGTATTCAGGAGGACGGTGGTTCGAATCCCCGCCCGAGCATCCAGATTTGGGTTTTCCATGGTTTCCCAAATCACTCCAGGCAAATGCCGGGATGCTTCCTTCAATAGGCCATTGCTGAATTCCTTCCCATTCCTTGCCCCCCATCCTTTCCCGTCTCTAAAAGACCATGCTGTTAGAGAGACGTTAAGCAGATAAAAAAAAAGCCACGTCGGGTTACTTGAGGGGGAGGGTGGGGGAGGGGGGAGGTTAACAGAAGGCCAAAATGGAGCTACATGGTTTATTGACGCTCGCGAAGGCAAAAAGCCATAAGAAAAAGACGGCATTTACGTTCTAGTCTTTATTTCACATAAGTATAAAAATGTTCCAACATCGTAAACAATTATTGGCCAAGTTTTATTGATTTTTGTTGTACTTTTTTGTTCTTTGCCATTCTACCAGATAAAACTTGGTATTACGTCAATCTTTTTGTGTGGATTTAGAAGAGCTGCAATCGAAAATATCCTCCATATTCTCACTTGTTACGGATTTGCCAACACAATTCTTATATATGCTACCAACTTGAATTTCAGTGAAAAAAACATTAAAAATGATACTAAACCGAGAATTTCTGAATTGTATTAAAATAAATTAGCAAAAATAATTATAAGATCGCACGTTACGGGGAGTCAGGGTTTCGAATACGTTATGGATTGTAGTGCTGAATAATTAAGATTTGCATATATCCATAGAAGGTTAGTAGGGAAAGTGCCAGTTTTGCCTAAGCTTCTTTTTTTCTTCATCACTAAATTTCCCAAAATTTTGGGTTCGACTGCATTTGACGAGCTTTACTTATCCTTAGCATGGCAAATTTGGAGCTTTGGTTTTATAACTGCACGTCCTTGCTGACGCCAAGTATTTTAAACCTAAAGCCAGGCCCCTACCAAGAATAGGGAAATTGAAATATCCAGATCAGTCTGTGAAACGTGAAACTATGTTTTGTGTATGTGAAATGTGGCAATCGCTTTGACGGCTTCGGATATCCGACTTAAAACCGGACATTGGACAGACGGTACGCGGATACCTGTATCGTGCCCGGTGCATTGTACCACCCCCCCTCCCCTCCCCATCCATTGCACGGCGTCTTACATTGGCGGGTGGCATTTTCGCATAAGCTCCATCAAAAATATTAAATTCAATGGTGGCACAGCAGCAGTATATATCATTTCACTGTCGCTTTCAATGTCGGACTAATAATCATATATATTATTACTATAAGGTATTTTTTTGTCACAAGCCTGTATCTTCCTTCATACTTAACCGAAATCAATAAATGAGGTGTCATTTTAAAGCTTAAAGTCTTAACTTTGATCAAGTCATATTTTAAGAAATGAAGTTTACGGAATTCGACCCTTAAAGGGCGAAAATGTCATTTTTTCTAAAATTCGTTTTTTGTATGTCGAGCCATTTATCTCCCTGGATATCTAACCAAAATCGATAAATGAAGTAGGATTATAAGGAGTAATGTCTCACCTTTGTGAAATCATATTTTAAGAAAGAATGTTTTTGGAATTCAACCCTTAAAGAGGAAAAGTATAAATTTTTCTATAACGCATTTTTGTGTCACGAGCGATTTATCTCCCTTAATATCTAACCGATATAGATAAATGAGGTATCATATTAAAGACTAAGGTCTCCGCCGTGGTAGCATTATATTTTAAGAAATGATTTTTTCGTAATTCGACCCTTAAAGGGCAAAAATGTAAATTTTTCTAAAATGCGTTTTTTGAGTCTCGAGCCACTTATCTCCCTGGATATCTATCCAAAATCAATAAATCAATGAATATTATGAGGAATAATGTCTCAGATTTGGTGACATCATATTTTACTAAAGAAGTTTTTGGAATCCAAACCTTAAAGGGAAAAAGTATAAATGGTTCTACAATGCATTTTTGTGTCACGAGGTATTTATCTCCCTTGATATCTAGCCGATATAGATAAATGATATATATCATATTAAAGACTAAGGTTTCCGCTATGATAACATTATATTCTAAGAAAGGAATTTTTCCTAATTCGACCTTTAAAGGGCAAAAATTTAAATATTTCTAAAATACGTTTTTTATGTTTCGAGCCATTTATCTCCCTGGATTTCTAACCAAAATCGATAAATGAAGTAGGAGTATGAAGAGTAATGACTCAGCTTTGGTGACATCATATTCAACCTCACTATTCATCGCATTTTATTAGCGAAATTTTCGCACGGGTCGTCTAGTAATAATAATAATTCCATGTGGTCGTAATGACCTGGATACAGGATTTATATTGGCTGCGCATTCCGCCCCTGTCGTAGCCGCCTAAACCTTGCCCGGCAATCCTGCCGGGTACAGGAGACCTACAGTTTAACATGGGATCCGAACCACGGAAGGGTTGTGGAGTACTTCACATAACACAGCAAGCTGAGGAGAATGCCGGGTTAAGTGCCTATGAAAATCACCGCCGAGACCGGGATTCGAACCGGGGACCTTTAGATTTCCAGTCAGACGTCAACTGAGCCACCAGATCGCTCTAATATCAGCCTTATTGACACCCAAGCTACTCTCTCATTCGTTTTTGGAAGATTTTAATTTGTATTAAAACCACATCTGAAAATTCTCGCTGTCAATATTTCAACACCAACGAGTCGCGAAGCCAGGAACCTACCATCAAATTCTCTTACGCATTTCCGAAGTTAACCGAAAGAGGCATTTCCACGGGCAGGTGGGAAAGAAAAATTGTGCGTTGTGCGGAGATGAAGGGTTGTAAGTGAAGACAAGTTGAGTGATGAATACAGGGGCAATAAAAGTGGGACAATGGGCTCGTCATTGTGCGGCCCACAATGGAGACAGCGGCGCTCATCAGGCGAGCTTGAGATTGGCCCCGAGTCTCCACCTGTGTGGGGACTCATCACGTAGGATCGTTCAGGTGCACCTAGCTCTCTTCTGCCGCCTTTGTTCCGCCGTCTGATAACCACAACGCTGGTGCAAATCAAGCGGGTGCGACCATTCCAGCACTCAGAAAATTACCCATGGTGCATCAAGCGAGTTAACCATCTGACAAACTTAGATTCTCACACGATGTTTCAAGTTAACGAAACTGGGGAGTCCAATTTCATTGAAGCAATCAAGATTTTTGCCGCCTTTGTTACAACTGGAAGGTAAAAGAGTCGCAGGTTCAAGACTCACTCATGGGCTACCCATCATTCTGTTTACAACTTTCACGCAAATATCAATAATCTCGCAGTATAATTTTCGGGTGCTATCCAATTTCCACTTGAAATAATGTTCTGTGGGCGAACAAGTTTACACTGTTCATAGGCAGACTGCAACCTAGTCTAGAATAAATAGCCTGCTATACCTAGTGTCGGAAAACATCATGAATAGTGTGCCGGGATTAATCACAGTTCCTTCCGACTCACAAATTAGTCCCCTTTTAAAGTTTATCTCGACCACCTAAGGTAAGGTCCATCATCCTTCGTTAATTAATTAATCTCAGCCGCCACCATTGGCTGGCTAGGGTACAAATCAATACGTATATAACAAAAGTTTCTTCCAATAAATCTACGTGTATGCAGACCACAAGCCAAAGATTTATTCAGAGTTTTGTGCTGCACAAATGCACCCGGCCACCAATGGAAAAATAATAATAAACACACACACAAGTAAATTACTAGTAGTGACAAATAATCCGAAGATGCAAGTTCTTAAGAGTGAAAAGCAATACTCATTCAATCACTTTCACGTAGCTGTTCATACCAACACAGTTCACCAACCCTCCACCACGTAATATCGTAGTTTCCTTCTGTCAGTGAAACGTTTTTCCGATGCGGTAGCCCGTAATTAGTAACTCACGGGGACCTATACACTTCAATACAAATCATTTGTTAATTATTTTCGGCCACGACTTAAACCGAGACTACAACAAGACCCAGAGGCATGATAACACACGACGTTCTCTTCAGACTCCATACTCTCTCTGATCTACTAATCGATTGTCAGTCTCGCAAGTCACCGATGCACATAGCATTCGATACTCGGCATAGAATAAATAGAATAATTAAAATAAGTTAATTACTGCAGGGGGCAAGCCTACTGTAATGTGACACTCGGTAAGGTGATATGGCTTAGGGAGCGTCCATAAACTACGTAGCTCGGTCTAGGGGGGGAGAGGTTGGCTGGAAAACTACGCTCTATTACGCGGGGGGAGGGGGGGGGAATTCCGAGCCAGGTCACGTTGCTTTTCAATCAGATTATTTGTCACAGTTAAAACGAGGTTCTGCACACACAATAGCATGTAAATATTTATTTAAATCATTTAATTATCTCCGAATGTAATTCAACATAGTCTGACAAGAGAAAAATGGTTCAAAATATCTTCTGGAATCAATAGGGAAAGAAGCTACGTGCTACTCGGGAGGGGGGGGGGGGGGGGAGACAAAAGCCACGTTGAGCTACGAGGGGGAGAGGGTGTTCACAGGAGGCCAAAAAGGAGTTACGTGGCTTATGGACGTTCCCTTAAGAGCAAATCAAACAGATGAAAAAGATGGATGTATTCTGTGTTTGAAGTATTGCGGTTACTTTTTGCTTGAATTCATCTTTAATGGACGAAATAAATAAAATTGGATCATTATCCAGCCAGTTTAGCTAAGTATGTAAAGGCGCCACCTCACTGGATATAATTTTTGCAGGCTCGTTAGACGATATTTGGACGGGGGCATATCTATAAGTTCTTGATTTCCTGTCTCTGACATGCTAAGACGCGTTGCGCATATGATATTCGCGTTGGGCGGTGTTTGGTTGGGTTAACAGTATATCTGTTGCAGGCAGGTTGCTCAGTGGTTGAGGTGTCTAACTGGAGAAGGAAAAGTTCCAGGTTCTAATCCCTGTCTTGGCGGAGATTTTCAAAGACACTTAATCCGAGCTTCACCTCTGGCAAACCTTGCTGTGTATTGTGAAACACGGCAGAACGCCTCCGAGGTTCGGATTCAACGTCAAAGTGTATGTCCCCTGTACCTGGTAGCACTACCGGGTTAGGATAAGTTTCTAATACATGGGTGGAATGCACAGCCAATAGAAACCCTGTCACCAGGTCATTACGACCACATGGAGCTATTTGGCAAGTCTGTAGCTATAAGTATGACGTTTTGCGCGTATGATATTCATAGTTTTATGTTTTCAATTCTGTTGGCAAACCCCAATGACTGCCAATTGGCTTTTTTTTTCTGGTTTCCCACATTTCTTTTGGTCAGAGTTTCTCAACGTGTACGCAAATATGGGATAGGAGCTCCGCATGTGGAATTTTATAAACTTGTTTCTAATTGAATTAATGGTAACATAACACAAAATAAATCAGAAACATTTTTCTCACATAAAATGGATGCCGTCCGCCTGCTGTATAATGCTATAAAGTAATATAAGATGTAAGCCAAATCTTCTAAAAGCTATAAATATTTCAACGACTAGTATTTCTAGGAGGATTTGACTGCTTTGTTACTATAACAATCTGTTAACTAAATACATTTCCAGCCGACATCAAAGAGAGTAGTGTTGCTTTGAGAATTTAGCGACCTTATATCTTACTTAGGTCTTAATTGGTAGGAATTGTTGACAAAATACACAGAGGTAAGAAAATTACGCCAATATAAGGTCTTGATCCATAGGAATATTTTTAACATTTTAATGGTTCTCCTGTTAAAAAAGGTTCAGAAACACACATCATGTACTAGTGTTCTGTATGCTCCGGGTGGAGGAACACTACACATAGCCAGTGCCACCCATTGTCTATGCCTGGTTTCTTGGTATACCTTGAATCAGTATGCACTGCTTCACGAATTAAATTGTTGCCAAGCTCCCTTTTTAGCGTACACATTATCACCATGCCCTACGTTTTTTCCATGGATTTCCAAGATCCATTAACTTACGAACATGAGTTTGCTGGAAAGAAGCAGGGGATATTCCAGCAATTCCCAAATGTTAAAATTAGTATATGGTGTGTTACCCCCACGCAGCTTTAAGCGAAAGCAGTCTCTTTTTCTCCCGTGTGAACATGCGATATCTTCCTGAAGATTTGTAGCTGAAAAATTTAATCTTCTTAATCTGTGGATTCTTTTTAGCTTTTGTTTCCACATTGCTTTCATCTCTAGCAAGAATCACTATCAGTTCCTGCCTTATGTTTAGAAATAACGACTTGAAATAATTTTTTAATAATTTTAAAATAGTCTGATTGGTATATGGAAATCGAATTAGCTATCCCCTAGTTCAAGCTCACTCCATCATTCTTTTGTATTACACTAAGATGTAGGAATGGATGCCCTCATTGCGCTCGACATATTTCTGTTTTTAAATACAACTCATTATGTTTGTATCGAGATTCATGAAACAAAAACGCTATAGTGTTAGTTACAAGTTTCAAATTTGTAACATGTATCCCATCTGATGTGAGGAACACTTATCCAATAAGCAATAATCTTTAGCATAGCTGAGTGTAAAGTATACTGGTTCAGAACAGGTATTGTCATTGTTAATACAAGTTATTGAGCTTTCAGCATGTTTACCTGCTCATCAAATTGGATCATCTGTTGTTATTTTTTATTACAGTATGCCTCAGTGGAATAAATGGAAACAAATAATAGAAAATTGATGAATTTTATGAATGATTGGGCATATTTGAAATAGTATTAAGACTGATAGACTTCATTCTGTTGTTGCACTAGGCACATACTGAATCTGTCACTGACTACTTGAGTGAACTTCTCCAGCTGTGTTTTTGTTTGTTTGTGCAACTGAGCGATAAAGACTTCACCAAGATGGAGAAAACTTGTTTTCTTTTTACGAGTAAATGGAACAGATACTTTTGAAGATGTGGATTACGATGGAAAGTAAAGGATATGAAACCTAATAAACAACTATAAAAGCTCTGACCATCAAATTAAGATAGCAATTTACACTCTGGGGTGTGACAAAAGTTTGTATCACAGATTTCTGTGTGTTCCCAGACTCGTGTGCCATCTCCACAGCACATAATGGTCTCTGACATGGACTTTAGCCTTGTAGGCTCTTCTCACCCTCCGCAAAGTGAAATAAAAACTGCCACCCTCCGAGCCCGTTGTGCGGGCTCACGGATATTGTTTTCTTGCGGGCCGAGGATTTCTGACGCTGCCACACGCCCGCCCGGTCCTATTACCATAATTGGCGTTGCCTCGCCCTGTAACGCGATATTGTCGCCCGTTTTTTCGTCGTCCTGGCTGCCGTCGCCGCTGATCCTCCCCCACGACACGCGCCGTCTGCTCGCTAATTGTGTTAGCAGCTACCCCGACAGGTCCGCGCGCCTCTTGTCTCCTGGGGCGGCGCAGGGAGGTGCAAGTTTGCTATCCACTCTACCCGAAACACCTCTGAAACCAGCCACAATGGGCTGTACCTCAGTGTTCGACATAAAAACTAGAAACTCAACATGGAGAATACATGCGGTCAGATTGTGGCAACGTAATTATAGCTGTTAGTAATTACCTCCCATGTTGCGAAATTGATGTCCATACTGTCTGCGAAATCATATGGATCAAGCTCAATGTAGCTAGGACAAAACCTGTGATAGGCTCCTTCTATCGTCCACCCGATGCAAGCGTAAATATTGCCGAGGCCTTAAGAAATAATGTAAATAATATAGCACGGCAATATCCGGACCATACAATAATGCTAGGAGGTGACTTTAACTTGCCAGATATCGACTGGAGTAATTACGTTCACGTTACTGGGGGCAGGGATAAAGCAGCTTGCGAAATAATTCTAGACCTATTCTCAAATCACAATCTTGAACAGCTCGTAACTGAACCAACGCGATGCCTCAACGGTAACGAAAATATTTTAGATATAGTTGTTACAAATAGGCCTGAACTATTCACGAATATTTCTACCACCGCAGGAATAAGTGATCACAAAGATGTAATTGCTACAGTAAAACTAACAACCACGCGCAGAAAGAGAAAAGAGAGGATCGTTTACAGATTCGAAAAGGCTTCAAAAGAGTGTTTTAGAGCGTATTTGAGGCATAATTACCACACCTTCTTAGTAGCAGGAGGCACCGTTGATGAGAGGTGGCATCGATTCCTACATATACCCGGGGAAGGTATGAACTTGCATATACCGAAACGGACAATCAGGGAAGAGAACGATCCCCCATGGTACACACGGGAGGCTAAAAGGTTACTCAAGAAGCAAAGGAAGATACATGCACGATCAAAAAGGACGATGCATCGGACTGATTTAGATAAGCTAGAGCAGATAAGGGGACGTGTTAAGAATGCGATGCGTGAGGCCTTTAATAACTTTCGTGAAAATTCTCTCTCTAAGAGCCTCACTGAAAACCCTAAGAAATTTTGGTCGTATGTAAAAAAAGTTAGTTGTAGTGGGAACAATAAGCCAGTTCTAATAAAAGACGGACGGGAAGTTGAAGACAGCCGCGACAAGGCTACCGTATTCAACACCGAATTCAAAAATTCATTCACGCGAGAAAACATGGGAAACATCCCCACTTTACCACATCGTGTGGAATTAGAGATGGATCCGATAGAAATTGATAGCGTAGGAATTGTAAAGCAATTAAAACTCCTGATGTGGGGTAAAGCACCGGGTCCCGATGGTATACCGGTAAGAGTATTTTCTGAATACGCGGAGGATATTGAACCATTTCTGTCAGAAATATTCCGTAAATCACTAGAAGAGAGAAAAGTACCTCTTTGCTGGAAGATAGCCCAGGTAATTCCCGTTTTTAAGAAAGGAGATCGGAGTGATCCTAGGAATTATCGACCCATATCACTAACATCGGTCTGCAGTAGAATTCTGGAACATGTCATATGCTGGAACATAATGAAGTTTCTAGATGAGAACGAGTTACTTACACCATGTCAACACGGATTTCGGAAGAAGAGATCGTGTGAAACACAATTGGCCCTATTTTCCCACTACATAATGAAAGTTATAGATGCAGGTTCGCAAGTTGATGCAGTTTTTTTGGATTTTCAGAAAGCTTTTGATTCTGTGCCACACAACCGACGTTTAGCGAAGATTCGAGCTTACGGTATTTCGGCTCAGATTTGCGAGTGGATACGTGATTTTCTAACTGGTTGATCACAGTATGTCGTTGTTGACGGGGAAGCCTCTTCTAAGATAAATGTTACTTCGGGCGTTCCTCAAAGAAGTGTAATAGGTCCACTTCTTTTCTTAATATTTATAAACGATCTATGTGACAACGTCAAATAATGGTTGCGATTGTTTGCCGACGATGCGGTTATCTATAGGGAAACAAGGTGCTCCGAAGATTGCTTAGAAATTCAGCGTGATTTGGATGCTATTTTCGATTGGTGCCGTAAATGGCAGCTTACACTAAATTGCAAAAAGTGCAAGGCAATGCGGATAAGTAACAAGAAGAATCAGTTTGTTCACGATTACAAAATAAACAATTCAGCTGTTGACACGGTTGATTCCGTGAAGTATCTGGGGGTGATAGTACAAAGCAACATGAAATGGGACATGCACATAACTTCCGTCGTAGGCAAGGCTAATTCCAAATGACGATTCATAGGCCGTATTTTGAGGAATTGTAATGCTCAAACAAAGAAGATAGCGTATAAAACACTAGTGCGTCCGCATCTGGATTACTGTTGTGGGGTTTGGGATCCATATCGCAAGGTTCTGATTGACTCAGTTGAGAGGGTGCAGAGGAGAGCCACTAGATTCGTGACTTGTTGTTACAGCCCTTATGAAAGCGTCACAGAATTGATACATAGATTGGGCTGGGATAGTTTGGAAGACAGACGACGTAGCTTGCGTTCGAATTTATTGGAGAATATGCGAATAAATTTAAATTTCGAGTGCAATGAAATACTTCTTCCGCCAACCAATTTAGGTCGCAATGACCGGAGGGATAAGATTAGAGAAATAAGATGCCGTACTGATACTTATATGTATTCCTTCTTTCCTCGCACTATTCGGGATTGGAATGGGCGGGTTTAGGATTGGTGCTTAGCACCCTCTGCCACCCACAATTTTTGTGATTTGCAGAGTATGAATGTAGATGTAGATGTAGATTAATGATCTAAACTCGTCACTGTGGTACTATAATAATTGATAAAATTGTAATGGAGCGCACACTCCGGTGGCAATCTCCCTACACACCAGTCTTTCTCGTTTCCTCTTCAAACATACTTTAGTACTCAATTAATTTTTACTTTAAATTCTTTCAGTGTTTTTGGTAAATTATTCATCAATTCCCTTGACAATTTATTCCAATCCCTTACACGCTTCCCTAAGAAAGAAAATCTTACCTCACTTTTATGCCTGAAATCGAGTGCCAGCTTGAGTTCTTGGTCATCTTTACCCTTCTAAGCACCTCGCTTAATTTTCCCACCAATATCTTTCCATGCTTCATCACCAATATAGGCTAAGTACACGCCCATATACACTTCACACTCCTTCTATCCTCAAATGAGTCCCACACCAGTTCCTTTATTACCGATTGTAAAGACAAATCTGGCAGCCCTTCTCTGCACCCACTCCAACTCCTGTATTTGATACCAAACATGTGTATCCCATACTACACCACCACATTCCAGCGGTGGTATGACCAAAATTTAGTACCCCAATTACCTTACTTCTCTAGTTCATCCCCTTATCACTCCTTCCAACAGGTGAAGGATTTTGAACCCTTTCCCTATTACCTGTCCAATATGTCTTGCCCATTTAAATCTGCTGTCAAATGTAATGCCGAGGTGTTTACATTTTGAATCTTCAATAAGAAGCTCCTTCCCAGCTTTATAATCATAATCAACCTTTAGCTTTTTATCTGTGTACCTAATAAGCTGTGGTACTATTCAATGTATTTATACTGTCCGGCATCTACATTACATCCATACTCCGCAATTCACAACATGGTGTGTGGCAGAGGATGCTAAACATCAATCCTAAATCTGTGCATTCCAATCCTGAACAGAACGAGGAAAGAAAGAATACATAAAAGTATCAGTACGGCAACTTATTTCTCTAATCTTATCCCTCCTGGCATTGTGACGTAAATAGGTTAGCGGAAGAAGTATTTCATTGCACTCGTAAATCAAACAATTTCGCATATCCTCCAATAAATTCAAACGAAAACGACGTTGTCTGTCTGCCAAACAATCCCACCCAAATCCCTGTCTCGATTCAGTGACACTTTCGAAAGGACTGTAGATAGTAGTCACGAATCGAGCGACACTCTTCTGTAATTTCTCCAACGCGTCAATTAAACCCTTGCGATACGGATCCCAAACTCCACAACAGTAATCTAAATGCTTGCGCACCAGAGTTTTGTGCGCTATTTCATTTGTATGAGCATTTCAATTCCGCAAAAAGCGAACTATGAATCGTAATCTAGAATTAGCTTTACCTACGACGAAGTTATGTGCAAATCCCGTTTTATGTTGCTTTGCACTATTACGCTCAGATACTTTATGCAATCAACTGTGTCAACAACTGGATTGTGTACTTTGTACTCGTGAACAGACGGATTCTTTTTGTTACTTATTTGCATTGCATTGCACTTTTTGCAATTAAGTGTAAGCTTCCATCTAACACCATGCCGAAACAGCATCCAGATCGCGCAGAATTTCTATGCAATCGTCAGTGCACCTTACTTCCCTATAGTTAAGTGCATCATCAGCAAACAATCGCACCCTGATATTAACGTTGTCAACGAGATCGTTGATAAAAATTAGGAAAAGATGTGGTCCTAATACACATCCTTGAGGAACGCCTGAAGTAACATCTAGCTTAGAAGAGGCCTCCCCGTCAACGACGACATACTAGGTGCATTCAAGTTCTAAGGCCTCCGATTTTTTTTTCTAATTTACTATTCACCCGAAATCGATGAAACTGGCGTTACTTCTCGACGTAATCGCCCTGCAGACGTACACATTTTTCACAACGCTGACGCCATGATTCCATGGCAGCGGCGAAGGCTTCTTTAGGAGTCTGTTTTGACCACTGGAAAATCGCTGAGGCAACAGCAGCACGGCTGGTGAATGTGCGGCCACGGATAGTGTCTTTCATTGTTGGAAAAAGCCAAAAGTCACTAGGAGCCAGGTCAGGTGAGTAGGGAGCATGAGGAATCACTTGAAAGTTGTTATCACGAAGAAACTGTTGCGTAACGTTAGCTCGATGCGCGGGTGCGTTGTCTTGGTGAAACAGCACACGCGCAGCCTTTCCCGGACGTTTTTGTTGCAGTGCAGGAAGGAATTTGTTCTTCAAAATATTTTCGTAGGATGCACCTGTTACCGTAGTGCCCTTTGGAACGCAATGGGTAAGGATTACGCCCTCGCTGTCCCAGAACATGGACGAAATTTTTTTGGTGGCGGTGAATCTGTGTGCTTCCATTGAGCTGACTGACGCTTTGTTTCTGGATTGAAAAATGGTATCCACGTCTCATCCATTGTCACAACCGACGAAAATAAAGTCCCATTCATGCTGTCGTTGCTCGTCAACATTGCTTGGCAACATGCCACACGGGCAGCGTTGTGGTCGTCCGTCAGCATTCGTGGCACCCACCTTGATGACACTTTTCGCATTTTCAGGTCGTCATG
This sequence comes from Vandiemenella viatica, assembly GCA_031002005.1. Taxonomy (NCBI): domain Eukaryota; kingdom Metazoa; phylum Arthropoda; class Insecta; order Orthoptera; family Morabidae; genus Vandiemenella; species Vandiemenella viatica. The sequence continues at coordinate 132,482,556 of JARYHS010013631.1, read as the reverse complement.
CAGGATTGTGTGCACAGAACCCACGGAAATGCTAACACTGGAGGCGATCTGTTCAACAGTCATTCAGCGATCCCCCAAAACAATTCTCTCCACTTTCTGGATCATGTCGTCAGACCGGCTTGTGCGAGCCCGAGGTTGTTTCGGTTTGTTGTCACACGATGTTCTGCCTTCATTAAACTGTCGCACCCACGAACACACTTTCGACACATCCATAACTCCATCACCACATGTCTCCTTCAACTGTCGATGAATTTCAATTGGTTTCACACCACGCAAATTCAGAAAACGAATGATTGCACGCTGTTCAAGTAAGGAAAACGTCGCCATTTTAAGTATCTAAAACAGTTATCATTCTCGCCGCTGGCGGTAAAATTACATCTGCCGTACGGTGCTGCCATCTCTGGGAAGTTTTGACAATGAACGCGGTCTCATTTTAAAACAATGCGCATGTTTCTATCTCTTTCCAGTCCGGAGAAAAAAAAATCGGAGGCCTTAGAACTTGAATGCACCTCGTACTATGATCAACCAGTTAGAAAAATCTCATCCGATATTCTGCATGCTCGAATCTTCGCTAAAAGTCGGTTGTGTGGATTAAGAGTCAAAAGCTTTCTGAAAATCCAAGAAAATTGCATCAACTAGTGAACATGCATCGATAACTTTCATTGCGTCATGCGAAAATAGGGCCAATTGTGTTTCACACGATTTGTTCTTCCGAAATCCATGTATCAGTAACTCGTTTATTATTATTGTTATTATTATCATTATTACTCCGCGATTTACTAAAAGCGTGTGGCGGATGGTGCATTGCACCTATGCGAAAGGGTAATGGTTTGGAAGGGATATACGGGATATGGTAGGAGGCGCCGATGGGCTATTGTGAGGAACCATCCCAGCATTCGCCTGGAATGATCCCGGAAAACTATTGGAAACCCAGATCAGGAACTTCATAATGTTAGAGCATATGACATGCTCCAGAATTCTACTGCAAATAGATGTAAAAGATATGGGTTGATAACTCCTGTTAAGAATTAACCACGAGTTTACTAATGAGTTATTGTTTCAGACACCACGTGTAAATTCAACCTTTTGACCGTGATATATCTTAGTCTTAGTCTGTAAGATACCGGATAACCAAATAAGTAATATTGTAAGCAGGTATGAAAACCATTCAAGTGAAACGACCGCCATCTCTGGCTCAGGGAAAATTAACCCTTTTCCACTTAAGCAACATACTCTTAAAAGCATTTATGGTTTGAAACTAAGTAAGTACGTAAGATTACAGCAAAGTTAATTTGAAATTTTAAGTTCTGAAGCCGGTACCAACACGTATTACACCTTTCTACGACAATAATGAACCTCTCATCCGAAATTCCACTACAGTTAGAAATTACCAGTGTTTCACTCGCTCACTTCCATCACAACACACATTCTAGTCCACAGTTAATTAACAGCAAGGAGTCCCCGACTATGATTCATCACTATCTCATGAATTACTCACGGATACACAAAATAAATTTGGTCACCACATGGTGACTATTCCTACTACTCGTACCTATACTAAACACTTCTTAATCAGACGACAACTGTCAAAATACTAAAGTGGCCAAAATGGATTCTTTCTCCTCCACTCACCTCGACCGTTCTTTTCTAGCTGTCACAAATTTCCATTCAAATTCTTACAGCAAAGATTCCTATCTTCCCTATATTATTCGCTCCACTGCTTATCGTATTTCTTGTACCACATCAATTTCTAATCTCTGTCTTCTAGCTCAATAACCTCTTGGACGGATCACTACCCGAAGCAAAATAATTTATCATTCCTCACTTATTTAGCTGGAGTTTCAAATCTCGCATTACAAGATTCTAGAAATAGTGGTAATGGGATCGAAACATGTTCAGCTCGAATTGCGTTTTCGAAGTGAACATTTTAATATGCTTAACCTCATATCTACGAAAGTTAAGTACTCCACGTGGTTCAGATTATTTATTTATAATGGAGAAAAGCCAGTTACACCCGCAGCGTCCGATGCCAAAAACAAATTTTTGAAGTGCTTCCGATACCACCTCATTGAGATAAAAAATACCTTTCCACTGAATCAAATCCTGCTCTGCTCTTCATTATTTTCGCTGCTTCTCCACAAAAGGCAATGGGAGGTAACTACAACACACAGAGTAACTCAGACTTGCAGCAATTAAATAGACAACGCATCTCTTCCCTGCAATATATATTTTATTTAAGTATCTCTATCCTCTATTGTTGTACTACTTGCAATTCCTTTCACAAAACTCTTCAAACAGGAAAAAAAAAATTACGTAAGGAAAGTATAATCTCAAAAATTAATAAATATGATTTATTTTCTTGATATATTTCTTGATTACGTATGTTTCCTGTAAACTTTGGAATTCGAACCAAGCAGCGTCCTACTGTACTTCACATGACAAATCAAAGCTTTGCCACAAGTGATGGTCAATATTTTCCAGCTGATACCGGGTTTCGAACCGGGGACCTTCCGTTCGCCAGTCACGCACCTTAACCTTTTATTGATTTTTTCAATATTGTGACCTAGTTCTAGTTACTGCTATAGAGTACAGATCCTTACATGCATTTACATATTTAACCGTCGTAAACAAAACAAAAAAAGGCAACATGTTAAATTAGAGGAATGTTCCATTATAATTCTTAATCCCTGCCCTTCATAGTTCTGTGCAGTTACTTACACAGCAGACAACTGCCATCGCAGTTACATTCCCTTTTAACAGTACAAGAACAAACAAAATTATAGTCTGTTCAGTTAACAGAGGCGGCTCAAGGTCAGTCTGCTCCATCCCCACTCCGCTGCCCTAGCATCATGGGAAAGGGAAAATTGTCACTCACCTCCCTGGACACAATGGTCTACTCAGAGGCAACAGTAGCTGAAGGTGAGGTGAGGAGTGGGGTAAGGGAACATGACCTTGTGTGGTAAGGAGAACATTACCTTGAGCCGCCAGCTGAGGGTGAACAAGGTACAGTGTAGTTATTCATTTGAAATCTCTTTTATTTTTTTTTATTTTTTTTTTTTTTGTAACTGCTTTACGTCTCTCTTTAACATCGAGGTCTTTAGAGACGGGAAAGGATGGGGGGCAAGGATGGGGGGCAAGGATGGGGGCAAGGAATGGGAAGGAATTTTGAAGGAAGCATCCCGGCATTTGCCTGGAGTGATTTGGGGAAACCATGGAAAACCCAAATTTGGATGCCCGGACGGAGATTCGAACCGCCGTCCTCCCGAATGCGAGGCGAGAACGCTAACCGTTACACCGCCCCGCTCGGTTTGAAATCTCTTGGCGAGCCACACAGCGCTATGGTGGCAGTCAGTGTAACTAAGAGTTAGGGCATTATCGGATTCGCCGAAGGTTGACGGCCTCGGTAGCGTAGCGGACGAAGGTCGCCGGTTCGAGTCTGTCCGCGAGCACGGGTGTTTAAGTGTTGTGTATGTGAATGTCATGTCCGACCTCTGGTGTGTCTAATTAGGGAAAAAAGTCATCCAGCTGGCTGTGTGGCCGAATGCCATAAAAAAGCCATAAAAAAATAAAACCTCGCTGAAGGTTGCCCAGTCTTCTGACGCAAATTATTTTATTTAAGTGCATAATTTGTTTTACTGTGTATATGTTAGGCCAACAGTTTGTGGAAAAACAAATAAAAATACTACCTCTAACCAGACCAGTCACGAATCGACTATGTAAAAGAACAGCGAACATGGCAGTACTTGTTTGATTAGTTGGCCACTTGGTTTCAGATAAAAAGTTGGTTGCCAAATTCTTCTTCTTGATGCTATAAAAGTGCGAAACTGCTACAAATAAGAAGCCGACGAATGCAATCAATTTCAGTTACATTAAAGAACAATCGAAAAATATTTTTCAAAGCACAGTGGATATAATAACTTTAGACAGGTAGAAATGAATCCACAATCTGATACCACTTCCTACTTTTTTTACAAATGAATGTGATAGATCATCAGAGTGACGATTTCGCTCTGTGAAGTGAGAGTCGTATGCTTTAATAATGGAACAGGCCAGAAATTTTCGAACATCTCAAACATTTCATTTACACATGGACAACTAGTATAAGAAAAACCACAAAATAAGACACTTTTAATTTGCTTCATAAATGTCTGGTATTTTCAAAAACTGAATGAATCACAACTAAAAAGTTTTTAAATATTAAAGGAAATTTATAGAAAAAATTTGGAATTAATTTGAATGAAATAAATAAATTTAATCTGCATTTGAAATCAACTGAATTTTATTTAGATTACGTTGTCATCGCTTCTTAACTAATTAAATTACTTTAATATGCAGTAAAGCATTTTTTTACGGTTCAATCTAGTATCCAGTCTTGTTAAATTTGATTTACCTGCTTTTATTTTTTGATGTAGTTAATGTTAAAAATTTATTTAATATAAAAGTAGAATAAATAATTTTATATTAATTCCCTAACTAATATATTCATTTGACAAAACTTAATTTCTACCGGTGCTGCTATCTATCACCTCCAACACAAGTAATGATAAATATTCTGCTGACATCCGTTCGTCACGTTGACGATTGCGCTCCTAGCATAGAATCTTCGGAAACTGCTGTGGAGTGAGTCTAGGAAGCCATCAATCTTTTACTTTTTGGAATACCAAGAGGGACCTAGCGTTCGCTAGGATTCTTGCAACAATTTACAATACTTGTTGTAACAGAAAGTCTGTGATGTTATAATCGGTTGTCATTCGATTTCTAACATAGGAACTTCACGAAGATTCATTAGTTGTAATTTCATTTATAGGATTAACTTCTTCTTGGCGAACTGCCACATTTGCCACACAATTACTGATTATATACATACTAATTGTTGAGTGTTTAGTAATATTCCTAGCATGGTATCTTTTTTTTTTTTGCTATCCATGTTTTGATTTCCAGAATTCTGGATGTTAGGACTACCTATGTAGTCACGACTAGTTTTCTTACTTTTACTGGCCCACGATCCTCTTCAACTTCCAATAATCTTGTTGACCAGCTGTAAGGCCATAGTACAAAAACCCTCCAGTCCCATTGCATTAATTTCTAAGTTTTTTCTGTTTGTGGGTTCAAAAAGTGTTTTACGTAAATGATACAGATGTATGAGAATAATATTAAAAGAAAAATCATATATGTACTACAATGTTTATTGGTTTTATACAAATAGTGTTAAGAATTTCCATTAGTAAAGTTATCAATCGAATTAAAAGACATTTCAAATTTATCTTTTTTCAATCTTACGCATTTTTAACTAAAAATTACACATTGAGCCTAAGTGCATTTTAATGCTGTAGAGCAATTAGTACGTCACATCACAGGCAAGTGGAATGTGCACCACTTTGAAATCTCTTCATCAGGCATTTAAGGCTACCCAAAGTTGATTTGGCGTCCAAATTCCAAAGATTTTAGAAAGATACTAAGTAGTTAGACTGCAATATGATTTAAAGATGCCATAAAATAATTTCATATTAATTAAGATAGCTCTCTTGAAAGTAGTCTTACAAGGTTCTGCTAAAGCTAGATTATCCTGAAACCATTGATAGTAATTTGTAGTAATTTAAGCACATCATTGGAACGTTGTATTTTTCTTAAATATCATGTACAGCAAAACTAAATTTACCACGCTGCTTTTTTACCTGATATATTACAATATTCCCTAGTGGTTCAACAACATTTGGTGTAGACTAGTGCATACTATAAATGCTGCCTTCATTTACTTCCAATTAGTGAATCTTTAACTATATATTATCATAAAAAATCATTTTCTTCAATCGACTGTAACTAAATGTACGTAATAAAATTACACTTCTATACACTTTCAATTCAGAATCTGGTTTCCAACAACACATAGTCCAAAAATATTAATCTTGCATAATGAGCTTGACGTTTATTTATATATCTTCTTGGTTATATACTGATATTGAAAATTGTGGATAGTCTGGAATTACGGCAGAGGGATCATGTAGTTACAAGATAAAAAATAAACATCTTCAAGTTTTTTACAAGTACCATCCCACCTTTCCATGAAACTGTTCTAATACTTAGCGGATATGAAGTGTAACCAGTCGTTTTGGAAAATAGGTCATTCTTTCGTATAAACTGAATTGTTATATACTTAGTCTCAGTGTGGAAAATCTTATTAAACTATTTAAGATTGTTTTCCCTGCTTATGCACATTATAACTTTGATATATATATCAGAGAAGCTCGATTGTGATATACAGCGCAAATCACTATTCCCACCATAAATACATTTTCTTCACACAACTGTTAGTCACGTCTTTTTGAGTTGTACACGTAGAAATTTTCATGATTATGCCGGATTGATAGAAAATATCAGTGAGTTTTCAAACTGTCATATAGTCGAAACAAACGCTGATGATTTGTTTCTTAATGTTTTTAAATAAACTTCTGAACAGATTGATAACATTTATATCTCAAAATACTGTAAAACCCCGTTCCTATAGTTCAATTAAAAGTCAATGGAATTCTTGGAAACTGATGAGCTACTCTCTTCTACAGTAATTATAACTACCAAGCTCCAGCAGTTCACAAACACGATTCCAATATTTCTAAGAGCAAGCACTTCGCAAATATGGAACGGCAAAAAAATGATAAAAGCGGCACGAAAATTTCCCTAAAGGACGATTGTGATTGTGTAATTAACGATGGAGGTACAGCGGTGCGTGGTTCAAAGGAAACTCTGTGGCAATGCGGACTTCAAACAAAGCATAACGGAGGCCTCTGTATCCGTTTCACTCATCGCTGGAACAAACAAGCTTAATATCGCAGAATCAGTTCAGTTGCACAAAGACAGACGAGAAATGCGATGTGCTAATAGGGTGGTGCCGCAATATCGTTCCTGGAAATACCGACCAGGTAGTGTTATAGTAATTGTCTCCTTGCTTTATTTCGGAAGAATTTTTAAGCTCGTAATGCAGCAGGGAATACTTGGAATTTTGCCTTCGATTCAATCGTTGAATACAATCGGAATTAGTACTATCATGATAAACCGCTTAACTAGAAGGTATTTATTCCATTCAGGGATTTTGCAGCTTTCCAAAAATAATGATGGGTTTCGATCCACTAGTTATTTACGAGTGCGATGATATAGTTTTTATTTCAATACATGTGAGAGGTAACAGAATATATTGCAGTCTGCAATAGTGGCTGAGGTCTGGAAAGTTATAGATTTTTATTAAGAGACCAACTACTGCAACCACCAATGAGCCCATACAACTCGAACAGTATTCATGGGCGATAGAGTCATTCAGCGTGCAACGAACTATAACTACGGAAAATTCATTCTGGCCCGAAAACAAATGCACAGTGTCTTTCGAAAGGACTATCGGATCGTTCCAGCCTCTTCTGCTGCTATCTTCCTCTACCAGCACCAGTAGACAAATAAATTTTCATTCCAGTATCTTAACATTTAGGAAAATATTCCGTGAAAGTCAAAATAATTATATTCAGTCTTCCAAATGTTGTACGATTTATTTTTCCGGCTCATGCCGATAAAATACAGGATGACTCTGGTACATCAAGGAACATTTTTCGAATGATATATATCATAAATAATGCATAGTTAGTCATCATCAAATTTCTCCATTCTCCCGGGTGGTGGTCACGAGCACTCTCCACTTCTTCCTGTCCATGAAAAGCTGATGTTCATGAATAATCCTCCAATCACGCCCTAAGTCTTCCAGATCCTTCTTGATTTGGTCTATATTGATATTAAAGTATGCATTTTCTCTTCTTCTTCCATTCTTTGAACACGACCATACCATCGCAGGCGAGAACTCTCTAAGAATTTTGCCACATTGATGTTTATACCGGTTTTTGCACGATTGATTTCATTCCTTATTTTGTCCTTTCGTGAATCTGAAGAAAATTTCATTTCAAAGCCTTGAAGTCTACTATTGTCTCTTCTCGATACGGTACATGTTTCTAGTGCGTAAGTCATTATGGGGATGTAATAGGTTTTGAATAGTATATGTTTGCACTTTCTGAGAACTTTGTTGCCCACAACAAGGTTCTCACTTGGTTGTGAAAGACTGCTGCATGATTATTTCTGTTGTAACCTCACGTTTATTAGTATTGTCTCTACGCAGAGTACTGCCAAGATATTTGAATTGGTCAACATTTTGGAGTTGTTGATTGCATAGGTAAATCTTCACATTAGAAGCCCCCGTACGTGTTGACATGACCACCGTCTTACTCTGGCGGATTTTCCTCAAACAGCTTATTTCAAGCCTGCGGCTGCTTCTGCATTCCTTCTGCACTTTCACCTCAAATCATGACATCATCAGCAAAGACTAGGGCTTTTTTTTCTTTTGCATGCACTTCTTTTAATATCTTCAAGATTACATAGTTACTATTGTGGCAGGTGGGGTTTATTAATTTTTGTTATTAATTAATTATCATAATTAAAAATCTTTGATTGTCAAGAATCTTTCAACATCGGTCAGGTCTTAAAAGAACTGACATTGAATTTTTTATTTAATTGCATGGCTTCTACATCGCTAGGCCACTTTACATTTACCGTTAACATCACTCAAACAAGCAAACAACAAGCCTAGACGTTACAATACGCCGTTATTTCAAGCAAACAGTATTTGAATTTATTTTTAATGTAAGTCATGAATCACCTACTGCAAATTTAAATATCAAAATTAACAAATGATATTGAAAATAAACAACGTTAACAATTGTAACATTAGATATTTACAACATGGAATCTCGGGTGCCTTTAATAGTTTAATAGTCACAATAAAATTCGTACTATCACGTTTCACAAATCTTTGCCAGCTAACTCAGGGTTTTGTAAAAGAGCAAGTCTCGTAATATCAGGACGCTTACGGAATTCAAGAGTCTCGTGAACTCGTCATGCCTGGCGGAGTACTTTACCAATTTGCTGACAGCGACTCTGCAAGTTGTGTCACAGCCTATCTGCGTGACATGGCGGTCTACCGTCACTCCAGGATCGCCAGTCTGTGATCTTATAAGACGACTACCAGTACGACATCAGCTCTGTCGAACTATCCTCGTCATCTCCAAAAACATAACCGTCACTCTCCACTGCCGTAGGAAGACTCAACCGTTCCTCTCCACAGTCGGAGAAAGAGTCCACCGTTCCTCTCCGTAGTCACATGTGGACAGAAAGAAACATATCGAAAAACCCGAATACCACTTCTCATTGGAGGAAATGGGCTTCTTGAAATCACGTGTTCCACCTCGCGCATTCAGATACGTAGATTCGTGTTCACGCGTCTCTTGGCGTGGCGGGAGAAAACTCGCCGACCTTCGCCATTGCCACCCCCAGCGTCAGGGCAACGTCCGCTGGCCTGTAGGCGACACCGTGGCGGGCTTGGTAACGGTACTGTTTCCGCCCCAGGATACGGAGTCTCAGCTGTCCGCTCCTTGCCAGAAATCAACCCTCGCTTATTTTCCGTACACTTCCTGAATAACTTGGCATTCATTACACCACATATAATCTTTGGCTGGCCCCGAGATTAAAGAATTAAATCAATTTACTGATCTGATTATATATATAAAAAACATTAATTAAGAAAATGTAAAATATAAAATATTAACTATTAAAATTGTAGTAGACGTAATAACGTCTTGCTACACTATAGTGTGACACTACAATTTCTTTCAACATATAAATGGGATAAACCCGTCAGTGTGGCTCATTGCACTAATGTGCAGCACATTGGATTGGTGAGGAGCTACAACGGGGCCAGTTTCGAGCCCTGGTCTCGCGTACCGGTCACCTCATTGCGGTTTTTAGACGGTTTATCGCAATCATCTAGCCGAATGCTGGGGCGATCCCCAATCTCTATCTCATTAACTACACATTTCACAAGAAAAAGATTGATGATACAGAACACAAACATGTACTCGTCAGATGACAACACGAAATATATTCCCATAGGTCTAACAAACCCGGTTTGTATTCAGTCAGAACACAGATTCTTCTTCCCCCTCTTCCCCCTCTTCCCCTCTCATGATTCACACTGGCCACCTGTATAAACAAGTATCACCTTTGTACGGATTATCCAGTAGCAGTGAAAACATTAACCTACTTTCCATTTCGATGTACAAGTTAAACGAATCACGTAAATGTTAATTTCATGAGGAATGATGTAAATAAACATAAAACATGAGCCACACAGGAAAACTATGAGCATTGTTTAGAGTCTTAAACTAACGAACTAGTGAATTTTCAGCTACTAAGTTAAAGATATTATTTAAATTATATAAAATCTAGGAATCTGTTGCTGAGAAACATTATGCAGTTTGTGCTGATCTTTCACACACAGAAGTATAATAAAAATGTCAATAGTTTTTTCTCGTGGCTCAACAGTAATTTTTGAGCCTGTGATTCTTGAGACCGTAAGTTCGATTCCCAATACAGCCATCCAGATCTCAATTTAAAGATTTCCCGATTAAAGATGGTTGGCTCATAAAGACTAATTTCCTTCTTGCTCCTTGCCCTTGTACTTTTCGGCTCTAATTTCCTACTCGTCAAAAATATACAAAGGTCCATTCAAAATCTGGAACACAATAACAATAATCAGGAGATAAAGAACTACTGTGACGAGAATGCATGTATAAAATGAGTGTAATAATATGAGACAACATCAACTGCACAGTGGGATGGTACTTGCGGAAATGTGCAAAATATGGAACAAAAGGCACTACATCCATATCACTGCTGCTGGAAGATTTTTAAGCTCCCGCTGTCCAGAAAGAAAGTTCGGGAACGAAGAACTTTTTCTCCCTCTTTCTCTGTATAACAAGTTTCAGTGTTACTACAACTTTCTTGAGGCAGGAGGTGCTACGGGAATCGATGTAGTGCCAGATATGTTCTCCTCAAGCGGTTCACTACCAATCGTCTAGCTATCTCCACCAAAGCACTTTCAACAGCGTTCCAATTGTCCATCAATCGTCTGAAGCCCAAAACTAATAATTCCCCGGCAGCTCTTCCATTATGATCAACGAAACCAGTGTGCACTCTATGACTAGTAACTTAAGATGAGTTTAAATCATTATCTGCGTATAACGTCGCTAATTTGCGTTGATATAAAATTCTACTTTATGTGGAATATGGTTACTTTAAATCGAATTTTCACAACTTTTCTGAAGAATGGAAAAGTTACATCCGTTTCTGGGTATGTATGTGTTTGAACTGGGTTTTCATTTTAATGATATTACTCATCTTCGCCTTCACATAACATGAAACAATATGAGGTGTCTATATCATTAGTAAGCCAAGCCGTAGTACAAACCTACTAAGGGCACTGAATAGAAATGTTAGCCAGCACATCAAGAAGGTTCCTTCATATGGCGACCGTGACAGGATGTGAATTCGTAATTTTCGGATATTTATAAGCATAGTCGTTTGACAGTGAGAACTATGACGTCGATCGAACTCCGATGAGATGGCTCGTATAGCAATGTAATACACCGTCCATAAGAGCTATGATCGTTAAGTACTTGCCATCAAACTTTCTTCTTCACCATCTATCCTGCTTATACATTCCTCTGCTACTGGTATAACACGCTCAAATTAATTGACTCTGTTTTCTTGGCGCTGCTTACATCACAGCTGATACTTTTAAGAAATCAGGTATTCTTTGTTGCTTCAAAGCATCATTCCGCACCAGTTTGAAATCAAGTCTGATGCAGACTCGATTCCTAATCTATCAGTAACATTTGTATGTTGAATTGAATAATTGGTCAATGCACAAATGTTTTTAGGAAATATTTGTATAGTGTTCCAGAGATTAGTCATTTAAGTAACGTAAAAAGTGGTGAGAAAAAACCTATTCTAGATTACTAAGTGAACAATGGAGTCAAAATCTTTGGTTTCAATAAAGGAATATTTTCACGTCAATTTTAATATCACATATCCTTTTAAAAATACGTTTAAATCCTCCAAACGATTCGATTTGTTTTAGATCAGATTCTATTGCTCTCGTGTTTCATTATTTCACTACGTGGTTGAATACAGCTGCAACCCGGGTCGGGATTGGGCCGATTCTTTTCAAGCCTTACGTATTTCCATGATGTTGTTGAGGCCAACAAACCATCTAGACTTTCCTCAAATACAGAAAGTTTCCATTCGCCTTAATTCATAAAGGTGCTATCAGTTATGTTTTAAAATCTCATACTTATTATATTTAAGAATATTTCAAGAATTCACCTCAACATATACCGTGGTTTTTTGACTTAACCCAATATTGCAGGTCATTGAAGGATTTCCTTCGTTCTTGAGAATTGTTTCTCCTTAATGCTTATGCACAAATAAAGTGGGGTGCCAAATACTTCGAATGTGAAGGATGAGTTTTAATTTTAACTGCTTCAAGTCCTCGGTCGGAGCGGGTGATATGAGTGACCAAGCTTCATAATCTTGCAATGAAATTTTAGGTAAAACGTATTCATCTTTCGAAGCGTACATCTGTCCACCTTCTTTTGATGCCCTAATTATTGCCAGAAAATAATCGGCCACTGCGTGATTCATAGGAATATTCGCTTTATTAGTTTCAGAAGCTAGAAATTTTACAGTGAACATATTCTCGGTGCTCCGATCAACAATCTCAGTGTAAACCGTTTGAAAAGAACGAGGACTGGCAAAGGATTAACTTCTCCGGCTATTAGAAAACCATATAAAATTTCGTAAATATATTTAAACTGATGAGTGGTCTGATAGCTCAATGGATAGAGGCTCTCCTTCAAAGTTGAGAGTTCCTAGTTCAGATGTCGGTGAGTTCTGAAAGTTTTACAATCTTTGCTTTGTCAACGTGTGATGTACCCGGACGTTATAATCTGTTGATCTCCCAAGGAAAAGAATTCTACCTCCTACAGGTGTCACACTGTCTTAGAACACTTTTCTAAACCGAGCGTGGAGGATGAGCAGTTAACTCTCTGGCCACGCATTCGGGAGGACGGCAGTTAGAATCCCCGTCCGCGCATCCAGATTTGGGTTTTCCGTGGTTTCCCCAAATCACTCCAGGCGAATAGCGGAATGCTTCCTTCAAAAGGCCATGGCCGAATTTCTTCCCGTTCCTTGTCCCCATTCGTATCCCACCGCTAATGACCTCGACGTCGACGAGGCGTACAGCCATAAGTAGCAAAAGCCACCTTTCTAATATGGATCCAACTAATCTCTGACTGTGCACTTAGCTTTAAGCAATAATTTCCGACTGAATCAATAAAATATGTTAGTATTTGTTACACGTGTTGAGTATTTACTTTCGATATAACGCCCAATAATTAACTCTTACCTCCTGCAAAAATTTTATTTATCACTTAAAGAACGTACTTTACACTGAAGTGATTATTCAAATATTTTCAACGCTTGGTTATAAAAACATTAAAACTATGTCCCTGTTATAACAAATGCGTGTTTACATGTTACGCAAACATAACAGATGTGAAATAATAATGTGCTTACAAAATATAAAATATGTTTTTTATGTTTAATGAAACACTGCAGTGATTGTGTTAAACACATAAAGTAAGCAAACAACCACTCAAACAGAACAAAAGTTTTTATTTTTGGTGCAATAGACGGACGAAAGCCCCTAGAAACTCTTTATCATCTACCTGTTAATTGTCTGAAGTATTACTTTTTTAAAAACATTTTTCAAAATGTCGTTCGACCATTGCAAATTTCTAAGTCAACTCAATATTATTCACCCTAGTAATTTATCATCAATTGTTCCTCATAATTATTGGTCAAATTGCTTATGAAAACATTAAATACAAATATTAATTTAAACACTCATGTGTAGAATAAACTCTAGAACTCGTTCGGCATGACTGAGCGTATTACGCCCACAAGGATCAATTTGCTACTTTGACGCCATCAAAAGAAGAACAATCACTTGCACAAATTCATTATTTTGGAAATTTTATGAATGAGCCATGAATATAGTATTAGTAAACAATAACTTTAATTTGATTAAGTTTAATAAAATGAGTTGCAATCGCAAGCCATGGCTTTAGCATACTGATTCTGTATTAAACTGAATTCACTAAAAGAGGAAGTTTCTAGTTTTTTTAATATTTATAATAGATAACTTTTAAATGGAGATCAATTTTCTATATACGAAATTGTCTATTAAACAAAAAATTCTGTTAAAATATTATAGTTGATCTTAGAAATTTTTTGACATTTTAAAAACGTTTTGTCATTACATATTTGGTAGATTAATAATGTATTTCTCTAACCAATGAAGGAAGGCAACTAGATTCGACTGTGGAAATTACTGGCGAATGTACTTAGTAACTGAAATGATAGAAGATGCCGGCTGGAAGTAATTGCTGGACAGGAGGTGGAAGAAAAAAAAATTAGGGCACATGAAAAGCATATACTGTCAATGAGCCTTTGGCAAGATTTCGAAGCAGTATGTGTAAGGTAAGACAGCACCATGATGATAAATTAACAATTGACTTCAGGCATAAGGGAATAGGAAAGTTTACATTTGTAGGTGGGGGTGTGATGGACTGAAACAAGTTACATATGGAGGTGTGAACAATATACCTCAGACTGTGAAGGAATTAGGTTAAAATACAGGTACCTACGATTTGTATGTGTGTAAGGAAATTGTCCCCGGGCGTGAGCTCTATGGAAATTAATTAATAATAATAATATACGATTTTGATTAAAATAAATCTACTGAAGTATCAAACTTTTAAATTACTTGTTAAGTTATTCCACGAAACCCAAAAATATCATTACAGTTTTCATTTCATGGCGCTGTGACTTGTGAAAGAGAGCTCCAAAGGCACCGTTTTCGACGCGCCTGAATACCAAACAACAACAACAACAACAAAAATCTGAAAGAATTTGTTGATTAGCAATTTTGTAAATAATAGGTGGGGGGATTCAGAATTTCTTATGGTTTATCACCGAAAACTAGTCCAATTCATGGAACAGAAAGAGAAGTTAAAAAAATAGTGAGAGGAAGCGGGTTGCTAGCTTTCATTTGATGTCCATGAAGATTATGTAAAAAAAAAATTCCTCGATCTCGTCACAAAAACTGATGTAATTAATGAGCTTTAATCTTAGGATTTTTAAATTTTAGGAATTAACACAGTAAGTTTAATAATAACGAATTAAAAACCTCAAATGATTTCATACGTGTTGTGGTTTTCATTCAGTAGGTACGGAACCCTAGAAATGCTAGAAAAAAAGGAGATGTGGAATTGCATCAATTTGTACTTTTAAGTTGTTAAAGGTAATTGTATTCTAATGGAAAAGGTTATGGGAGCCTTGCCCCATCATATCTCAACGGTCGACGAAGTGATTCCTGATACCATTTGTCCATGAACATTCTAATCTTGAACAAGTGTTTGTGAAACTCTTAATTCCGAGGTTTAATTAGGGAATCACCGCAACAAATTCCTATATGGCTACAAAATAACCACAAACAGCTTGGTGCATGGTCTGTAATGCTGCCTAGCATTCTGAAGGATCAAAGTTCGAACATCCAAATCTCGGTTCCCCAAAATTTCTTTACGAGAAAGCCGAGGTTTTTTCTAAAAACTAAACTACAATTATTGGAACTCGATTGTTACCATGTGATGTTGAGTCACTCTTCAATGATTCACATGTACGGTTACTGACGTACTTAATGTGAAATACTAAGAAAATACCTCATTTAAGGGAAGAAGTTGTATGGAATGAAATCTTCTTTGCTGTAAAATTAAGAATGGGAAATAATTAACATTGCTGTCAAATATTTTTTAATCACAATGAAAAAACGTGAAATTTTAAGATATTTCAATTTTCTTAAAGAAATAACCGTATTTCGCGATCAGAATACTTAGCAATGCTGTGGCGAATAAAAGATTTGGCGCAAAATTTTCAGGAAGAACACTGTATTGGAATAAGAAATGCAAACGTAGGTGTGACTGAATTGAGAATTCAGCTTGAGTATTAACAGAAAGCTTCGAGCAAAGAAACCTGCAGGGCGGTGTGAAACAGGAAGTTTCTCTGATCCTTAAAAATCTCTTGAGACCAATTCCCAAACAGAAAGAAAGGGTGGAAAAAATCTGCATTATTAAATCTGTAGAAAATTCTGTAGAAGATTAAGCTGTCTCGGAAGGACGTTTTGCGTTAAAGACTGAATTCCAGATTGATTTTCCTGCCTTAATTTGCAAGAAAACTAATAAAGTTTCATGGAAGAATCTCATATCTCATAAGCAATTGAAACAGAGTTGTTTCCCAATTAGATGGTGATGGATCTGTTTTAATTTGCTAAGGATTATGATCCTCAAGGTAACTTAAGACGAATGGTTTTGTTAACAAATGTTTCTTTTACTAACAGATTAATCGTTGTATTGCATGGTAAAAAGAATTGCAACAAATTGTTACGAAATATTTCCAAGTGGCAGGTTGTATGTGTAACTTTTCTATTAAAACGGCTTAGAAAAATTAAGTTTCATGAAATGAGATTTCAAACTTGCTTCGAAGAGTTTAGAAGATATTGGCGTTGACTCGCATCCTCCCAAAGGGTACTACTTCCAATGTTATTTTTCTTCCTTAATTTATTTATTGCTTCACTTTATTTGATGTCTGTTAATATTCCAATTCCAATTCATCTTCGTCTTTAACTTCCATGATCCTCTTATGTAGATAATTTCTACGCAGTATGGACAAAACTAAGACGATTGCCTGTTCTTTATTCTCATCACGCTTCATTCATTTTTCTGTACATCCATTTAACCGTCGCAATTTTTCTCTTCAGCCATACTTCAGAACTTTCCAAGTACTTTTCTTACTTCGTTTCGATTGTCCATTTCCTGACCCGTACAACACCACACAAAACATTTTCCAAATCCTTTTATTATGCCAAAATAAATTTACCGTAATGATATTCTGCAGTGAGATATGAAACAAGTTTTCCAGAATCATTTCATGTATTTAATTTTCAAACTTCGTATTTCGCAACAGCTCAGAATGTTTCTAAGACTTAGCAGTTACAAACTGAATGAAGATTTATAACATTTAGTTTAAATGTTTCGGAAATAAAGTTAAATGATTATCACGTTGAATCACAGGAAGCAGTTTCCACTAATTATATTACATCTGATCAGTGCATTTCAAATTACTGTACTCACAACTGCCCATAAAAAAATGCAACATATCGGCAAAAGAACAGGCACACATTATCTTCTCGCTCCGTGGACTATTTAATCTCAATGAAAAATTTTCATCAATAGAGTTACTTGTACTGTGATCCTTAAGATTAAGTGAATGAATGCCAATATTTTCGTTACTCTGATGTCAAGTAGTCTGCATTCTCACTACGAGTTAGAGCACCTACATACTAGACCGTGTAGGTACAGAGGGATCAGCCTTATCCTGACGTACCAATCATCATGATTACGACTTTTAGGCGGTATTCAAATATATACAAACCGTATTCTCGAACTGTCCCCTGATTTTGCCCCAATAACAAGATAATCAACAAACGAAACAACATTGATCAAATTGAACATAAAGTAACATTGTTAAAAGAGATAATAATTTCGTTTCCTCTAGCGATCTGATCGAGCGTGATGGGTGAGTCGGAACGCACCGTACTAGCATTCGGGATGATGCGGTTTCGAATCCCCATCCGGTCATCAAGATTTTGGTTTTCCATAGTTTCATCAAAACGCCAAAGCCGAATTTCTTCCCAGTCCTTGCCCACTGTCCTTTGCCACATCTGATGGCCACGATGTCGCCGAGGCGTAAATACATTTAAAAAAACTAACGGTCAGCCAAACCACAAACGACTGATTCATACAGTTGTCGTAACTGTACAGACGATGTTTTCAAATGTATTTCAAGCTATTCCGCAATGGAGTGAGAGAAAACTGGTGATCCTAATTCTCATAAAGAAATTAAATTTTGTAGCCCCTGTTTCCCTGAGGAAAAATAAAGTTAAATTTGTATTAATTCTAAATTGTTAGAATGGAGCGAGGTGATTTTCTTTTACCAGCAATGAAAACGTTGGTCATAAGGTCCGTAAAAATCCTGGCTGAAACCGGGATTTGCACCAAGGATCTCTCGATCCCTAGTAATGCTCCGTTTCCAACTGCGCCAGCTAAAAGATATTATTGCTATTCTTTATTTTACTTTATTTTATACAACAATGTTCTATCTAGTTACTGTTACACGTACTTGGTTACGAACCACGAACAGAGAGAAAGAATCGATGTGATCTAATAGGAGACAGAAATTATCTGGTCAATATCTTCTTTGTCTAATGTGTGTATATAATATACACTGATCATCCAGAACATTATGACCACCTACCTAATAGACGGTATGTCCGCCTTTGCCACGGACAACGGCGGCGACGCGTCTTGTCATGGAAGAAATGAGGCCTTAGTACGTTGCTGGAGGGAGTTGGCACCACATCTGCAAACACAAGTCACTTAATTCCCGTAAATTCGTGGGAGGGAGCCGATGAGCTCCGACGCCCAGTTCAATCACATCGCAGATGTGTTCGGTCGGGTTCAGACCTGGCGAGTCACATCAATTGAAACTCGTTACTGTGTTCCTCGAACCATTCCATCACACTACTGACATTGTCACCTGGTGCATTATCTGGTTTAAAAATTCCATTGTCGTTAGGATAGACGGTCGTGGTGAAGGGGTGTACGTGGTATGCAACCAGTGTACGATACTTATTGGCCGTCATGGTGCCTTGCACGAGCTCCACTGGACCCATTCGACACGTGAATACCCCCCAGAATTGCCGCCAGCTTATCTCCGTCCCACAGTACAACTGTGAACAAGCTGTCTGTCTGGTGTGATGAAGACGGTATCGTGATTCATAAGACCATGCAACGCTCTGCCACTGCGCCAACTTCTAGTGACGACGATCACGTGCCCATTTCAGTCGTAGTTGCCGATGTCGTGGTGTTAACATTGACACATGCATGGGTCGTCGGCTGCGGAGGCCCATCGTTAGGAGTGTTCGGGTCACTGCGAGTTCAGACACACTTGTACTCTGCCTAGCATTAAAGTCTGACGTTAGTTCCGCCACAGTTCGCCACCTGTCCTATTTTACCAGACTACCGAGGCTACGACGTCCGACATTTGTATGAGGGGTGGCCGCCCAACCCCTCCAGCGTTCGACGTTATTTCACCTTGGTTTCGCCACTTGCTGAAGAAACTCACCACAGCACTCCTCAAACACTCGTGCAGTTTCTAAAATGTTCGTGCCAATCCTCTGGGCCATCACAATCTGCCCTCGGTCAAACTAAGATAGATAGCGCGCCTTCCCCATTCTAAACACGGATAGCACACTCACTGATACTTCATGCGTGTGTCTGACTAGTAGTCATTCCCCGTCAGGTGACGCTGCTATCGCCTGGATAGGTTTATGTTCTGGCTGATAAGTATATAGAAGAACAATACGCATTAAAACCTCTTTCATCATTTCACATCAAAGAAATCAAATCTTTACTGTCTATTATCGTCATTTGTTCCTAAATTGTTACTTTCTGCAATTATTTTTATCAGTTGATATTATTCTATAATTATATGTTTTAAAATATATTCCAGTCTAGCTGGAGCGCTCGAAGAGTCAACTTCCTTGTTCCAGAGAACAGTCGCGTGACAGTAAACTTCCGCGTTCGCGTGTGGATCTTACCGTCTTCGACTAATACTAGTGTGAATCGTGACTTGTTTAAATAGTGACCATTACGTGAAGCTTTAATAGTGCGTATCCAGATGTATGGTGGCCAGTACGGCGAGGGGGGCGGACCACCGCCGCCACCACCAGCACCACCGGACATCGACTTTGGAACAACATCACTGGCAGCCGTGGGCGGAAGCATTACGGAAGCAGTGAGTACTGTTAACAACTATGCGCTGGCAGGCGAAGTGGACGTAGAAATGGAAGCAGAGGCAATTGCTAACCGTAGAAAACGCCCTGGTGATTTAGATGCGAACTTTGGAGTGGATAAACGGGTAGCATTAGTGACAGATACCCCCAAACAAGATAGTGGCACAGTGAAAGCTGCAGTACCAGTTAATGATAACAGACAGGCAGGTAGATCAGAATCGCCCGAGCAGATAAACCAAGATAAACAGCAGAGTATATCCGCTAATAGTAGGAATAAAACCTCAATTATGTATAGAATGTCAGACACGGGCCCATATGTAGTTTTCATTGAAGGGAAGAGCGGAAATGTGGGACGGCTACACCCCATGTCGCTTGGTAAATTGCTACATCAAAATATACCTGAGATTCGTGGACAAATCATTAATATAGTAACCACAGGAGTAAACAGATTAAAAGTAGAAACACTTTCACCAAGAGCGGCTAACAGTATTGCGATGTGCAGATCGCTAGCGGCAAGGAACTTGGAGGCTTATATCCCGGCCCACTTAGTCCTGTAAACAAGGCGTAATACGCGGAGAGGATACTGAGTTGGAAAATGCAGGAAATGCTAGAGGAAATCGTGACACCAGTTAAAGTGATAGCAGCAAGAAGGTTAACCAAATCTAGAATCCAAAACAACATTAGAACGGAAGTGAAGCTAGAAAACATGTGTGTTAACCTTTGATAGTCAGTCATTACCACAGTTTGTTTATATACACGGGACGGGGTGTGAGGTAACACCCTATACACTCGCCGTACGCATTTGCTATAATTGTTTTGCGTTATGGTCACATAGGGAAGCAATGTCGGGGCAAGCCCCGTTGTGATATGAGTGGTGAGGCACACCGTACAGCTGACTGCACATCTGATGTGGTACGCTGCGCCAATTGTAGCGGACCACATAACGCGAACAGACAGGGCCTGTCCGATGTACTCAATACGCAAGCAAGCACATGAAGTAGCAGCTAGAAACAACGTGTCTATTAGGGAAGCGGAAAACTACTTTAAAAATAGACCATATGCTCAGGCAGTACATTTGCAGCAGCCATACGCAATAAACACTCGAGACGGACGACAGTACCTGTACAAAACACCAGATATCACTAACCATAGCGAATTTCCGCCTTTAGAATTGAACAACACACCCGCACTGTATAAGCCACATCTGGATCGACCATTGCTAGATCAGCTACCGCTGCAGAAACAACAAACAGTAGGACAGGAGATGGCTAAGCCACACCACAACACCAATGCTGCGGGTAGAACGCAAACAACAAACTGGACATAGGGCTACACTGAGGAAGAATCTATCAGCATATTCGGGGATGTATCAGCACGTCAACGATCCAAGAGGGCCACCAGGAACACCGATAGGTATTAATCCATACCGACCGATACTGCCAGTAGATTCAGATGAACCAGGCAACAATATTATAGAACAACTAGTGGAGCTAATTAACAGGATAGTAGAGAGGACAAAAGTAGGGGAACAACTGGGAGCAAATGACATTAGACAACTGCTAGAGAGGAGTACGATATCCCACCTCGTTAATCAAAGACCCCACAACAATGGATCAAGTAACTAATAGAATATCACAGGGGAACATACAAACAAGTGACAATTTGTCCAACGGTGTAACTAGGATATTACAATGGAACGCCAGATCTATTAAGGCTAATAAGCTAAGCCTTATGCAATACATGATGGCCCACAATATCTCCATAAGCGCCATCGCAGAAACATGGCTAAACCCTAGAGAGACATTCCTATTTAGAAATTATAACGTTGTGCGGGCAGATAGGCCCGACGGTTACGGCGGCACAGCGCTATTAATACACAAGTCAATACCGTACCAGCTGATAAACATTAAATCATCTAACTTTTCCTTCGAGGTCTGTGCGGCACGACTGCTATTTAGAAATAATCACATAACGGTAGTATCCATCTACAGATCACCAAATCAACCACCGCTTAAAAAAAATCCGAGCTACAACTACTAATGCGCCACCTAGATGAACCGGTATTAATCCTCGGTGACCTTAACGCCCACCACTCACTTTGGGGAAGTGCGTATGACAACCGCGATGGCCGACTAATCACGGACGTTATGGAGGAACTAGTCGTACTGAACGACGGCTCCGCAACCCGCATAAACAGACCTACACAACTACAATCAGCTGTTGAGTATCTTTTGCATCTCCATCAATTGCCCCACATATAACATGGGAAGTCATTGATGACACCCTCGGTCGGATCACTTTCCAATTCTCATGAAACTCTCTAATACTGAAAGGAGAGAGCGAACTATCTTCTCATACTATAAATGGAACATCAAGCGAGCCAACTGGAACAAATACACACAGGAAGCTGAAATTGCCTTCAAACACTACAAACCCACCGAAATATAAACAACGACTATAGTGCCTTCATAAACTGCATCGAGAAAGCGGCTGATTCCAGTATACCCAAACAAAAGCAAACTAATGTGATAAAAACATCCGCAGCGGAGTGGTGGGACCAGGAGTGCGAGGAGGCTATAAAAGAAAGAAAGGAGGCCATCAAAACCTACAAAAAGCATCCTACAACGTCTAACTATATAGAATGTAAAAGAACATGCGCGAAGACAAAAAACTTCTAAGGAAGAAGAAAAAAAAAATTGGGAAGATTATTGCTCCAGACTTAGCGTCAACACACCGGTCAAAGAAGTGTGGGATAAAGTTCGCAGATTGAGAAACGTAACCGAGATGAGGGCCACAGAACGCACACCTCCACTGAACGTCCTGACCGACATGCTAGAAAGCTTAACACCCCCCTATGTTGATCATCAACCACTAAACATACATGGTAATGTACAACATATCCTCTGTCATCCGTTCAAGAGCGAAGAGCTAAATAGAGCACTAGCCTCTGGAACATCCACAGCTCCGGGGCCGGATAATATACATTACCCCATGCTCCGTGCACTACCCGCCAATGGGAGAGCACACTTGCTTGCACTAATGAATCGTATTTGGACCGACCAGCACGTGATTACTCCTATGAGGACAGCTAGAATAATCATCATAAGAAAACCTGGAAAGACAGCTGACTGTGCCTCAGCATACAGACCAATATCTCTGTTGTCTTGTATGCACAAAGTGCTTGAAAGAATGGTCAAACATAGACTTGAATGGTGGTTTGAACATAACACGCTACTGCCATCCACCCAGTATGGCTTTCGGAGAGGTAAAGGCACTAATGACATACTCGCGCATCTTATTACCGACATACAGTCGTGCCTTACCAACAACAACTACATGGTTGCAATGTTTACAGACCTCAAATCCGCCTACGATAAAGTCTTACCGCCGATCCTGGGCAAAAAATTAATGGAGAACGGTGTGCCAGGTCCCTTCACAGCCAGGCTGGTATCTATGATTACGAATAGATGGCTAGTAGCCCAGTGGAAAACCATCAGTTTGGGACCAAGAAAATGTAGTCAAGGTGTACCCCAGGGATCAGTCTTGTCTCCATTGCTTTTTAATATCTATACAGCTGACCTACACAAGATAATGCCGCAGTCGGTCATAGTCCTACAATACGCCGATGACATCTGTATTTATACAGTGGGCACAAGCATCGAAAATTGTCAGAAAATATTAAATGAAGCGATGCTAAGACTGATACAGTGGTTGTTTGCAAATGGACAAGAAATATCAATCAACAAAAGTTCAGTATGTATATTTACCCGCCATAGAATACCACAAATAACTAGCATGACGCTTGGACCTTACAATCTTCCAGTAAAGAATAGCGTGAAATATCTTGGACTAATAATAGACAATAAACTTAAATGGGGTCAACACGTTATACAAATAGAGAAGAAAGTCTGTTCAGCCAATAACCTGATTCGAGCGGTAACAGGATTAAAGTGGGGAGCAAGCCCACCAATTGCACTGATGCTGTACAAATCCTTAGTCAGGCCACATTTTGATTATGGGTGCATCTGTTATGGATCGGCTGCAGAGCGTACATTAGCCAGGTTAGATGTTCTGCAATATAGAGTACTACGCACCTGCCTGGGGGCGATGCAATCAACACCCACGAATGCATTATGTGCAGAAGCAAGTGAACCACCACTACACCTACGCAGATCTTACTTATCCGCTAAATTCGTACTGAAACAGGAACAGCTGTCGGGTAATAAACTAGCTAACGCTATCCATAAACTAGCAATAGACTGTCTAACGGAAAAATACTGGAGCCATAAACGACTACCACCTTTGGTCTCGGCTTACCTTGACACCAAAGCACTAAGCGTCAAAGCCTGCAAAAGCAAACAATTATATTGCTATGAATCACCACTATGGCACACAATCAAAGAAGTAACAGTAATACTCCAATAAACAAAGAAAATTGCAATAAAATTTTGGAAAATCTGAATAATGGCACCCGGCCAGGTGTATATTTACAGACGGGTCCAGAAACAACAATTGTGCAGGAAGTTCATTCATCAATCCGGAAAGTATGGAACAGGGCTCGTTCAAATTGCCAAAGGAAACCTCTATCATGACAGCAGAATTAATTGCAATCCTAGAAGCCCTTAAATATGCCATCAATTTACAGGATAATAACATTATTGTGTTATCTGACTCGCTCTCTGCGCTAACGGCCTTAAAGAACCAGCATTTAAACCAAAGTAATAACCCAGTTATAAAACGAAATCATAAAAGTAATCATAGACCTAGAAAACAGAAATAAACTAATAGTGCTATCCTGGGTGAAAGGACATGATGGTGTAGAGGCAACGAATTAGCTGACCAACTGGCAAAGGAAGCAACCGTCACTGGGAATACTACCCATACAACGATACCCATGTCGGATTTAATGGCGACATTAAAAGACAAACTGTACAAAGACTGGGACACAGAATGGAAACATACATCCACCATGAAGGGGAAATACTATGCAAGCCTACACCCGGGAATTGTAAAACGAACATGGTTCCAAAATGTTCGAAGCCCCAGAAAACTATACACCACTATATCTCGACTAAAATTTG
The DNA here is from genome assembly GCA_031002005.1 of Vandiemenella viatica. Classification (NCBI taxonomy): domain Eukaryota; kingdom Metazoa; phylum Arthropoda; class Insecta; order Orthoptera; family Morabidae; genus Vandiemenella; species Vandiemenella viatica. The sequence continues at coordinate 132,457,578 of JARYHS010013631.1, read as the reverse complement.
GGCATGCACGCTTCAAGAAGCATCTATATAGGATCGGCGTGGTTGACGATGCAAACTGTGAGTGTGGTCAGGAAGAAGACGTTAACCACATATTCTTTGGATGCCCACTACGAAAAAATATATCCGACAACCTTACCATGAAACTGGTACAGCTGGAACAGCAACTACCAACAAATGTTTCAACTCTGTTAGCCACCAACAAATACAAAATTTTCTACGTCATGTACTCTTTTCTACAAAAAATCAATAGGGACTTATAATTGTAACAGTCTAAAATTTTATGGTATCTATCCTTTAAAGCTGCTATTAAAATGTACATAATGCAGGAGGCAATTTGTCATTGTAAGTATATAAGAAACTATGTAACTCATCACAGTAAGGTATCTAATCAAGTAAATGTATAATGGCTAAATGGCATGCATGGCTGAAATCTGGACTTATAAAACAGCGGTGTTGATAACTATAACGGACTTCTCCTATCACTATGTTTTATGTTTTTGTTAAAATTGTAATGTATATATAGTACCCTGTACAACGGCAATTTAAATGTACATAATGTAGTAGGCAATTTTCATTTTAAGTATACAAGGAACTATGTAATTGACCACTGTAATGTATTTAATCATGCAAATGGGTAATGGCTAAGTGGCCTGCACAGCCGAAATCTGGACTTAAAAAAAAAAAACAGCAATGTTGATAACTGTAAACAGACTTATCCTATCAATGTGTCTTATGTTTTATTAAATTGTAATGTATATATTGTACCCGGTAAACCGTCATTTAAATGTATATAAAGTAGTAGGCAATTTGTCATTCTAAGTATATAAGGAACCATGTAACTGACCACTGTAATGTATTCAATCATGTTCATGGGTAAGGACTAAGTGGCCGGCACGGCCGAATATGGACTTAAAAAACAGCGGTGTTGATAACTGTAACAGACTAATCCCATCATTACACCTTATGAAAATCCTAATGTATATTTTGTACCTTGTAGACCTGATATTTAAATGTACATAATGTAGTAGGCAATTTTCATCCTAAATTACCCAAGGAAACTATGTAACGGAGGACATTAATGTATCTAATCATGTACATGGATAATGGCTAAATGGCCTGCACGGCTGAAGGCCAAATAAATTTTAAAAAAAATATATACTGTATATTCACAATATTACCTCATTAAGAGTCATCGTTAATGGTGTTAAACATTATAAAAATAAATGACCAAGGTAAAAAAAATCAGGCGGAAGAATAGATATTAAACAAATCTGTATGTGGTCACAATAAAAGTTTTGTAAATGTATTTATCATTAAAAATATCTCTGATAACGGCAGTGTATGTGTTCAAATGAGATGAGAGTTAAGCACTGGATGGAAGGATCTTTTTTTTTCATTTGTTTGAAATCTAATTTTATCACGGCAGCGTAGAATTATTCAGACTAATTCGGAAACTCTACGTGGTATAAATATCTTACACTCCCCCCTGGCACCTCCCCTTGCACGCAGCACAAGTTTCTGCCCACGGAGCGTGTTGTGTCGGGGTGTGGGGTTGTTACCCTTGTCCCCCATCTCTGGGGAGACGGGGCGTCACGGCAGCAGCTACAAGATTTGTAATGAAGCTGCCGGGTGTCCCCCAATCGCAGTGGCACACACAATGCGCCGGCAAGCTCAAATATTTGGCCTGAACTCACGTCATTATTATCTGCCATCCGAGGCGAGCCGAGCGGAGCCGAGCGGAGACGAACGACGCCGACAGAACGCTGTGGCATGTTCCATCCACCCTCGCTCGGGTTATGTCTACAAATGTTTGCTCAATTTACAATTTTAACGAAATGCAAATTTGCGTTGCGTTGTTCGAAATTAAGTGAAGTAATGTTTTGTGTATAACACGCCCACTGCGATCCATAGATTCGTGTATTATTGATTGTGAGGGGGGCGAATGCGCTGGGAGTGTACTTTATATGCAAATGAGGAATTAGATAAATTATTAAGCTCGTGACGTTCTGGTGCTTCCTGCGCGTCGGTCCGTGGTGGTGGGGAAAAAAATGAACAAAAATGGACGCCGCAATGCCTGGGGCACCGCTAGCGCTCCAAGCGGACAATCCGTGAAACTTAAACAAGCGACGTAAATTTGTGACCTTAATTTAAATGATAAACATCTAATACATATTTGTAATACTCGATATGCTTTCTGTGATTTGGTTAAAGCCTTGATTTTATGAAAGAAAAATGTAAGACTGCATGCAATTCGCACGTTGAAAGTGCTACTCATCTTTTGTTAAAAAGCTGCACCGCATATTTTCTTTCCTATGTGTAAAAGTTAATTATGAATTGAATGAGAACGTAGTTTCTATAGCTCTGGGCTTCACATACAAATTGCGTATTAAACTGAATTAACTAAACATTTTTTAATCATAAAAACATTCAGAAATTCAGTAACAGGTGAATTATTCGTTTTACGAAATTGTTTACCAACTGTTATATGTAAGATACACAAAAAAAGCTCAATTGTAAAAAATAGTAATAGGTGTTTTGAAATTTTTTTAACTTTCAATAAAGTTTTGTAAAGATACATTTATAATTCCATTCATAAAATTCTCTATCAAATTATTTACACGTGTTTTTTTTTTCGTCAGAAAGAAATGATCGAACGTGTTATATCATTATGTTACATGCTTTATTCTTGTCTTCTCTTTTGGTAACAGACTTGCTAATTGTTATTATGGGTGCGGAGGACTAATAGTGTGAATGTTCGCTGATTAGTTTTATGACTGTTGTGTGTGACAAATGAAAGAAGGGAATGGCTTATATCCTGTGCTAGTCGTTTCGTAGATACTTTGCGAAAAACATAAACGGCGCCGCGTAGTTTAACATCCGCAGCCGTAGGATGAATTACCAATTGTGTCGCGAGTTTTCACTCAATACGCACTTCGGAGACGTTTGGAATGTAACCTAGACATTTGGTTTACAATCTGTTGATTGCCTGTGAATATTCGAATCATGGAAATTTATTCACGCCCGTAGCTGTAATAAGCTAACACAATTTCAGTTGCCTGGCACTGTGTAGCGATTTCGAATTCGGGTTATTTGTTGAAGATTTTCGTATGTAACATTACTTTCGTGGTAAAACTTTTGCCCGCATACTTATCTTTCCTTCTGTACAGTGATGCTCTGTACTACATTTTACCAGTTTGTGTTTTAATTATTAAAATATACACTATAGTAATTCCACTGAAAGCTGCTCCCAACAGGATCTCCAGAAATTCCTTTGCTATATTTTCCAAGGACGATTGTGGTGATGATCTCTAGAACGGAGCCGCAAGAGCCAACTTATTATAAACTCCTATCAACATCGGATGAGTTAGCCATACTTCCAATTTAATTTAATTGCAATGGAACGTATATCCCATTCGCAATTTCTCTACACACATATTAAACCTTTTTTTTTTTTTTTTTTTTTTTTTTTGTTAGTGCAATCTTCTCACCTAACTTGTTTGTCCTTTACATTTTTAATTGCGGTATTCATACATGTGACAGACGTCGAACAATCCAAAAGTGCAAGCTTACCGTATGGTCTCGTAGATTTGATATCATGGTTATGTTGATGTCTTGTTTAAATTTTAGTGCAAACACATTACTCTACATTCGAATTACTCAACACGTGATGAATATATACAATAGCCGGGGAACCTGAGTTGGTAGCTGCCCCAGGAGGGAGTTAATATTCCATGGCAGCTTTCTTGGTAAATTTAACCGGTTTCTTTGCCGTTGCAGAGTGATACAAGTTTTACTGTTTTGAGTGAATAACTGTGATAATTGTGTATTCAGTGAAGTGTGTTGTTTTCTTTGGGAATAAATGAAAGATGAAGGAAGGGAAAGAGTACATATCGATTCTGGCCAATTCAGGAATGATCCTGCTAAAGACACAGAGGGTTTGTACTTCTACACTCAATGCCGAGAGGTTTGGGATTTAACCCATGACACCGAGAGTGGTGGTGTAACGGTTAGCGTTCTCGCCTCGCATTCGGGAGGACGGCGGTTCGTATCCCCATCCGGGCATCCTGATTTGGGTTTCCCATGGTTCCCAAATATCTCCAGGCAAATGCCGGGATCCTTCCTTCAAAAGGCAATGGCCGAATTCCTTCCCATTCCTTGCCTCGCCGTTAAGAGACGTTAAGCAGTTAAAAAAATTAACTCATGGCTTTGGTGCATAATCTTGTGACTAGGAATACTGCACTTCCAACCGTCCTATTCTATTAGTTAAGTTCTCCCTCAACACGGACTCAAATCAAGTAACGCCATATGAGGCGCCGGATACCATCACGGTGCCGCATCCGCCTTAGACATAGAGGTGAGATTCCAATATATCAGGTGGTAAGAATGCCCGAGTGATTTTAAACATTTGTTAAGAAACGTATGGAGGATTCACACCCAAAAAAATAGCTAAATAAACACTCTTAATTACTTCATACATCAAACAAAATCAACAGAATCACATCTTGCAAAACAAAACTAAATATAAATGTTCTAAAACAACATATACTGCGCTCCTTAATATACAGGGTGTTACAAAAAGGTACGGCCAAACTTTCAGGAAACATTCCTCACACACAAACAAAGAAAATATGTTATGTGGACATGTGTCCGGAAACGCTTACTTTCCATGTTAGAGCTCATTTTATTACTTCTCTTCAAATCACATTAAACATGGAATGGAAACACACAGCAACAGAACGTACCAGCGTGACTTCAAACACTTTGTTACAGGAAATGTTCAAAATGTCCTCCGTTAGCGAGGATACGTGCATCCACCCTCCGTCGCATGGAATTCCTGATGCGCTGATGCAGCCCTGGAGAATGGCGTATTGTATCACAGCCGTCCACAATACGAGCGGTGAATCGAGGAAGTAGAGTACATACTAACGAAACTAAAATGAGCTCTAAAATGGAAAGTAAGCGTTTCCGGACACATGTCCACATAACATATTTTCTTTGTTTGTGTGTGAGGAATGTTTCCTGAAAGTTTGGCCGTACCTTTTTGTAACACCCTGTATATTAAATAATTTCACACTCGATAAGATACGACAAAAGTTTAAACCTGTCTTTACAGAGGTACTTTAGAAGTACTACTGCTAAAGTTTATATCAGGAATCTGCTTTGAGGTCAGTGAAGCATATTTTTCTTTAAAATTCCGTCAAAAACAATGGAAAAAGGGGAGGAGGTGGGGGATCGGAATTAGGAGGCTCAGGCGGATATGACAAAATTGTAAGGATCCAGTTTTTGCTATCTTGGCCACTGAAACCCCAAACTAGTTATAATTTGTCATTATAAATAGTCATCACGCCAATATACTGATTTTTATCCACATAATCCAAAATTTCTAGTCGCTGGCCGGGTATGTTTTGCAGGCAACCTGTCTATTTTCTCTTTCCATCCAATAACTCGCTGCCACCGCACTAGCGCACTCTGCAGAACACACTTCTTTCAGCAACCTATTACTTGGTCTTCTCCTGGGCCGTATAGACGTATCTTCATTTCCTTTGACTAACAGAAAAGTCATCAGTGTTACTTATTGGTTGTAGGAAGGACTCTATCACGTTTATTGAAGTTAGACTCCCTGGCGTCTGCGATAATAGCATTAAAAAAAAAAAAAACGGTATTTAGCTACAAGGCCGCAACTATTTATCGGTGCACTCAATATACAGTAGACCCGTCATGGTATACACGACACAAGATTTGTTAAAAACAGCCATGGGCTAGGCCGGACTCTAACCGGCGACCCCTACAACACGAGGCTAGCATGCTATCAATCTATCTCCTATGCTGCCGAGGTCGGCATAACAGCACTAAATTGGTCAATAAAATTTACGTCGTCTGTTCATCTATTGCGATTACTATAGAAACCTAAAATCGTTAGGTAATTCTAAAAGCTGTTGGTAGCGCAAATATTAACCTTTAATTTCCCTACCTGTAACGGTAACTTCACGAGATGGATTCTAAACTTAGAGCGAGGAATTGTAAGCTTTACGCTCAATTAGTGTGGAATACTTAGCTGCCGATAATCAAGAGACAACTTTCAACGACACACGTAGTTTAATAACATTTTAACACCAATTGGGGTAACAGCGTGTTATAGACGGGAAAGGCCCAAGCATGTCTCGAACACATGCAAGCTGCATCTCAATTTGTTTTAGTTAAATATTGTTAATACTTATATCTGCTCAAAAATCATAGGGAGTGTAATTAATTTTAGAAATGATAATCACTGTTCCGAAAGAAATATCACTTAATTCATTTGAAACCCACATTTGAATTCTCGTGATGCATTTTTAGCAAGTTCCTAATGCATTTGACATTAATATTACGGAACCTAAACACGCGCCGCATGTTATTGACATAACAAGTGCCAAACATACAGTCCATTGTGCACTCCCAGCTGTTGCTGGCGAGGCATCCCAAAGATTCTATAATACTGGCTATAGATACTAAACATACCCTACCCAAACACTGTACAAAACTACGACTTGTAGAAACTCTGCAAAATACAAATTATGTTACAGACGTTAATACAATTAATCATATACATTTATAATTAATCAAGGAATAATAATAATATTAGTTGGTGGACTGTGAGATTGTCACATAATCCGTTCCTTGATTAGGTCCTTTGTTCCCTTGAGCTTCATTTGCTTGCCGTGTCCTTTTCTGCTGACAGCACCGGGACGGGGACAGTAGCAGTTTCTGGATGAAGTAAGGATATAAAATTGTGCATTATTTTATTATAGGCCTGTAATAGCTTCCACCCGTTGTTTTCTTCCATTGGGCTAAAGCTTAGTCATTTTTTTCATTTGTAAACTGTCATCATTAATCAATTGGTACGAATTGTGTGGTGAGTGAATAATGTGACTGGTATTTTTTTGTACTGCATAATTACTCTTAATAATCATCTTTATGTTAATTTGTTTCAATCTAACTCTGCGTTACAGTCACCAGTGGGTTTAGAGGCTGAATACTCGATAATTATAGGAAGTACCAATAGATATCAATAAGATAACGTTACATTTCTTTGAACTGTTTTGGTCAGATACCCGAGTTCATGTAACTAATGCTAAGCTTCATACTGTAAAATCTTTTCCGTTATTTTTAAGGTATGCCAGATTACAGGTAAAATAATAAGACGATCAGAAGAGTTTTCCTGCTTTGGTATCTTGTGACTTAACGTAATTGTGGGTACCTCTTATTTTTATTCATACTCTTTGATTTCAAATATTTAAACTCCGACACAGTATGTTCAGCAAAGATATGCCCCGATTATAGATAAATATTTCTGATGTTAGGAACAGAGCTTAATTTTCCTCTTCGTAAAACATACCTCACATTTTTAAACTCTCAAAATACAATCAAAATATATTCTTTTGTTTTTTCATGATACGGGAAGAATGTCGAAACTAGAGAATCACTAAAAGTTGTAATATTAAATTGCACTTTTAATGAAGAAATAAACAGTATTGTCAAAAAAAGAGGTAGACTAAACGATTATCCAGAGAATTGGGTCGATTGTTAGTACATAAGCAATATAAAAATCAAGTTTTGCTTCGAAATAAAGGAAGATAAATGGATTAGAATCGAAGAAGTTATGTAACGAAGTTCGAATGTTATTATTCGATTTCAGATTTGTTTCTGTACAATTTTCTATCGCAAAAAACCGAAATCCCAACTTTAAGAGGACCGTCTCATGTCTACGAGTCAAAACCATGCCATTGGCAAAAATTTTACAAGGTGCACTTGGTATCTTTCAGAATATATAACTGAATAAATCATCCCTTGGTGCAGCATCTTCGTTAATGTCTTATCTGAAATACGAACGAGACACTACACATAAGAAACGCATCTTCAAACTCATCCGCAGTTACAGTAATATTTTTAAAAATGCTAACAATAATGGAGAAGAGAAGTAGAAATAACCCTATTTAAATATTTCTAAGGAACGTAACCCAAGTTATTTACCTTCAAGATTTAATAATTATTATTCTGCCGTTTCTAATTTAACCGAAGAAAACAGCATTGCGGTTGAATATAAAGACAGCGAACATCTTGTAAGAAATACGTTTTTTTTCGATATACTTATCAATATAACACGAAAATCTTACTGCAGTTGTTTCATGGATTAGTTTGGTCCGCTCCGGAAAACCAACGAAATTGAAGTCTTAAATCATGCTGGGATCAGCGAGGAAATTTAATAGGAAAGAAGACAATTCAGGAATAAAATTATGAATACAAAATTTAAAATACAGAAGAAAACAGGAACAAAATGGACAAAACAAAGGAAACAGGAACACAGTGAGCGTATGAATAGGTTTTTGGAAGAGAAGAGGAAACAGACAAATACAAACAAAAACTGAATAACCATAAATATTTTGAGTTTAAACACTGTCCTCGAGGGCATTAATGATTAATTATAATAATTAAAAAAAGAATGAAACATTAAACTTTAATAACATTTCAACTTCCGTCTACAATAAATTCAATATTTTTTTCTGCTATTTTTCAAGATTTACCACTATCAATCTTTCTCCGTTCTAATCTGCCTCCATTGTTCCAAAGATGCTTCTCCTGTCTTCCTTCTTCACGTGTCTTGAAAACCTAAACACTTAATAAGACGTCATGTTAGAAATACAGTGACATATTTCACGGGATGCATGCCCGTTGCCTTACAATCTCTTCAGCAAAAACAGATTTTCTAAACTTTTAGTGATTCTGCTAACATATTTATCACGGTAAAACTTGAGGCTCCATTTCCTTCGCTTTATCTCAACGTTGCCTCAAGAAATTAAATAAAAAAATGCCACAGAATATCGTTATAAAGGGTTCATCTCTCAGAATAAGTCAGAAAAAGTTAACTTTTGTCTCTGGTTCTTTAATTTTGCAGCGTTGCTTGGAACGTGATAATGGAGAGCGTAAGAAGTGCGGAAAGATAATGTGATTACTGGAAGAAAAATTCGGAAGCTTTAGAAACCTCTTCGCTGCGTGCGGACACGTCTGGCAACTCTGAAAAGTTGGAATTACTAGAGAAAAAGTATAAGGGCAAAGAGCAGAAAGTAATTTGTCCAGCTGTCCGAATGGTTAATTCTCCGTTTCCTGCTTCTAGCTCTGGCGCCGGGTTATTAGTCGGTGTAGAAAAGGGGGACCGCAGGAGAAGTCTTACCGAATGTGAGAGAAGGGGAATGTGAGGAATCGAACGATGTGCCATGTTATTTTCTTACTTTCTTCTGTTTAAAAGAAAGAAATTCTCTTAGAAATAACAAATGGCGGATAGAGCATTCTGAAAATTCTGCAACAGAAACTTAAGACTGTGCTTTGTAAGAGGTATTAATCTAGGGAAATTATAAATTAAATTTCAAGCATATTTCACCCGCTATCAATGCTTAAACGTTGTGCTGGACTATTTTTTACACAGTCACAGTGGTATAAGAATTCTGCTAAAATCGCCAAGTCAACAGTGGCACTGCCTACCCTTTTCTCGAATAGATTCTGGCCATTTTTATACCTCAACTAGCTGACCCGGCAATGCTTCACTATTGCTGGACTTGATTAGGCACATAGATTAAATGAAAAAATATTTACAATTAAATTTTAAACTGCTGTTTCATTCATTTTCAGTTGGAAAGGGTGAGAGGGGATGCGCTTTGGAAAAAAAATGCAGGCAGTATTTTTCTGTTTGTTTCAAAGTATAAGTGTGCAAATTCCCATTGAAATCATATGAAATATGTGGTTTTGTCTAAATTATGGGTAGGAGGGGTGGGTTTTTTAATTTTTTTGACAGTAACCATTTTCGACATCCCCTCGACAATTCACCATAGCTTCGCCGTAATCGGACGAACGGTTTGCGGGTTTGTTTAAATTATGGGGTGTTATGGGGAAGAGGGGGTAATTAAGGTGGTGGAAAGTGATGAGAGTGATTGGGTTTTTGTGAAATTAATGTGTACAGTATTTCTCTCTTTTTTTTTAAGCTTTAAGTGTACAAATTCTTATCTAAATCGGATAAGAAATGTGGTTTGCCTAATTCATGGGGTGAAAACGTAATGGGGATGGAAGGGGGAGAGGGGATGAATATTCGGAAACCATACGTAAGCAGTTTTTTTCTGTTTGTTTTAAAGTATAAGTGTACAAATTTTTATCTAAATCGGATAAAAAATGTGGTTTGCCTAAATTATGGGGTAAAAACGTAATGGGGTTGGAAAGGGGGGGATGGGATGAATATTCGGAAACCATACGTAGGCAGTATTTTTCTGTTTGTTTTAAACAGTAAGTATACAAATTCTTATCTAAATCGGATAAAAAATATGGTTTGCCTAAATTATGGGGTAAAAACGTAATGGGGTTGGAAAGGCGGAAAGGGGATGAATATTCGGAAACCATACGTAGGCAGTATTTTTCTATTTGTTTTAAAGTGTAAGTGTACAAATTCTTATCTAAATCGGATAAAAAATGTGGTATTGCCTAAATTATGGAGTAAAAACGTAATGGCGTTGGAAATGGGGAGAGGGGATGAATATTCGGAAACCAAACGTAGGCAGTATTTTTCTGTTTGTTTTAAAGTATAAGTGTACAAATTCGTATCCAAATCGGATAAAAAATGTGGTTTTGCCTAAATTATGGGGTGTTATGGGGAATAGGGGGTGACATTTTGGAATTTTTTTTTCACAGGAACCTTCGCAGACGCACACTCGAAAACTCTCCAAAGTTTCATTGCAATCTGATAAATGGTATAGGAATGCATAGAAGACGAACAAACAAACATTGATTTTTATATATAAGAAGATTTCTTAGATCGTATTGATGCTACATGTCTCAAATTTCTGTTATATATAGATATCAGCAATCTTAGCAAACTAACTAAATTTTGTTACCGTTTTTAGTTCGTATGTTATTAATATAAAAATTTCAGCTACTTTGTCAGTCACACACTTACTTACTGACTGACTGATTGTCATCAAAACTCTAAGGTACTTCCCATAATCGTTGGAATTTGGTACACAGATAACATTTTACCAACTATTATAAGAAATTTTTCATATATCTACCCCTTACCTATCCCTATCGTGAAATCGCTTTCTGCTCTAAAATCATTATACACGTCAGATTTTCATTGTAGAATGTCTTTACTGAGTTTAACTAAAGTGTTAAATTTTATTTCTTTCGTTACCTTATGGAATTTAGTGAAATTCAAAATTTTATTTCAACCACGACACCCTGACATCAAAATTTCATAGTACTTCCAGTAATCCTGGAAACAAATAACTAGTTACACATATATGGTTTAATCCCCAAATCAAAAGAAAAGTATAATATTGGTGTTTTTCCCCGTATTTAATTAATTACAAACCCAAACATGAAAAATTCTGACACATATTTGTGGGTTAATTGCTTTTCTCTGGATGAAGCTATATGCATGACGTTTTTTTAGTGCATAGAGATTAGCAAGTTTAACTAACACATTAAATTTCACTTTGTTACTGGGCTTAGTTATTTACTTATGGATGCAGTTAAGCCAGCGGTAATCTGCATTGCTCAGCTACGGGCACGCCCATTGTTTTCATTTTTTTTAACTGCTTTACGTCTCTCAACAGCGAGGTCTTTACAGACGGGAAAGGATGGGGGCAAGAATGGGGGTAAGGAATGGGAAGGAATTCGGCCATTGCCTTTTGAAGGAAGCATCCCGGCATTTGCCTGGAGTGATTTGGGAAACCATGGAAAACCCAAATCTGGATGCCCGGACGGGGATTCGAACCGCCGTCCTCCCGAATGCAAGGCGAGAACGCTAACCGTTACACCGCCAAGCTCGGTCATTGTTTTCAAACAATCATAGTAACGTATATTAATGTTTTTAGTTCTGAAGTGTTCTTACTCACCGATTTTTGAATAGTATCAGTACATTTGAGAGACGATTCAGAAAAAGCGATCTACTTACAAAAAGAAATGAGATCCCACAAAAAACATTTCTTGTAAAAATAGGCCAAGTCTCGTGCCCATGTAGTGACAAGAAATTATGAGGTCTTCTACTGAGCCAAGTCTACGCTATACAGTGTGTTTTAACTTCAGTCTGTGAAACAGAGGGGTTTCTCTCGGTGTTATAGATTTTATTTAGACTAAACAAAATTATCTTGACTTGCCTGTAATGCATGTCATAAATTCAACTGGAATTTAAGCTATAATATATACTGGTCAAATTCGAAAAAGTGCGAAGAAAATCTTGAAATTATGTATGTGTAGGTTTGATAAAGTATTGTACTTAAGGTTTTTATATAGTTTATCTAAAACATGGAATGCACAATGGCCAAGTCACCAGAATTTTTTTACTCTCAATAAAATCTATAATACCGAGAGAAACCATTCTGTTTCACAAAGTGAAGTGAATATACTCTGTAAAGCATAAACTTGGCTCAGAAGAAGATCTCATAACTTTTTATCACTACACAAGTAGGAGACTTTGCCTATTTTTGCAATATTGTCTTTTTCTGACATTTTATTTTTCTTAAAGGCTTATTGAATTTATAAAGTAATGTTGTGAATAATACAAGAAAACAAAATAATACAGGTTTTATTTCAAGTTTTTCTCACACATGATGATGTTAACCGTTCATTAGTACCCTACACTTGGCAGTATATGGATCAACTCTCACCAGATTTTTACCTGCTTTACTTGTCTTATACGTAAATTCGTATCTTCTTTGATAATGTTGAAACATGTCGTTCCACTGCATCCATTCGTCTTAACCCTCTTGTTCCACCCAGCATTTCAAGCATATTTTTTTTTTTTTTTTTGGTGAAGATCCTGATCACATGACTTGGGCAAAAGAGTATCGTAACCAATTCCTGTTTTGAAATTTCTGGTTTAATTCGCTTAAGAACCTCTCGGTTTATGATAAAAACAGTTCGGTAACTTGTAATGGTAAAGCTGAGGCAAGTGTAGTAATTACTAATACTGTAAAATGTTTTATCGCTATAATAATTAAGGGCGTAACGAAGAAAGTCTCAGGATGTTGTTGATTATAGCTCTTTTCACTGCATCACTTACAAGATTTCACCACTTGCCATGAAGGACGGTGTTCGTTTGTGTTGGAATTCGAGTAGTACACGGACGGCGTGCATGGCCAAACTACGAGACAACAAGCCAGGAGTCGTAATTCGCCATCCGTCCCTTCGCATATCGTGAGGCGTAATAGTGTGCGTTCTATTTTAGATTACAGCCTTCGCTAAATCCTGATAGATGGCGAACGCAATGGGAGACCGTTTGGCACGGCTCTCATAAGAAGGCATTCATTTTGAAGATGAAGTCTGTAATTTTTCGTGTTGTTGGAGATGTTTTAATTTATTCATGAATTTATTTTTACCATCTCAGATAAATTTTTATTAAAAATTATTTCAAATTAGAAAGGGTTCATAAATTAAAAATATTGAAAAATCGTAACAGCATATAAAAACCAACTATCATAACCTGACAATTTATTCTTATATGGTTTACATATCAAATATGTTCAATATAACTTCAGTACAAATGTAACAACAAATACAAACACCTTGATGACACCATCACGGTTATTCTGAATGTGAGCATTTGAAGCAAAAGAAATAAATTAGAAATAAAACTATCATTTCGGCAAGCAATGCGACATTTACAATTTACAAACAAAATTTTTGATATAAAGAAACACCAAAGATACGGCGTTTATTTTACAAACAAAAAGTTATTTCAGATATATGCTCCAGCTAAAATTCATTATTGTTGAGCAGGTTGAGTATCTTATCTGCGAGTTTTCTCGCCAGGGCCTGTATATGGTCAAGAAAGTTCCATCGAATTTTAGTTCAGTTCATAGTACGTGTTTACCATAGGTCGGCACCGGGGTGGGCATGCCAACACATCTATCGTCACTCAATCCACCTCAAGTCACACTTGTGCCAGTGGTGATATAAACACTTATAACTCTGTACTTGTCGCCTCTTGACGGCTGCCAGCTCGTCTCAATGGCCTCTCGCCTCAAGAGTCATCGATCGAGTCCCCGTTGTGATCCTTGCTACTTGGCTTCACACTTAGGGTGCCCTTAATCTCCCACCAACGAAAGTCGTTTGTGCCAATGACGTATCGAAGTTCTTCCGATACGTCCAAACATGAAAAATATAATTTAAACAAAATAGTAACTTTAAATTAGACGATTTGCTATTGGAGATTCTCAGTCAATCTTGTCCTACACATCACCTCTTTCGTTCTTATTGGCTGCGAGCTTTTCCTCCATGCCCACATTTTGCAGAATCAAAAATATCAAACTTATCTGTGTAACGGATATTATATCCTTGTCTCGTGTGTTTCCGTCAGAAAAAGCTTATCTGGCGAATATCTATTTAAGCACGTTTCGCTACGATCACTTGAGTTTTGTTTCCGTAAATGTCACGAATCTAGAATTATCTACGGTGAATGTTGGAGACACATAAATATTCCGCTTTCAGCGTAACGTCCCTTTTTAAGCTTTCACTGGTTGACAAGTGACGAGGGTCTATACTCTTCAGCTGTTGTTAGAGGAACAATGACCAAACATCACCACTTTCTCGGAAGCTGGCCATCAGAGTCAGTGGCTATTCGCGTAGACACAAATAATAATTGTTCTTCTTATTGCAATGCTTATCCTATACCCATACTAATCAAATAATGTAAGATTATCGTAAGTTTACGAAATATTACAAGTCTTGTTCTTAGGAGTGAACTTCTAAGTGGCAAAGTGGTCACGGCAGCTGTGAGAGATGCATTTCTATTGCACGACTATCAGAACTTTCGGGTGGCAATAGGATCCATTTTCTCTTTCTACATAGCGGATCCAGGAGACGCACTCAGTCCAGTTAATGTAACTCCAACGCTTCCTCGCAAACACGGCATTGTAATGTGATCTTCGACTAACCACACTCCGTTCCACTTGTTCACCCGTAAACGCCAGACGTTAACTCAGTTTCATGTTCTGTTTGAAGCCAAGTCATATTCAGTTCATGGTAATTTTATTTGCTACAATATTACCAGTTTTAGTGTGTTTCAATGAACTATGTCTTTTGATATTGCACAGGTATTTATTTTTCTAGCATGTTGTCAAATGTATCGTGTACTTAAAAAAATTAATGTTGTATTGATTTCTATTTTTCTAAATTAATACATTTCAGTGTTGCTAACAGAAAGTACGTCGTTTCACAGTGCGCCGGTATAGAAAAAATGTAGCGGCTCACGCCTACTATAGCCACTACCTAGTTTACAACAGGATAGGTGTGTACAGTAGTGATGACCAAAGGCGTTGTGTAAAGAAATGCGATATCAACTCTGGTAAAACACATGTCACTGATATTGCACCAGACGTTTAATTTATTTTTCAATTTACTTTTTCCATTGTGTTAAGTGAGAAGTATCTAGTAGTAAGCTTAATTACTGTAGTTTACTACTGTTTATACTTGCACGGTAACATATTTCGATATATTTACAAATCGTCCAGAAACCAACCATAGCTACGAGTTGTGTTGCCACATTAGACGGTAAATATCGTTATGACCGTTCATGGACGAGAATTTATCTCGTCAAAACTCAGCTAATTTGCAAGCTATGGTGTCTGTCTTGAGACAGGTAAATGCATTTATTTTATAAGGATTCAAAAAAATAAGAAATGTCAAGTCATGCAGTTGTAATAACGCCAATTGAACTTAGTAGGTTAATACTAGATTTTCGAATGTTACTTTCTCTGGCGCTCACGTTGATATTAATTACCTATATGAAAACATAAATTGTTTGATGTTAGAGAATTGGACAACCAACAGGACGCATTATTCATTGGAATATCTTGTGGTAAGTAAAGCTACATTTACGTACACTAATGACACGAAGATTGGTCTTCACGTGCAACGGATGTGTACTATGCCACGCGATCACAAACTTTATACAACAAAGTCAGTGAACAGACCAGTAGGCGACACGTAACAGTGGCAAACCTAAAAAACACTGTAGCTTATACTTTAAATTCACAACATAAAGTTATATTTAATTGTGTTGCAGTGAACTTAATATAATATTATATTGGTTTTTGAGGATTGTAGCATTCATGGTGTATGATGCTCCGAAAAAAATTATCGTGAACGGTCTACAAAAAAATAATTATTATAGAATTGATGTTGAATTGTTGTTGAATTGATGCGTATAAAATTTTACAACATTAAAATGTTATGTATAGTGACATGTTGAAAAATATAGCAGAAATTTCGGTTTTCCAAAAAAAAAAAAAAAGTACGAAAAAAAGCAAGAAGGAAACAACACAGTGAAAGGATAAAGTGACACTAAAAATAAAATTACTTAACGTTGCCCAGAGTTAGCCAAAGTCCAAAAGAAGATTGATAAAGATATCTTGTGTTTCGTTAATCGTAAATCCTAAAGAAATTTCAAATCTTTTGTGAGATCCGAGCACACACTATTATTTTTTGAAGGTAGTATATACCCAAAGATGATTGTAGTGCACCAAGATTGTACAGAATCAGTCATAGAAATCTTTCCGATTTCATAAGGTCGTTGCCCGAACACGGGTGAGAGCAGAAGGTTGTTAACAGCGTCGTTAGACGCGCCATTACATGTTGTTTTCAGTGTAAGCAATGGCTTAGTCGGATAACATCGAGTGCTCGTATTGGAATAGTACATTCAAAATGGCGGATCCGTGATTAGCATGCCTTTCGTGTACATTTTTCTCTTGGTTGTCATGATCCCATTCCCACGGCACCAACAATTAGGAATTGGACCTCTAATTTTAGAGCGACATTTTCCGCATTAAAAAGAAAACCACCAGGCCGAATTAGGACGTCAACGCCAGCGGAAAACGGGGATAGAGTGCGAATTTCAATTCAACAATTCCCCCCTGCTGTTCGTAAACACGCTGCTGCACTTGGGTTATGTGCTAGTAGTATCAGAAGAATCGTCCATAGAGACCTTAAATTGCACCCATACAAGATGCAGATTTTCCAACAGTTAAGTGAAAGAGACTTAGACACACGAACAAATTTTTACCGCGATATTCTGCAGAGTATCCCTCGTACTGCTGTTTTGGTTGGACCCATTTCCACCTGGCCGGAACTGTAAATAAACAAAATTTCCAATACTAGGCTCAGAATAACCCCCAGATCTTCACGAACGACCACTGCACAGCCCTCGAGTGACAGTGTGGTGCGCTGTTGCAGATTTTAGTGTCTTGGATCCTTAATTTTTCATAGAAGATGGTCAAGCTGTAACAGTGACTTCTGCTCAATATTGTTAGATGCTTGAAAAATTTTTGAAACCGAAAGTGGATGAATTATTGACCGACCATGACAATGACAACATCTGGTCCCAACAAGATGGTGCTACGGCCCATACATTGCGTCTTTAGATAGAAAGTCTGAGACAAATGTTTCCCGGTCATCTTATCTCTTTGCGAGGTGACATTGGATGGCACCCAGATCGCCTGTTTTACACCATGCGTTTTTTTTTTTTTTTTTTTTTTTTTTTTTTTTTTTTTTTTTTTCCTGGGATTACTTTAAGGAAAAGGTGTTCGGACATCGTCCCCGAACTATCGATGAACCGAAGGCTGCCATCACTGGAGAAATCAATGCTATTCCTCTAAATACAATTCACAGAGTCATGAACAACTTCCGGGATAGACTCCGCCAGTGTTGGGCAATGGAGGTAAACATTTACAAGATATCATTTTCAAAATCAAGTAATTAAAACTGCATTCTTTGTTCTTTCAAATAATAATAAAAATTTCATTGCATCTCGCTTTGTGTTTTTTACATACCTCTTTGAAATCGGAATAATTTCTATAACTCACCCTGTTTATACTGTAATGCGGAGCTTGTGGTGACTCGTGTTTAGTTCCGCCTGGACGTGCTACGTTAATATTAAAGCAGTCCAGAAAGAGCCGCGGTTGGAATACTCTTCGGTCTCAATTAGGGCCTAAAAGCGCGCCTGTCTGACGGAATGAGCAATGAATTCTGACGTACGCATTTCCCCAACACTTTATCCCCATTTTTTTTTTTTTTTTTTTTTTTTTTTTTTTTTTTTTTTTTTTTTTTTTTGCGAATTTTTAAGGCAAAATGTGTGCGGTTTCATTCCGCTCCAACTCTTAATATAATTTTATGAAGACTCTGAAATCTGCTTCTATCTAAGACTTAAAATAAAAAAGTATATTCTAGCACATCATTCCTGGGTTTGATATACAAATTTTAATATTTCATCCCTTTCAACTTTTGTCTTTTAACAGAAATATTGTCCTCATTCAGACCTACTTAGATAGTATTTAATGAATATGTGTTTGCACTACGAAATATGATCATTAATGATTAAAATTGATTAATTTAGACATTTATTATTTATAGGAACCAGCGTTCATCATCTAGACCCCTCCCAACTCCATATATAGTCTGCAGAGTCTCTGCTATTTCTTGAAACATCTTTTTTCAAGATGTGATTTGTATGTTACCTGTACCAAATAGTACTGCTGTCAGTCTACGCTGATCAACATGGTATCCTATTAGCACGAAAGACATTATCACACACTAAATCTAGTATCTGCTATTCTATCTAGTAGTCCAAATTATAAGCTGTACTAAAAC
This sequence comes from Vandiemenella viatica, assembly GCA_031002005.1. NCBI lineage: Eukaryota > Metazoa > Arthropoda > Insecta > Orthoptera > Morabidae > Vandiemenella > Vandiemenella viatica. Next base: position 132,438,915 of record JARYHS010013631.1, on the reverse strand, counting down.
GCCAAAAGTTTCAAAGTGTTGAAGAGAGAGAAACGAACATAATTGACAAGTTACAGATAACTTTCGAGATGTCTCCCGAGAAAAGACATTCTGTAGATTCAGAAGAAGACTTTTCTTGTAGTAGCCGAGCGTAAGCTGCAACAACGTAGCCTTTGAGAGTTACATTAGCCCCACCCACTCATCGCCAGTTGCTTTGTCCTGATGATCTGATGTCTATGATCATTTAACTGGGGAAGGAAGATTAATAGTAAGCTAACTAATGACGTCTGAAGTAGTCGAAAGTAAAGTCAAGAAGTAAGATTGACTGGAATGTATTTATGAACCTCGTGAGGAAGCAAATTAAACGATACAATGAGCTGATACAGCATGAATCTGCAGCTTCTCTAATAGTGGCAAGTACGAATGTAAAAATAGTAAGAACAGCACGAAGCTTATCTCTGAGCGTATGAGGAGTAGCATTGGTGGTGGTTGGACACTTTGCATACTTAAATTGGCGTAAAATTTCACTTTCCCTGCATTGTGTTCCAAAGGAACTGCTTGGTGAGCCGGCGTTAAACTATGCTCCACGGGATGTCAAAGGAGGGAGGACTGACTACTATTGGCTGAAACCATTACGTGTGTGATGCATGGAAGGTTATGACTGGATAGTTGAATCTTATTTCTAGTAAGTTATGAGTTGATACAAGCGTCGTTCCCACATAAGAACTGATTGTGCCCTGACCGTGGCTTGAATACTAATGTAGCTGAGAACAGAAGTGTAACATTCGTTCCTTTTTCACGGCTGGTGCAGCACTGAAAGCAAATTCTGTTTCACCATATTAACAATAACTCCCAGCTATTGAAACTTACTACAGTCTACTTGGAATGTTGTTGTTTTTTAGTAAGAAATATTTTGTTTAATTGGTATCAATACATTTTTTAATCATTTCTCGCATATCAGCTGAAATGCAGAGCATTAAAGCAGTTTGGGGATTTTAATGGGGGAAGATTCGCTGTGCACTCCGTTATTCGCTGATGACCAGATCATTGTTCCTGGAGATAGGAACGAACTAAAAGTCTTCGAAATATGACCCTTGGGCATCAACACACCCTGCCACCGTTTTTTCCATTGTTCATAGACTTTGTGGAACACTTCGCGCAGAATTCAGTCAAGGGACCGCTTCCCAGTCAGGTCTCTCTTGATTCGGTAGAACGAAAAGAAGTTGCTGGGAAGTAGGTCGGGGCTGTAGGGTGGCTGCGGCCGTGTTGCCAAGTTGAACTTGGCCAAAACTTCAACGGCGGCAGGTGAAATGAGAGCGGGCGCATTGTCGCGGTGTAGAACCCAATTGTTTTTGATCTCCGAGCGGATGCGGCTTACTCGATCCCAATTCGTCGGCAAATGTCTAACACTAAGACAACGTTCAGTGTTTAAAAGTTCATGCACTTTGACCAAGTTTCCATGAGTCCGGTTTGTTGAAGGTCTCCCAGCGCGGTCATCGTCTTCAGCGTCCTCGCGGCTATCTTTGAACTTCTTTTGCCACATGAAAACCATCGGACGTGAATGGCTTCTTCCTTATAGGCGTGTTGAATGATGCCAAAAATCTCTAGTGATTTTGTTCAGTTTCGCACAGAACTTTATCGAATAACGCCGCTACAAATGACGCTCCATTTTCGACTCTCTTATTTTTCGTCAAGGGTCACTAACATTCACTCAGATCACTAGCGATCTGCTGATTCCAGGATCTCAGAGACAACTGCCGCTGATGCGGTCGGTTAGCTGAAACTCCTCTGCGCCCCCATTACTACATCCTGTCGGCGGAACCGTTCTGAGCGGCCTCCCTACCCAGGAAAATATTAGTCTCGCTACTTTGTGAACACACCTTGTATACTACAGATGTATAGATGTACAGATAAGTATCCAGAATACTTAGAAGTTATAATTACTTTTTTTAAATTTATAATTGAATTTTTCAGGGTAAGAAAAAAACATTCAGTATATTGCAAATAAAATTGGGTAAGGTAAACGTGGAATTTCCCAAATCGGGACAGTTAACGGGAGTAAAAAGCCTCAAATAAATCTAAAATAATTACTTGTAGGGTTATTGTAGATACTATACATACCAACGGTTTAGAGGTTTGGGAATTAATTGAAAGGAATAAGCAAACTGTATTGATTCTTTAAATGGATTATTGGCAAAGAAATTTCCATGTTTAAACAAAATAGTCACATTAGGAATGAGCGAATTGTAGAGATCATGAAAGTAAACAAGTAAGAGCAAAAGTCTGGCATTGCATGGCCACCTTCGGTGAATGGGCGATAATACATGGTCAGAGAACGTTTATGAATAATCCAAGCAGAGAAAGTTTGTTAGCCTAATCTCTAAGAATATTGGTACGTATCTAGTATTTCACATTTCAAAGTGTTATTACGTAATCTAAGTTTTATGTAAGAAGTTTAAGAAAATTATACCATACAGTTTCAAACCTCATTATTTAGTATTATATCTCACTGTGCTTCGAACATGACCGTTCTTATGTGAATTCATGTATTAAGGTCATCATCACCGGTTGATTGTTGCGTGCTCACTACTCATTGACCAAATATCAACAGACGTTGAATGGAATGCGTTGATGACCAACAGCTTTCTTCAAACAAATTTGTGCATGACATTTATTATAATCTCGTTCCTTGTATGGTGATGTATGCCAATGAAATGTCTGCCAAAATTCAGAGGGAAAAGATTTTAATTTTCCCATGCAGTAAAAATCTGATCAATGAAAAAAGTTAGGATTAGCAGTGAGTACTTAGAGAGCTTCTGTAGTGTGTACTGTAGATCGCTGGTAGCAAAATCTACTCTAAGTTGTTGGCGTTTTAAAAGTGCACTAGCTTTACAGATTAAGAGCTACTTCTGTTGCCAACGTTTTCGTTCAAACCTAACACCTTCTTCAGGGCTACTTCGGACTAATCGCTTCACAGCGGATAAATTAATCTGAATTAGCCCTGAAGAAGGCTTCAGAATTGGACCGAAACGTTAGCGGCAGCAGCAACAGTGCTAAATACACAAGGTAAGTGCAAATTTGCAACATGACGCATGCGAAAAATCATTTTATTTCATAAATATGTTGAAGTTTGTTGATGTTACCATCTAGACTGCATGTAGTATCAACAACTGTGTCGTTATGGTCCGTTAATTAAGCAAAAAGGACAACTGAAATCCATTAGATTCTTAGGAATAACTTCTCGCTTGTATTTTTTCTCTTCAGCTTATCATTTTCTTGCCTTTTACAATTTTCCCTTGTTTAGTCTACAACTGACTGTTCTGATACCTCTGTCCAGAGTTTTGAAGTCTTTTTATTTCTTGTTTTATGCTAATGAAGAAATACTTTATCTTTATCCTTTTTCATCAGTTCTATTTATATGTTGATTCTTCTTTCTTTTGACAGTTTGAACGTATTCGATATTTCAGACAAAGATAATATATCTTATTTCCATATTCTATCACTGTAACTCTTGTTGCTGCTCTTAAAATCATAAATTCAATTTTCTAATAAACCTTTTGGTTTGACTCTACCATTTCTGATACTTTGAAATAGCAGAAAATTGAATTAGATGAAACTGAATTTAAATTCAACTCCTCACTAGCAGCAGCAACAGTTTATAATTGAGGGCAAATGTTTACGCGTTTTACTCATATCAGTAATTAAACACCACACTGACATCTCTGGACAAACGCAAAGTTTAATTGCAAACACAAGTGCACCAGGCATGTCTGGTACATATGACCTCCCAACCAAATCCTGTACTACACAGTTATGATGATTTTACTTTCCTCACTGTCGAAAAAAATCGACTACACGACAAGCCTTCCTTACCTTCAAGAAGTACTATCAACTATTCATCTATTGATTCAGCAGTTATACAGATATTATTAGTCCTAAATCTAACTTGCTTCAGAATGCTCTGTTATTTTACATTCCAGAATGATAATTTTGCTTTATTAATTTAGCTTGATAGGATTTGGCAGAATTCGCCTCTAAAACAAATGCCTTGATTTTATCGCGATGTGAACACCGCTCATACAGTTTATATTCAGTCATTCCACCGACTAAACTGCATCTCCTAAATTATTTACTCAGCATATACTTACCATTCTTTCTCTCTCCTTTACTCATTTAATACAATTTGTCATTTTTAGTTAACCTTCAAGTACACGCGTTGTTTCTGGTAACGTACAGTCACGTGTGGGGTCTAGAAGTACCCCAACCGTGTTTAGGTGTGCTTACAAGTAATTACTGGAAATAACTTGCATATTTTTATATTTACATAATAAAAGATAACGTATTTATTATTTCAGTCGTTTATTGTGCTTATATTAATCAGTCTTATCCGAAACTTAAAGCCATTCACAAAAACATGCCATTTTGGTTTTCTGTTTGTATAGGTCAGGGAAAATGACATAAAAATCAACAAATATTGACTTCTAATTAAACTTCATTTTTATTATGTACAGAAGTGGAGCATAAAATCAAATTAAAATTATAAAAGAGAAAAAACTAACAATACAAAAAAAATGACACTTCATTATGTGCCTACAAAATCAGTCGTTTCCTTTGGATTCACAGGACAAACAAAAATTGATTGTCTTTGAATGAGGCTTACAAATACATTGTTTGCAAACGTTACATGTTAGAGAGCTCTTCTTATCTTTCGACCTTGGGCAAATATAACACCTTCGCTTTTTAGAAGCACTAGGGGCAGGCTCATCTTCATTAGGAGTTGAAAACATTTGTTCTCTGCCAACCAATTTGCACATGATTTCCCGTATATCCTTGGCCAACTTTGGGTTATTTTCTAATCTCCTGCAAACGTATGGCTTTACAAGACTCATTGCAGTGGACTTTATGTATTCTCTTCTGCTGACTTTTTTATTTGGATTAGAACCAACCCAAAGAACATATCCATTAGCAAGAGAAATATTCAGCATTGCAGCAAAGATTGCGTTTGGCCATCTTCTTGTTCTACGTGAGCAAGAGTAATTTGAGCATTTCAAATCCAAGGCATCAACTCCTCCCTTAGTCGCATTGTAAAAGTCTATAATTTCGAGTTTCTTCGATTGTTGATTTACAGACACTTCGTGATGCATGGAAGATAGTAAAACTACACTTTTATTCCTCTTTGGAACGAATGATACCAAGGTCTTGTCCCGAACAAATCCAAATAAAGATGATTCAGTGGGTCTTGTTTTATCAGGCAAAAACTGACGAGGAATTTCTCGTTTGTTTTTTCGTACAGTGCCCACGTATGTTAGCCCTCGTTTCAGTAATTCGTCTACTAACTCAACAGACGTAAACCAACTGTCTCCAGTGATATTCCTATTAGTTCCATAAAATGGCTCTGCAAGTTTTAGCACATCCTGTGTTGGCACTGCGAAAGGGATATTTCTTTGCGTAAGCGGTTTTTCTGAGTGTATAAACGCATTACATAAGTAATGAGTTTTCGCATCGCAAATACACTGTATTTTCAGGCCATATTTTCCAGGTTTACTTTTGATAAACATTCTAAATGAGCACCTTCCTCGAAATTTTACCAACATTTCATCAACACATAAATATTCTGAACAAGAATAGTTCGCACTACAATTGCTAAGAAACTTTTCAAATATTCCTCGTATCAAAGCCAGTTTATCTGTAGATTTTCTTTCTTCTCGTGTGCTGATGTCATCAAAGGTTACATTGAAATGAATGAATAAAAATCTGTTTATCCCCATTACACCTCGAAAAATGTCTCTTCCAGTAAAATCAGTCGCCCATAACGATCTAACATTTTCATGATTTGACTTGAATATCGACGTAAACAGAAGTAACCCAAGGTAAGCTCGTAACTCACAGCAGTCAATGTTGTTGCCATAATACGGCCGTAATAATGGAGGTGAATATTTGTCCTCAAGTTTTTTGTTGGTACAGTGCACGATAGTCTCAATCACATCATCGGTAAATAATAGTTCCCAACTCTCTACAGGTGACATTTCACGTTTACTAGCAGCAGGTCCTCTCAGTCCCGTGCGTTCTCGTACCATATTGTGCTGTCGTACACGAGATGAATGTGGGGCAGATTTACTCCATTTGAATCTGTTCTTACCGTAAAAATAGTTCCCTGAGCTTTCTTCGTCTTCATCACTAGTAGATGAGCCTTCACTTAGCTCCATCTCTGAACCAGAAACATGTTCACTGTGTATCGAATCATGTTCACTGATGTCATCAACATCTTCGTCTGGGTCATTTAGTTCTGTGTCTTCATATTCTGAGTCGGTGCCTTCTTCCAACAGTCGTGCAATATCCTCATCACGAAGAAAGCGAGTCATTGTTGTAAAAAATATACTGAAATAAGAGGAAATTTCTATAATAGCATTTTGCAAATAAATACAACGTAAAAGCACGCGTGGGGTCTACAGGTACCCCAACAATGAAAAACAGGCACTTACTGTTGCGAGAGCGCGGCGCACGTCCACCTACTGCAAGCGGCAGCGGCACACTGAGAATACCTACAATGACGAGTCTGTAGTGCGCCAACAATGGAAATTATAAACAAAAAATTTCGCGTGGGGTCTGCTGAGACCCCACCCGTGTAGTTAAAGGTTAAACATGAAATTTTTTATTCTTATTTTTATTAAGCTTTGTTATTTATTTGGTTTTGTTTCTTCTCAATTCCAAATACAATTTAGAAATGAATTTCTTTTATTATTTCTTGTTTGTTTAATTGATACATTAAATGGTTTGATATTAAATTATTGGAGTATATGAAAACGGAATTTGAGTTTTGGAAATTTTTAAGGAAAAACACAAAAAAAACAAAATGACAAATAGTTTAGAAAAAGTGAAAACAAAAAATATTAATGAATGATATCCTTCATTCGATATACTGAATACATGCTATTAATGGCGAAAATTAAAGCTCCGAATAAGATTTTTGAGGCACTTATTCTGAATTCGCTTGGGACATAATAATCATGGAACTTCTAAGCCCACACTGTGCTCCAGAACAAAGCTATTTGCCTACTTATACCTGAGACAGCTAGCGAAATTTGAAACGAGTAAAAGTATACACACCCCATATTTTGTTGTTACTAATACCCAACACTTTGTAAAAAAAAGTTTTTTCAATGCTGAAATTCTTAATCGATTAAAGAAATAAACCTAATATAATCAGTTTCAGGATAGTGGATGAATGCTGTTATAAAGCTTTTAGCAAAAATTGTGGGTACTAATGCTTGGAGTTTCCTGAAACCGAAATTTCTTTTGTTGTAAATTTTTTTGTCCGTTTATTCTAACAGGAAGTAACAACACTGAATCGATTTCCATTGGGTTTTCACAGTTTGTAATCTTATGGGTCTGACTCAAAATCTCAAGCCTTGACACCTGCGACTGAACAGTAAATTCATATCTGTTTTGAGGATTAAACATTTTGAACACTAATCTGACATAACTTGAAAAATACCTAACGAATTTGACAGAGTTTTCGCAGTTTGGATGTTTGTTATGGGCCCGACTTAAAAACAAAAACAATAAAATAAAAACAGAAAAAATACAAAACTTGTTAATCTAGTGATAGAGCAGAAAATAAAAATCTGATCAAAACGCGAACAAGGAAATACCTATAAAAGAAGTCTTTTCCGCTGTTGAGTATTAAAATAATGTTGTCTGGTGACAAACGTATGAACACGGCGTTCCTACCCTTCGCGACCAAACTCCATCACCATCTATTAGTAAAGATGGCGACAGAGTATTCAGTTAACGAGACAGTGGGCAGTAACACCTTGTTGACACGTCTTGTCAACCGAGACCACTATATTAAAGACATACGTATTTCAATTTAATGAATTTATTTTTCATGCTACATTCTTAATTTAAGGCGGTATTTTCTTGAAATTTATTGAAACAATAAGGACTTAATCTGTTTTATTTATAGGCTACTAAAACAAAGAAATATTTGTTGTTTTCAGTGTGCTCCGTTTAAAATTTTAGTTGGAAAATACAGGTATGTAAACGTCTTTACAAGAAAACAATAAGAAAAGTATCCTTATTTAGTTGATACTTACCGAGTATGGAATTTTTCAATTACGAGTATATATGAAACTAAGGCCCGTTTGAGGAAACTACAGTACCATACACAGACCATGATGGATAAGATATTTTATGCCTCCCCACACTTAAATCAGTTTGTAGGATTAGCACTTTTTTTTACTTATGCCTTTTCGCCTCGTTGACGTCGTGGTTATTAGAGGCAGGATGGTATTGGGGTGAAGGAAATGAAAGGAATTCGGCCATGGCCTTTTGAAGGAAGCATCCCGGCATTCGCCTGGAGTGATTTGAAGAAACCATGGAAAACCCAAATCAAGATGCCCGGACGGGGATTCAAACCCGCGTTCTCCCGAATACGTTGCTAGAATGTTAATCGCTCACCCACCACGCTGGGTTACATTTATGAGACGTGTCAGTAGACGATAAGCGCACAACGAAAAGTCTCCAACCAGCTGGAAGCATCCAATTTTTCAAATGTAGTGTACACTAAAATCACTTATCAGACAGACAGACAGACAGACATCTGGTAGGGCCGAAACCCATGTAAGAACTAAAGTACCAGGGCATTGTAGCCCCCTGACTTTTGACTGAATAGGGGGTTGTGAGCTGGCTTTTTATGAAAGTCATTGTTTTGTTTTGTTAAGTTATTGTTGTTGTCAGACCCTATAGTTTCTAGTTATAGTTGTGATGGGGCAGTTGTAATGAGCGGCGTCAGTTTGTTGTGCTATGTTTTGAATTAGTTGGTGGGGCGAAAGCTGTGATTTCTGGTAGAAGTTAGTCGATTTGTCTTTTATGAAGTCAGTGATTTTTGGGATGAATGTGTTGGTTTGACATGTACCGGGGAGCGTCTGCTATAATTCTCAGGAATTTGTTTTGTGTGGTTTGCAGTTTCTTTATGTTGGAGTTTGCTGCCATACTAAATAATTCTGACCCATAGAGCAGGGCAGGTCTTATAACTACGGTGTATATCCTAAGTTTGGTCTTAATGCTAAGTTTCCTTCCCTTGAGGAGGGGGTAAAATTGGTAGAGTCGAGCCGAACTTATATTACATGCGTTTTTAATGTGGCTGAGCCATGTCAATTTGCTATCAATTTTGAGGCCTAAATACTTTACTGAGCTGCACCACGGGAGGTCCACCCCGTCGAGCGAAATTTTCTGGTTGGGTTTTTTGAATTTGTGTGTAAATAGAATTGCCTGACTTTTATCTTGATTAACTTTTATTTTCCAAAGGTTGCACCATTGTGTGATTGCTTCGAGGTGCTGAGTTAATTTACGCGCAATGTAATTTAAGTTTCGGCTCGACCTATACACGGTTGTGTCGTCCGCAAATAGTCCCATTTCTCCGCCTGGTTGGTGGGGTATGTCGTTAGTATACACACTGTACAGGGTTGGAGCCATAACCGATCCTTGTGGTACGCCTGCTTCAATTGATTTCAACTGGCTTTCTTTTCCGTCCACCACAACGTAAAATTTTCTGTTTCTGAGGAAACTGTTTATTATTTTTGTCAAGTGTCCAGGGCAGCCAAATGTATGTAATTTGTAGATTAATCCATCGTGCCAAACCCTGTCGAAAGCTTTCTCAATATCTAGCATAACAGCGCCTGTACTGTGCCTTATAGAGCGCGCCTTGCAGATATGCTCAACCAATCGGGTAGCTTGGTGGATGGTACTGTGCTGTGCATGAAAGCCGAATTGTTGAGGGATGATTATATTGTTGTCGTCAAGGAATTTTTGGAGTGAGGTAGGGATATTCACTAAACATCGATGCATCGAATCCATTCGATGTTTACCATGCGATGCATCGGATTGATTCGATGTTTTGACAAAAAAAAATTCTATTCGATGCATCGATTCTTTTTTATAAAAACATCGAATGAATGAAAAAACTAACTTCGGCTGCTAATGACAAAGAATAATAGAAATAAATTTTAAGATTACTTCATTTAATCAAGATTGAAATAGATTATTTCAATTTGAAGTAATTGTCATTATCAGATAACACCTGTGAGCAAATGTGAACAATGGTAAAGATTAATTTTTCTTGAGGTTGGCTATCCTGTACGTATGAGCAAACGGAAAAAAGATCGATTTCCTTAGTTCACTCTTACTATTTGCCGGTGATTGTCGTGTTTCAAAATAACTGAGTGATACATTCGTATAAACTGTGTTGGCGTAACATCGGATTGCATGTTCAAAGTTGAAAAGGTAAGTAGTAATTCTTATGAGCCTAATCACTCACGTGTGACAAACAAGCGGTTTTCTATAATTTTTGCATAATATGGATACTTACGTTAATTGCACTGAATCATTGCATTAATAAGTTGCTTTCTTTCGCCTTTTTAAATCTGTAGCTAAGGTGTGATTTACTTAAATGGAAACTACAGCATGGTGAATTTATCGATAAATACTGAGACACGTGTTCTCTCTCTCTCTCTTTTTTTTAGTTTATAACAAGATGCCACCTCCGAAGAAAAGTAATGCTTGGAAATTTTTCTCCAAAATTGAAGGAAATGGAAGAATTGCAAAATGCAAACTTTGTCAAAAAACTATTAAAACTTGTGGAAATACATCAAACTTGATTGGCCACCTAAGAAATATACACAAGGCTGCGTTTTTACAAGAAAACAGAGAAAAATCTCAAGTGACGTCTAATGTAGGCTTGCACAATGTCGACAGCAAAAAAACTGTGAAAAAAATTGAAACTGTCTCCATACCTACTGTCCCCTACTCAGTGTCACTGCCGTCAACAAGTAAGCCTACAACTGATGTGATAGAATCGGAAAATATAGCTTTGACGTGCTCATCAACAGATATCCATCTCGATAATCCTGTCCCTCCATCTCTGAAGCGTCAAAAGTCAATTGTGGACATTTTGGAAAATATACACGCATTTTCGGAAGGTGGTGATAAAACTTTGAAAATTAATAATGCTTTGATTTATATGCTTTGTAAGGACAATCAACCATTTACGATTGTTGAAAATTAGGGCTTTCGTAACCTGATGAAAGTGATAGCACCGCATTACAAGCTTCCCAGTAAGACGACATTGACTCGCTGGTTTGATGACAAATATGATGCATTGTCGGCTGTTTTCAAGAATGTATTAAAAAATGTGGAAAACCTAACACTTACGACCGACATGTGGACAGAAACTATGAGCATGAGAAGCTTTCTTGGAATTACAGCACATTTCGGTGTTGGTACTGAATTCTTTTCAATAACTCTTGGAGTATATCAGTCATTTGAACGCAGTACTTCAGATCACATTGCTGAGATGCTTCTGAATACTTGCGCTGAATGGGATATTGACATTGATAAAGTTTCGGCTGTAGTGACTGACAACGCAGCAACAATGATTAAAGCTGTCGAATTGGCTTTCGGTAAAAAACATATACCGTGTTTTGCGCACACTCTAAATTTAGTTGCACAAAATGCGGTACAGCAGTGTTCAGAGTTACGAAAACTAATAAGTAAGATCAAGGAAATTGTAACATGGTTTAAGCAAAGTAATACAGCAAGCAATGAATTAAGAAAAGCAACGGATCGAGAAACAAAACTGATTCAAGAAGTTCCGACAAGATGGAACAGCAGATACTATATGATTGAGAGGTTTTTAGAGTTACGCATTGTCGTCAATAATATAATTATTCAGCATAAAAATGCACCACTTATGCTCACTGCGTCAGAACTGTCAAATCTCTCTTCCGTTTTACAAGTTTTACGACCGCTAGAAGCTGCAACCAAAGAGGTATCTGCTGATAGGTACTGCACTAGCAGCAATGTGATTACGTTAACCCATTGCTTAGTTTTAAAAATTCAATCCCTCAGCCTGGAAGACTCACTCTCCAAAGAATTGAAATCGTTTGTCCTTAAAGAAATTGATAAAAGAATGGGTGCTATTGAGAGAGTGACTCCACTCGCCATAGCCACTGTATTGGATCCGAGATTTAAAAAAATGCACTTCAGGGACGCACTTGCTTGCTCTACAGCAGTTGCAAAAATCAAAGACTTAATGACGAATAGTACACAAAATTTTGAAATTTCGGGATCTGATTCAGATCAATCTGAAAAACCAGAAGAGAATTTTTCTTTATGGGAAGATCATCACAAACTAGTAAACAAGAGCTGGAAATTAACACAGTCTGAGAATGCAATTTCTGATGAATTATATATTTACTTGCGCAGTCCAATAGGAAGACTCAATGAGAATCCTTTGGAAATATGGAGTGAAATAAAAGATCAGTTTCCTAAGCTTCATAAAATTGCCTTCAAGTACTTGACTATTGTCGGGACTTCTGTTCCATCAGAACGTTTGTTTTCGAAGGCAGCTCAGATAGTCAATAGATTGAAAGGCAAGCGACTTAGTAAACTTCTGTTTCTACAAAGTTTGCCAAACATCACTGGTGTTAACTGTTTAAAGACATTAAAATCAATATTTTTAGGCAGATTTAGTATTTAATGTGTTTTTTTTTAAATTGTAATTGTCTAGTACCGTAATTAAATATTTCTGTTAATCTGTAGCTTTTGTTTCACTCACAACAGGATGGCACGTCCACGGGGGAGGGGGGGGGGCAAATCGATTGTCGCTAACCCGATAGTTTCCGCACCATTGTCGCCACCGCCGGGGCAACAGCAGCAGCAGCAGCCACGCCAATTTACTGCCTATTAATATCTGGCAGAGGGTTTTGGAGGCTTTGTCGTTAGACATTTCCTCCAAGTTTGTTGGGTGAGTCATATCCTGGCTGTAGGTGTATCATCAGTTTTGGCGTTCTTACTTGTCTGTCATATCATTCTGAGTGACTAATGGTTCATAACGAGTGCCATGGGTCCGGCATGTGGTCCTAGGCCAGTTGGATAGTTCCCCAGCTCTTTAATTAGGGGGTTAGCAGAGTTTTGAGCAAGTTTGTAGAACTTGACAGCGATCTCTTTGAATCTATTCCTTAGTGTTTGGAGACCTGTAGCTTCATGTGTGGCGTTAGTAGGGAACCTGCTATCTACGTGCAGGGCTCTCTTTAATGCTCTATTTTGCACAACCTGTAAGCGGTGCATATGAGAGTTGGCAGCATAACCCCATACAGGGCAGGCATATTCAAGTATTGGTCTGATCAGGGAGCAGTAGATCCGCACGCCCGTGGACGCAGGTAGCTTGCTGTCCTTATTGATCAGCGGGTAGAGTGTTTGTAAGCCTTGCGCTGGCACGTTTACGCAGGTCCTCTATATGGGCTCTCCACGTGAGTCTTGAGTCCAGAGTAACTCCCAGATATCGTACAGTTTTGGACCAAGGTATCAAATTATTGTTAAGTTTCAACTGAGGGTCCGGCTGCGGTCGCAGGCGTGGCCCTCTTCTTCTAGTTAACATGATGGCCTGGGTTTTAGCAGGGTTGATCTCAATTCTCCAACGCCTCGCCCAGGCCTCAGTTTTCTGTAATACATTTTGTAGGCGATGGGTGACGATGGCCTTACTGCGGCTGCTGGTGAAGAAGGCGGTGTCATCTGCGTAGGTTGCTGTGCTAACGTTTTCTTGGGTGGGCACGTTGGCAGTATACAGGCAGTACAGCAAGGGGCCGAGGACCGATCCTTGGGGTACGCCAGCCATTATTCTGCGTCGGGTTGATGTGACCTTGTCGACTCTTACGCTGAATGTACGTTCCTCTAGGTACGACTTTATCAGCTTAATTAATTTGCCGGGAAACCCCTGCTCATATAGTCTCAGCAGGAGGCCAGCGTGCCAAACAGAGTCAAAGGCTCGGGAAATATCAAGTAGGACCATACCACAGTATTGTTTAAAATTGAACGCTCGAGTGGCAGTCTCAACCACCCTCATCAGCTGTTGTGTGGTCGAATGTCCACGGCGAAACCCTAGCTGGTGGTTGGGTAGAATTCCCTGCTGTTCGATGTGGCGATTTAATCGTTTCAGGAGCAGGCGCTCGAACACCTTGCTTACTGAGGGGAGCAGACTGATGGGTCGGTAGCTTTGTGGCAGCGATGGATTTTTCCCAGCCTTATGGATCGCTGCGATTACTGCGTGCTTCCAGCTTGATGGGTATGTCTGTGTTAGGATGATGTTATTGAAGAGGGCAGCGAGGTAGTCCTCAGCTGCCGGCGGCAGATTACGCAGACAGATGTTGCCAATCCTATCCAATCCCGGCGCCTTCTTAGGATGGAGGGTGGCCAAACAGCTGTGCACCTCTTGAGGCGTGATTGGCTCGATGTCATGTTCATCGTCGTCCGCAGCTTCTAGAAAGACATTGAGTCGCCTGTTGACTTCCTCTAGACGGTTTGCATCACCAGGGGCTGGATGAAAATTACTTTCAAATACATCCGCCAAGGCATTTGCCTTGTCTTCGGGACGATAAAGAAGTCCGTGATTTCCTAGTAATGGTGGAATTCTGTGGCGTTTTTTGGTAAGCCTGCGAGTCTGGGTATATAACGTGCCATCCTCAGGTCGTAACATGGATAACCGGGCGTTCCATTCTCGGTTTCTGTGGTCGTTTAGTGAGGCCTTCAATTCCTTCTGGAGGCGATTCAAGAGTTTCCTGGTAGCTGGATTCTTAGTAAGCCTCCACTCCTTCGCGACTCGGTTTTTGTGCCGGATCGCTGCTAGCAGGTGAGGAGGGAGTTTTGTCGATAGTTCAGGGCTATTCCTTAGTATCGTAGTGTTGGTGATGGCATTCATTACCGCACTTTCAAATACTTCGAGGACAGTGTCCGGGTTATCGTCTGCTGGGATGTCTTCGAGAGCATCGGCTATAATTTGTCGGTATCTCCTCCAGTCTGTAGCTTTGAAGTCGTAGCTTGGAGTATCATCAAGCTGTAGGGTACCTGTTCCCACCTCGAAGATGACCGGGAGGTGGTCAGAGGACAGGGTGTCTACTGTGGAGGCCGCAATGAAACCAGGAATATTCTTTGAGACGAGGACGTCGAGGATGTCTGGTCTACCAGCGTGGTAAGGGTAATGGGTGGGCTCCTCGGGGGCCCACACACACATGTTGTGTCTATTGACAACTCTTCTTAGAATTTTGCCCGCCTGGTTGGGTCTGTTACAATGCCAGTCAGCATGCTTAGCATTTAGGTCTCCCCCTATAAGAAGTTTGCCTCTTATAGAAGCTAGCTGGGCTACTTCTGCCTCCGGAAACTGTCCACGCGGGCGTCGGTAGGCAGAGATGATCGTTATGTTCCCTCTGGCTGTGCTTACTTCTATGGCGATGGCCTCGGTGACTTGAAGGTCCGGAAGACGGGTTTCAAAGTGAGGAATGCTTCTTTTCACATATATAGCGACACCACCTCCAGCAGTGGGTCGATCCCTTCTGAAGCATTCATAGTTTGCGACCGAGGCTCGCAGACCAGGTTTTAGGTGTGTCTCGCTGACGAGACACACGTCAATGTTGTATTCAGCGATGAAGTTTCTAAACTCTTGGAGTTGGGTATATAAACCATTAGCGTTCCATACACAGATGGAGAGACTGCTGGAACGAGGTCTTCTATCCATAATTAGTAGGATTTGTGCTGGTGTTGGTGGTTGTCATTACTGCAGCTTGGATATCTGCGGGCAGACGGTTCATCCTGTCTATAAGATGCAATAGAGTGTCAAAGACTTTTTCTATCATGCTAAAAAGCCTTTCGACTCCGACATTCTGAGCTGATGCGGCGGTTCTGAGTGGTCCGTTGCGACGACGAGTGCGTTGTCTGGTAGCTGAAGTAGAAAACCGTGGTGGTTTTTGGTTTTCTGCTGGTGGGGAGGCTTCAGTGATCTGATCAGCAGACTCTGAGTTCGCGGCTATGTTGCAGTCAAGATCTGTTGTGGAGTTGGGTCCTGTCCCTGCAGTGGCCGCGTAGGATTGTCCGGCCTTCCGCCGGCTGGTGGTCTTTTTATTCATAGGCGCATGCCGGGGATGTGAATTGGTTGGTGGAACTTGTGAGAGGTTGTCTTTGGCCCGGTTAGTCGCCGGGGGATGGTTGCTTTCCATTTTTGATTGGGTAGAATTTGTTCCTTCATCTACTGTTTTTTGAGAAGAGTTTGTTCCTCTATATCGATCACGGGCTTTCTTATATGCAATGCAGCCCTTGTAACTAGCGACGTGTTTGCCGTCGCAGTTGCTGCATTTGGCTGCATCCAGAGACTTCTGCAATGTACATTCATTTGATTCATGTCCCCCCGCACATTTTACACATACAGGGTCCATCCTGCAATGCCTGGCCACATGACCATACAATTGGCACCTGTAACATTGTGGAGGTCCAGGCGATGATCTAAGCTTTTCAGTAGAGACCTTGAGGTGTGATATGGACTCTACCTGAAACAGATTCCTATTAGCTGGTAGATCCGGGAGCCACCACCAGGAACAACGGCATGGCAACGTTTGTACCTGGTCGTTTGAGCTGAGCAACAGTTTGTATTTCGAACCCCATGTCCTGGAGCTCTTCCTTCAAGTCTGCTGTGGGGTAAGTTCGTGGGATACCCCTGAAAACTACTTTGATCAGCTTTACTGCCCCAGTGGGGAAGGTAAAGTAGGGAGTTTTGTTGGCTGCAAGCATGTTTGTTACATTTAAGTAATCCTCTGTAGTAGTGAATGTGAATTTAATTTTATCGCCACCAGCTGTTTTGGCAGCGAAGGGACCTTTTACTGCGTTGGCCACCCAGTCATGTAGTTTTTTGTAACTCTCCTCGAACTGTACAACAATGGGTGGGATGTTGGCGTTCTTCTTTGCCTCCTGTGTTTCGTTTGATTCCTGTACTGCAGTCTTGCAGAGGCTGGAATTGGTTTGAGGTCTCAACGGCCTGCGCTGTGACGGTGGATTGAGATGCCCTTGCGGTACGACGGGGAGAGATGAACTGCTGTTCATCGCGGTTCTGAGGCACTTGCGGTGATGGCTTCACTGTTGCAGCTGATGCAGAGGATAGTAGACTGAGGTCTACTGAGTAGGGTAGAACGCTGTGGGTTGCTGGGAAGGAAGTAGCTGCCGTTATCGACGGTCGGCTCTTATTCTGTTTCTTGGCCCCCTTAACTTTAGGTTCGGTGGCCCGTTTCTTGAATAGATTCTTGTCGTCAGAGGTGGTAGCAGAGGTGACAGCCCCACGCTTGCGGGAGGCTGAGGTTTCGCATTCCATGTCCTGGTATTCAAGTTCAGTTGAGATGGATTCGTTGTCCGAAGTCAATGCCGGGAATTCTTCATCATCGAGAGTAAAAACTTTGTCCCCAGTCGAGTTGTCGGCCGCCATTATGTCGCCCGGTTCCGACGACGTTGCGACGTTTGAAGGCTGCAGGGGTGACAGGAGTGTTGCTCTGATCCTTAGTTGTCACCGTAGGGTATCCGGATCAGAGACAACCCTACGCTTGCGCTCGGGGGTTCCACTCCCGCAGGAGTGGGCCGTGGAGCGGTAATTCCCTAACGCCTCGGACAGGGAGGGCAAGGCAGTCCCCAAAAAAGAGGAAGGAAGCTTCTCACTAACTTCGCTTCGCAAGCGAGACGGAATTCGCATAAACAAGAATACAGTATCAGTAGCAAGTGTACACGAATACCATTCGCTGTGAAGCAGAGCTAAAAACAACATTGCCGTAGTGCGGGATATGCACGCCGTGCGGCAAATTTATGTAGCTGCGACATTTTTTACACGCTTTCAATCATCGTGACCTATATGTATGTACCCACGATATGGAATCTTTCATCTCAGTTTTCACCCACTTCCAAATATCCGAGCTGTTTGAAATCTCGCATCCGTATTAACTGAAGACAATACAATAATTTCATACCGGTGTCCGGCTATAATTATTACTTTAACAGTAACAATAGAAAAATGAATGAATGTGATGGAAGTTTGTAGTTGAATTTTAACCTACTTCCTGATCTCAGAATTGTTTGAAATTTTGCTCATATATTAAAAACCCATTACAATACAATATTTTCATATCTATATTCTAATATTCTCATTATTTTGGGAGTAATAATAGAAACATTTTGCACACGTATTAAGAAACATGGACAATACAGTTATCTGCTGTTACATTGATAGTAACAATAGAAAAATGGTTACATTCAAAGGAATCTTTCATTTCAGTGTTCATCTGATTCGTGACGTCCGAATTATTTGAAATCTTGCACGCTTATTGAGAAACAATGAAAATACAATAATTTTACTGTCACTACGATGACAGTAAAAACTTAAAAGTAGTGAAAAATTTCAACTCAGTTTTCATCTACTTAAAAAATCCGGAATAATGTGATATTTTGTATTAAGAACCGATGAACCAAAATCATATCTAATCTCGGTATTTTCATTACTTTGGCAGTCAGAACAGAAAAGTGGCTTAACCGTCTTATGACAAATGTGGCTCATTTTCACAAACACTTCGAATCCCCTTGGTGGCTCAATCGTCAGTTGGAAAAGGCGCGTGGCAGGCGCGCAAATGATACTCGCTCAAATCTCGGTTTTGGTTGAATCTTATACGGCCTTTAGAAGCGACTTTTACCTCTGGCAAAGATGTAGTGCGTTTGTTATCCCTTGGTTCAAATTTAACTTTAACTGCAGGTAACCTATACCTAATGGGGTTCCCAAGTTATGCAAAATGCAAATACAGCCGTGAGATTAATGCACGTGCACGGCAATTCCAGAAACCTTCGTATTTGGTGGCCAGGACCCTTCGAAGATTCCGCTGTCAGCATCGCCATATGCATTTAGGTAATTACCCACCTCCATACGTTTTAATTTTTCGTAATTTTGTGCATGTATTATGAACGTTTAACACTACAATAATTTCACAGCTATAATGCGGTATTCTCGTTACTTTAACAGTAAAACCAGAAAAGTGATTTTGCTGCGCAACCTTCGGCACATCCGCACTTGACGACACCTTGATGTAAGCAACTGCGATAATGTCTGCAATTTCTTAAAGTGATGCTAAGCAATGACTATTCGAAACATCATTTTGAATTAGTTCGTACTATTATGAAAGAGTAGTCGTCCACATTTACCCTGCAATATGACCTCTGCTGGGTTGTCCATTTAATTGTCCGTAGACGATACTACAACACAAAGAACGGAAAGATGTGCAAAGAAAAAGAAACAGCTTGAAAGATACTTTTGTAACAATCTAAACTAAAAAGTTAAAAATAAAATTATAGTTTAAAGAAACTAAACACACGTTTTTGTAACAAAGTGAATTAAAAGGTTAAAAATAATCTGTAAATATAAATATTTTTTTTAACAGCGATAGGGCGTCCCACAATTCAAAAAAATTATTTGTTATGAATAGAAGTAAGAATAAAGTCACTGATTAAAAACATAAATTTAAAGTAAAAAAGCGTGGAGTGCTCTCTACATATTTTTTACAATGACTACCTTTACAACAAGCAAGCGACAAAAAATAGAAGACAACTCATATTGAGCACCCCACGATTTTTACATTACATTTAATCAGTTACGTTATTCTTACTTTAAGCTTATTCATAAATATAATATGTACTGAATTGTGGGATGTCGTATCGCTGTTAAAACAAAATCTTTATATTTAAAGATGATTTTTAACCTTATAGTTCACATTGCTACAAAAGCGTGTTCTTGGTGTTTTAAACCATTATTTTATTTTAAGCTCAACTGCTGCTTGAGGCAGCAACAACAACGGGGTTGGCAAAGTAATGTTCAAAGGGACGGCAATCTCACAGTCTTTTGACCCCGTTGGGAAAATTCCTAAATCCACTACTAGACAGGGGGCGGCTTAATTGGTATTGCTCAAGGGCGTTGAAACAGCTAGCAATGGGGCTGACTTACAAAGCAAAATCTCACTCCTATAACACTACTTAAACTTAACCAACACACGGTATTAGAAAATTAATTTTTCATGTTGGGTGAACAGTAACGCTTCGGCCTGGCATTCGGGAGGAAGCGGGTTCAAATCGTCGTCCAGGCATCCAGATCTAAATTTTCCATAGTTTCCCAAAATCACTTCAGGCGAATGCCGGGGATGCTTCTTTCATAAGGCTTTGGTCAAATTCCTTCCCGCTCCTTGCCCCCAGTCCTACTCCTTCTCTAATGGCCTTGACGTCGACGAGGCGTAAACCCATAAATAAAAAAGAATCAAATTAAACGCATCATTACAGCTACAACTGCTGTATATCAACACTGCTGATATACTATTGCCCTGTGGTCACACGGACTAAACGAAAGACAACGAACTATCTGCAGTCTGCACTCAACTGGAAATGGTCAATATCAAACTATCGTCAAATTTTGTCCTGGCGAGATTAAAGCTACAGTTAAGAGATAAATGAAACAACATTTGCCGACGAATATTGTTGGTTTGTATTTGTTGAGCTAAGAAAAACATAAAAGTATTCGATGTTGAAAAAAAATCGATGTTTTTATGCGATGCATCGCAAAACATCGATGCAGGGTTCCGATGTTTTACATCGAATAAAAACATCGATGTATTTTTTAAGTGGACACCCCTAGAGTGAGGTCATGATTAAGCGCTCAAGGATTTTGCCAAGGCAATTTAAAAGCGAAATTGGTCTATGGTTTTGAGGGAAAAGTTGTCAGTGCTTTAATATATACCCAATGACAGAGAAACATCTGCGAGATTCTTGTAACAAATACAGCCAGAGGACTCCAGCCTGTTTCAAATGGTAGGCCTAATCGAACATCCGGGAGGGCAGTGTGGTTGTAATTGCGGACGCAAGTCACGGAAGCCATTCGGGGCTCTGCTGTCGCCGCTCGGTCGTTTTCCAGCGATAATAATAATAATCGAATGAACGTGGACGCTGCTGCTGCTATTAATCAGAGCGTGTGCTAGGGCGTGCCAGTGCCACGCGGGTCCCATAACCGGCAGGAGCTGCGATTGTAACTGGCCAGCCACCGGCAGATACCCATTCACTTGCGCGTTGTCATCTGCGGTTTATGTCCTCGAACGCTGCAACAAAGGGAATCTGGCCGCAGACAATGGATGCGCACTTTGCGCCGTAATCGCCTTTCTGCACGCGGCAGACGTGAGTGCACGTGGGGCCGCCCCCACGGAACACGATTTTTATTGCTCCTGATGGCTGTTTTATGCAGAGATTTCGGGACCCTCTCTCGTTGTGCTAACGAGGTTGGCTTAGCCCTTCCTCCTCTGGAGGGTAGGGTTGTGCTCGCATCTGCGTCGGAATCCAACTGCAGTTGGTGATCATTATATAGTGGATGTACACTCGTCCACTTTAATCCCGTACCGAGAGAAAATTTGTTGGACTTCGCTAGATTAGAAGCAATTTATTGAAACATAGGTTATTGTCACATACTGGAATGTGGCTTAATCAACTTAATGGAGATTTCTTGCTATTGGGGATTAGTAGTAAACTGAGTCGGAAACGTGGCTTTTGGTCGAGACAATGAATTACTGTAGCACATTGTTTGCCATCTAAATCCTTTGGGTACGTTTTAACTAGCACCGAAATAAAGTTTTAATACTCTAATATCACTAGAAGCAGAAGAATGCTGCTATTTTACGTGTGTTAAAAAAAATACAGAGAAGCGTATTCTTTTTCCCTGAGAGAACAAATATCAGATGAAGATAATGTCTTCCTACATAGTAGTTATACAGATGATAGTGTTCCACTTTCTCTCACTGTCTCTGCGATTTTTGTGCAAAAACGGCAAATAACAATTGGCTCCATCAAGAAACTATAGTTAACAAAAGCAGCTCAATGTTTAGACCGAGCGTGGTGGGTTAGCGGTTGACGTTCTGGCCTCGCATTAAGGGGACGTCGGTTCGAATCCCTGTCCACCCATCCAGATTTGAGTTTTCCATTATTTCCCCAAATCACTCCAGGGGAATGTCGGGATTCTTCCTTCAAAAAAGGCCATGTTCGAATTCCTTCCCGTTCCTTGTCCTCAGTCCCATCTCGCCTCTAATGACCTCGACAATACGTAAAGCCATAAGTAAAAAAAAAAAAAACAAAAAAAAATGTGGTAATTGTACAAACCGATGTAAGAATGGGGAGGCATAAAATATCTTATCCATCATGTTCGGTGTTCGGTGTATGGTACAGTAGTTTCCTCAAACGGGCCTTGGTTTCATGAAAACAATGTTTAGTACGTACCAATTATTATTTCATATTGCAAAGCAATGAGTGATTGAATGTTATGTATTTCGCCTTCGATACTAGGAAATATATTGATTTATTCAACCAATTATTTCGAAAACATAAAAAAAATGAATTCATTATTACTGAGAAATGTCGCATTATTATGACGTAATAGGTTCGCTGAACACTTTTCCGGTAACGTTGTCTTCTTATGCTAGAAGGATGCTAGAAGTCAACCAACGCTGTATTAGACCAGTGATCAGTAACTATTCCATCACACTGCATGAAGCATTGCTTTGCTCTCGTTATAAACATTTATACTGTCACAATTTTACGATTGCTGCCTCCGTCCCACACATAAATCAGACACACAACAATAATTATAGCAGTAATAATGTTTGACTGATGGAAAATCGTCAAATTTTCACTGGAGTATTATCTTTTATAGCAAGTTCAGTCATTTTCTTTTTCGGATCCAGCTAATAGGAAACTTTCATAGTCTCTATTACTTGATTTTCGTACAACCATCTCTTGATTAACCGCGTTGCTCATAGGATTCAAGTCTCACTGCCCTTTATAGCTATGCTGAAGTCACCTGTAAATGTGGCATCGTGTCTTTCTGAGGTTGAATTTCAGGCAGGGTTCCGGTGCAAGCATTTTCACAAAAATGGTACCTCGAAACAATGGTACTTATCTAGCTCTAAGATCATGCTATAACTCTAAAATATGTCTAACGTCAGCTATCTAAAATTGCTCTTACTTCCCACTTTACGTCAATTCTTGCAAAACAGAAGATCCTCGTTTAGATTCTTGGTGAGGACTGGAGATTTTTTAGCCATTATTTCAGGCCAACTTTGATTAATTGGATATAGTTGTCGACACTTCAGTTAGTTTCTCAGCGAGGCTAGATGACCATGATATTTTGTTCGTCATAGAGAAGTAAAATTTGCACAAACCGTTTTAGATGAATGATAAAATTATGTTCCTACCACGTCGAGGTCATTAGAGGCGGGAAAGGACTGGGGAAAAGGAACGGGAAGGAAGTGGGCCATAGCCTTTTTGAAGAAAGCATCCCGGAATTCGCCTGGAGTGATTTGGGCAAACTATGGAAACTCCCATTCTTGATGCCTGGTGGAGATTCGAGCCCGCCGAATACGAGGGCAGAGTGTTAACTGCTCACCCACCACGCTCGCATTACAAGAAGTCGTTATAAGTATTTATCAGTATTACTGTCTTGATGGGCCACCGCTTGATGTTGCCTGCCGTGGTAGGGAGCTGGATCCTATCCCTACTGTGCTGTCGCCCACAGCGTCCATTGAGGTCGATCTGGCGCCCTCTCTAATCTACGCCGTCGTGATTGATGACTTTATTGTGCCCCGGACAACGGCTCTCGCCCCCGGGGTCCGGAGTTAGCAACTCGCCTGGGGACCTCTCGCTTCTGCTCGGTTGACCGTCCGTCGTAATTACTAGACCAGGGGCGCTGCTGGAACCCTGCTACGTCGCACCGCGACAGTGTCTATATGCTCACAGACACGAAACAATAAGTATTGGAAACTATATTAAGCGTTACACATAACTGGTCAAATAGCAATTGAAGTACTTAAGTCTGAAAGTCCACTTATTTTTATGAGGTGGTTGCATGCAATGAGTTTCTAAAATACGAATATATTGAGCACAGAACTTCATATATATCAGATACACACAGCTATCTACTATATAATTTCGTAAGCTCACTCACGCATTGACTCACTCACTCTGCTCGATAAGTATTGGTTGGAGAACGATGACGTCACGCGCTGCATTCGCTTGCAAATTAACAGCGGCCAGAGATATTAGAAATTCTAGTTTATGTGTATAATTTTATATCTAAGTAACTGATGTGAAATTAACTGCCAGCATATCATAATTAAGTTTGCTTTTCGTTGTATTTCATTTTTTTAAAAAAACGGTAAAGCTTAACGGCCGAAAAAAAGTTCAACTACTTTTCAGTAACATGCCATTAATAAAATCAATATAAAAAAAGATTACTCACGGTCTTTGCTGCAACAACGATAACTAATTTTTATTCCGGTTTCTGTTAAATTTCAATTTAGTTAAAACTTCCGCTAATGTTGCTGCTTAGCCAATATTTATATATTACTGTTTATTTGCATTTTACTGACCCCTTTCGCTATCACTCCTTGTTTCTTGTACCTGAGTTATTAAATTATATATATATATATATATATAAAGTGGACATCATACTTCAGGTATATTACCTTAACGACTATTCTGGCAATACATTTCTTTGGAGTTGCTTAACTTTTTAATAGTATGTATTAAATTCTATGATCGCTGCAGACACGATGATCAAAGATTTGGTAATGAATGCTTTGCTATCCTCAGTCAAGAACAGCGTGATGTTTACGAAGCAATTGCGCACTTCCTTAAAATTAAATAGGAATTCTTCAACTTCGAAAGAGAGAACCTTTAGGGTCAGTTACGAGTCAAGTTTGTATTTCAGTTAGTTCAAGACTAATTACAACGACCTTTGAAACATAAGATAGCGCGATCGTTTCTGCCCGTGTTTAATACGTCTATTAATATACTCTGAGTTCTTCAAGCTAAAGAGAGTTTCTTCATATTTTGTACAGTGAACCCTTCAGGTGGAACTACGGGTAAAGTTCGTTTTTGGCCAGATCAGGTCAATCTGGCATAACCTGTGATCCTTAAAACGAGAACTATTCTAAACCAGTGACAATACGCAAAAGACAGTCAAGGGAATATTAAAAAGTTACCATAGATTCAGATGTCAGGGGTCTGTGACATAACGTAATTATTTTTTAAGAAAGAAAAAATAACATAATATTTAGCTCCTTGAGCAAGGATGAAAATTAATAATAATATATACTCATAGAGAAAAGTAAGACGACATAGGTTGCTATGGAAATAAATACTTCAGAGATGTTAGCTATCGGCGCAGAAGCGTTTATCGGGTGTTTGTGATTATCATTGCCTAAAAGAACCTGAGATTAACCAATTTCGATGTAATCCCCAGTGGATTAAAATAATATACAATAACAAAAACTGTTTGGATCGAAAGAACTGAATTATTTATAATTATAACTACTTTACAAATCATCGATAATATCACAGGTCGTTAGTAACTTTAGTAGTTATATGAAATAAGTTGTCATGGAGTCAGACCTCAAGGATTGTTAGTTACTTTAGAAAAGTATAGAATAAGTTGCCATAGATTCAGGCCTCAGGGGCCGTTAACTTAAATAACAACATGAAATAAGTTGATATAGATTGAGATCTAAGGAATTGTTAGTAACATGTCGGATGTGGGCCAAACATAGAAGACACGACTTACGACAATAGTGGGTCAGCCTAGCTCCACTCATTGTTGGCTCTGATTGCAGTGTTCCCAGCCGGAATGTCTAAGCAACTGGATAAAAAAAGACTAAGCAATAACTTAACAACGGTTATAGGTTATCACTTGAAATAAATGTTTGAAATGTAAAGTATAGGTTTATTCTCATAACTGAACGAAAGCAATGGTTGATACATTTCATGGTTAATATAAAATGATACATACCTCAAGTGCTCCGAGTCTAAAAGGATGATAGATCATTGATCTAAGATAGTGGAAGTTGCCTTCTGAGCCAATGGAGTGTACATTAATGACAGTATCAGAATACTACGCTAATTTTACTTCATGAAATCTTAACCGTGGCCCAAGATTCACTTCGAGCATTGACGTCAATAACTTCTTCAAATTGACTTCTCTGAGGCATACGCAACACATATCATTGACAGATGGCGATTTTGTACCACAGATTCCACACTATACATTTTTTGAACAATAGGAGGACGTTGAATTCATTTACTAAATACACGAGACAGTATCAACAGACCGTTATGGGGCAGTGTCGAATTTTCGTACGTTTTATTCCGGACGGAGTTATTGAGGTGAAAATGCGACGTTATTTTAATGATGGTCCAGCGTCTCGTAGAACGACTCTTTGTAACAGGGAAGCCTCCCATTAGCGGCTGTCCGTCTGTCTGCCAACCCGTCCACTAACAAGCGACGCAGACGAACCTGGTCGCAAACGTCTTCCTGGCCTCAAGTGGCCCACTTTGCCTCATCCATAAAGAAGAAGTCCACAAGATTCATCAACAAATTCAACTTCATCAGCTGGAGAGAGGAATAATTAGATTAAATTTAATTACATATGAATGTTACTTGTTCCCAACTCAGTGATGAGCATAGCAGAACTAAAATAATAATGAAAACACTGCTGACAAATGTAGTTACTAGTGTGATGATTTTCATTTCTCTCGGTTTAACCAAAATTGATTTTAATATCATCGTCTTTCTAGAAGAGTAAACTTTAGCCAATCTTCCAGGTACCTGTCTGACAGTTAGCAATCTGCAACCTGGGTGGAAGTATCTCCTCTCTCTGCTTTTCTCTTCAATTAGTATCACAAGTCGCAGCTTATGTCTTTCATTATTTGGTTCGTATATCCCGTACGATTTTTCCTTTCATTAATCAGACGGGCGAAAGTATGTGTTAGATTAGCTGATCTCTGTTTCTCTTCTATAGCTTAAAGAAGTATCTGTTTTATTTGGCTGTTAAAAAAACATTTTGTTTTATTATGGAAGTAACTTGACAATTTCTTTGTCATTAAACTGAACATTTCCAAGGTGGCTCCAGGAATGAGGTGGAAACACGCTGCAGTGAAATGTCTTTGCGTCACTTTCGGAAGACACGCAGTTGCGCATGTGCCACGTCGGACACAGAATAACGAATCGAGTGCTATGTTGCTATACTAGTATTTTAAGGATATTTATTCGCTTTTAAGACCAACTATCATAATTATACACAAGAATAGATACACCTCATTAAGAGAGCGTTCCACGAAAAGGAACAAAAAGACTTTGGAATATATTTTACACACATTACTCGTATAACTGTGTGTAGTTTATTACTTGAGGATTTTTGTACATATAGTTTGGAACTGTATTTGTTGTCACTTTTAAACCGTTGTTTCGTACAGAGACAGTTAACCATTACAGTTGCTAGAAAACTTATCACGGTATCACATATGTTCAGTAACTGTAGCGTGCTGGATGCAAATGAATCTTAGAAACAAAACTCTTTAAAATAATAATAATAATAATAATAATTTCGGAGCATACCTAGAAAAATAAAGAGACACCATGTTCTCACGTCTGTCGTGCTTCCATTATTTTCTTTTTCTTTCATCCAATGTTCACCGTTACTAGATGGACCGTGCTAAAATTTCGCTAATGGTATTCGATGAGTAGTAAAGTTGGTGATTCGTAGCAGGATGATTCATTGGTAGCAATTTTTTATAAGTCAACTGCAATAGGTATGAGCAAAACACTTGCATCGTCTTACGATAAAATTATAAATGATGAAGTGTATCCAAAAAGCTCCTTACTCTAGAATACGCACACAGTTTATCAGTATCCCTGTGATGTGTGGAGCTGCTATCTAGCGGTTACGTGATCAGACCTTATCGACGCCAGCGACGTCTAGCAGCTTGACCCTGAACTATAGCATACCCGTGACCTTGAGTGTTCATAATTTTGCCATTTACTGGTAGAATTTCGAAAAATTCCTTTCTTAATTAATGATGCGACCAAAGCGGATAACTTAATCTTTATAATGATACCTCATTTACCTATTTTGATTAAGTGTAAAAGGAGAAAGATGGCTCAACACAAAAAACCTCTTAGAAATAATATACGAGGATTAACGTAGTTAATTCTTGTCATTATACATTGTATAGTGCCATCCCGCGTGAAATTATTTAGTAAAAGGGTGAATTACTTTACTGGTTGGACAACATCATATCTGACTTTTAGTGTGGATCATACTCTTCATTGTTACTGCATTCTATGACCTCTGCTGTTAGTAGTGTGTATTTTTTGTTACAATTTTCATTTCAACACATTAATTATTCAATGTCCTAGAAATGTCAAAATGTCATTTTTCTGGGAAGTAATCCCTACTGATCTTCTCATTGTGATGGCCGCATAGTTTTAGCAGAAGCTCCCTCGTACAATTCTGTCGCTTGCGTGTTAAACTTCGTATGCCCCTCCCGCCGTCAGCATTCTTCGGCGACCGCACTGCCCCCTGCTCCGGCAGCCAGTGTGACTCCTCTGTCATGTTGGTTGCCGTGGCGACCGTACGGAGCGGACATCCTATTGGCGCTCTCCCATGTGGCGTGTAAATGCTTAGTCGCGGATCAGTTGCCAGAAATGGACGGCGAGGTTATTGGGCCCAATTAACTCCCCTTCAGCTCGAGTGGAAGACCACAGGATCCACGTCTGGGAGATACGTCTGTTGTTTCACTAATAAAAGAGCGGACAATTTAATTTTCCGACAGATTAACGCACAGCCATTGGTTTGGTACTTGTCATACCATTTAATAGATTGATTTACAACTGGATTAATTAAATGAATAGTACTTGTATAAAATCAAACTTCGGTTTTTTGGCGCAGGTTTGGTTTAACATTCCTTCCGTAAATTGAACATAGAAAAACAAATTAATTGTGTGTCTAATAATTCATGTAATATTTGTTTGCAACCTTTCTTAATATAGAAAATGATTCATTGCTCTAGAAATAAGAAATTATTCGTTACTATCAAATCCTAAACTTCGCTGTAGCAGAACAAAGCGTAGGGAAACAATTTTCTTTTGCCTTATTATGGCCACGTTATTTCACGTGCTCTCCGGAACCTCAAGGTAGATTTGATTCTCCTGAATGAGGAGTAGTGCTAATAGGGTCAAGGTGGCCAGTTCATTTATTCCTTGTGTTCTAACTGTTGTTGTTGTGGTTTTTTTTTTAACTGCTTAACAGCGAGGTCTTTAGAGATGGGAAAGGATTGGGGGGGGGCAAGGAATTGGAAGGAATTCGGCCATGGCCTTTTGAAGGAATCATCCCGGCATTTGCCTGGAATGATTTGGGAAACAATGGAAAACCCAAATCTGGATGCCCGGACGGGGATTCGAACCGCCGTTCTTCGGAATGCGAGCCCAAAACGCTAACCGTTGTTGCGTTTAGATAGCTGTGATAAGTGTTGTTAATTGGTACAGAGTCCTCTATTTAATTGTTTTACTAATCCTTCATTTTGTAAACATGCATGTATTTTTTTTTTTTTTTGAGAAATATTCCAGCTGATGTGAAATTACTAGTTTATTATAATTATCTTGTAAATTTGTTTATCTGTACAATGCTTTACTCATTTGAACCAAGCCAATTATCTATATAAATAGCTGATGGCTGTATAGTGCCATTTGGCGCTTCAGGCCAAATAAAATAAATAAAATAAAAAAAGTGTTGTTAATTGTATTGTTGTTGTTTTTTATGTGTGTGTGTTGAGTATATGAAAACGAAAGACAAGATAGGGTGAAATATGTTACCAAACCATACCCATATGTTCCTAAACAATGGGTTACAGTACTCACCAGTAACAGAGTCGTATGCCCTCGCTTCATACACACAGAATAGAGGTTTCGGATTTAAACAAGGTGTTTTCCGATAACTATAGTGAACACAATTGGGTATCACTACCTCTCCTACCGTTCATGCCAAGACCCTAATGTGAATATTCTTTCGATCACTATGGCTCGAGCTAGCTGATACCATCACGTGTACTATATCAAGGATAGGGGACTTTTCTTTGGTTTCAACAAAAATTTCCATAGCTTTTTTTAATTATTGATTTTTAAAAAAAATAACTGCGGTTTATGGTTAGTATTTTTAGTATTGTCCTCAACGTTTAAGTCCATAAACGAGTTAGTTTTCATCATTATGGGTCAGTAACTTTTAAGTGTCATATTTATGATTTTTTTATTTATTTTTCATGTCTAGGAATAAACTTACAAAGTTTATTTTAAGGATAGAATAAAATTCAAAGATAAATTTTGCACACAGAAGATTAAAGAAAACAATCACATTGTGGTATTGTTACAGGTACTGTTATACAGATTAATAAAGTATTAACAAAGCACAATGTTCTTTTAAACGCCTAATATAAAGAACCATCAAACATATAAATATAAACTGTAAGATTCAATTTGGAAATAAATAGCGAAATCGTAGAACATGTTAAACAATAAAAATACTTAGTAACATGAATAACTAAAACTACATTTTTTGCCAGTATGTGAATTATCAAACAATAACGCCGTTATAGATAACAGCATGCTAAAAGATCTCGTGTGGTGCTGTAAAAACGTTATTGTCTAAAGCCAAATAATTGTTAATATAGTCACAATGAGATGGATATTTATCTCAGGTGCAAAAAATCGCGACTAAGGCAATAAAAATAAAAGAGCTATTAGAAATGCAGGAAAATATTAAAAGCAATAAATGGAAAAAAATTAAAAGACAGGATACGAAAGTGGGACATAAGATTTTTATGTAAAATACAAAAAATAAGTATTTTAACAGAAAGAAGGAAATATTGAAACGTTGACATAAACAGAATGTATATAGAATTGATAAAAGAGCTTAATACAAATACTCCTGAAAATAGAGATACGGAGAAGGATGTCTCTCAACAACTTCAAATGACTGATAAAACATAAGTAAAAAGTAAACATGCTGTATCCTCCTCATCATCATCCACAACTGTTTCCAGCCTCTGGCCGGGTCTGATTCATGCACAAACTTCTCCATTTCCTTCTTTCTTCCCACCACCTCTCTGTCGCCACCTTATTCCAGCCCTCTCCTCTCTCCCTTAGACACTCCTTCACTCCTTTCAGTCATCCATCTTCCTCTCGGTCGTTTACCATGCATCTTAATATCGTGGATTTTTCTTGGGATTCTCTAAACCTCCATTGTCTTTACATGTCCATACCATCACAGTCTGGTCCTCTCTATCCTTTCCTCTTTTATGGTGCATCTAATCACCTCATTCCTTATTCTGTCCATTTTAATGACTCCCATTCTATCTCTTAAAAACTTCATTTCGCTAGCTCGTACTCTGCTGATGTCCCGCTTCTTCATTGTCCATGTATCACCAGCAAATGTCTGCTAAAGTCCAACCCCTCCTCCAAGTAGTGGGAGATGGGCAACGGCATAAAGTAGGGGATTGCCTGTGGGGGTGAGGTACAGTGGGGACCTAGTGTGCCCCGGGACCGATACGGTAGCTGTGAAGGCCCTACAGGGACCCTGAAAAATGGCGACCTGGTGAAGCTACGACAGGCCTAGCGATGGTAGTGATTAGAGCCTGCTTGCAAAACAAAAACAAACCTTGGAAATGCTGTATCCTAACATAAAAATATAAGTTCCATGTATAATTCTATGGAATGTGCATACTAGCATTTAACGACTTGGATGGCTTTCTCGATTTACCATGAAGCAGTATGCTCGCTTCTTTACCCATCTACATTCGTAAAGACGTGGTAGTTCTGATGACTATTAATGGTCACGATGGTCTTCCCCAACAACGTAGCCTCACTTCGTCTCATTAGCTTTCAACACACTCCTCACTTTACTGATACTAAATAAAATATAAATCCACTTACATAAAAGATTCCAGGAAGCGCGTATTTGTAAATGTATTGTGCAGTTATCGTTATAAAGATACTTTCAAGAACATTACTCCATATGATTAGAGATATTTTTTTATATATATTTTTCCTCGAGATGGCATTTCTCGCTTTAGCGTTTTAGCCTCGTAGTCGTAACCCTATAAATAGGAACGCATACATCGTATATCAGTGATTACATACTATTAACTTAATAATTACTTTCTAAACGAATTCTCTCAGGTTTCAAAGTTATATTTGTAAATCACAGCATCACAGCTAAAACTTCTGATTTCCAATTCCACGTTACTTCTTGTTTCCGACATGCTGGTAACAATGAAAATAGCTCATTTTTCTTAGCTGTGCCAAAATAAAAATATATTCTTAACTTTTGTACATCTGAGAAACATTCTATCTTGTCCAAAAAATTTTCGGTCATATACGATAGTAACAACAGTAAACTACGAACTGTTTCACTAAAATTCGACGATAATTTTTCTCTACTAACAAATGTAAATTTTTCTCTAATTTCAGTAAATTTGTTTGTGCATAGATTAAACAGCATCTCCAGCTACTGTAAAGGCCGAGAACTTTTCGGGAAATGTAATTGAAAACCTCTTTAGTAATCATACCAAGGTGATCATGTGGAGCCTGGAGTAATACTTTATAGAAGTGAAGATATCTGATTATGGCATAGTGGTCCAAATTCCTCCTTTACGTTCATCTTACGACGGTTATAATCCGTGAAGAAATTCTACCACAGTCTTGCCTACAATTCGATAATGGCCACTACAGGAAACATTCACATAGACCAAATTGTGTGACATCCTGTACGAGTGAATGAGGCAACTTATATGATGTAGATCATCTATTTTTCGGATGTCCAGGATGGGAGCATCAAAATAGATAGCTACTGTAGGATATCGAGATTCATGTCTGCGTCTAACCGATAAAAAAACAGCATGGATATTCTTGACCTTGGATATTTCAATATGTTTTGCTGTAGAAATTTTTGGTAAAATACATGAAGTGGTCTGAATAGTTATAAATTTTTATATGTTTCTTCTTTCCTTTCTTAGTTTGCTTTTCTTGTCATGCTTTCGCATGCTGACAAAAAACGGTACTCTTATTGGACTAGTGATTTGCCATTCTGTCCATCCATTACAACATCATAACTTCTAAATACTTAGAAAATTATAACTCAAAATATTTTAGATCTTACTAACCATAAACTTATTATAAGTTGAAATTTGAAAAATTCATTTAGATGAAAGTAGTTTTAGGATTTTTTTTTTTTTAAAAAAACTCTTTAGTGAATATTAATCGAAAGCTGAAAATCCGTTTCTCTGAAAATGGTTCCTTTTCTTTATTCCTCAATTTTTACTATTTTGGCTGAAAACTTTAAAAGCTGTTTTCTCCCTTTATTTCAGATTCTACACATCCGAAACTACTCTGATGTTAAAATGATGTGAAAGATTAAAGGTTATTTATATCAATCTATTTTAAGTTCATTGTTTTGGAAAAGAAATTATTCTTCAGTAATGTTATCTACACTAAAATTGTATGTATAATTCAATTGAGAAGGACGGATTTCGGTTAAAAATATGCCTTGAAAATCCTATTTTGATTAATTTGAAATTTTTTTTTTTTAAGTCATGCCGTAAATTTTTGAAGTTTTACTGTTTTTAGTCCATTAAATTTATTACAAATTCTCAATACGATATCTGCGATATATGCTCCCAATGGACTGATATTTTTTAATTTTTATTACTATTATTATAAAAATTTTCTGCTGTTAAACTCATAAATTCCTAGGCTGCATTTGTATTTTAGTTATGTTTGGCTACTGGCGAAACTTGGTAGCTGTATTATTGTTAATTACTGGATGTAAACATTGTAGTACGTTTTACCTCAGTATCATTCAGTGACAACACACGCACTAATATCGGATCACGTTGCTCTATTATGCAAGTTAACACCTGCCTGCATGGATCTTCTCCAAATGTCAAATAAATAAGTCCAGATGTTTAGTATCATCATTGCTGTCTTGTATCAAACACTATGAGACAGCGTAGCATCACATGTAGGGGTTTACGTGTAACGAGCACCGACGTCATAGCGGAGATGTGACAGTACGTTACCAATGCCTAGCAGGATCTACGACCCTCCATGTTCCGGCTTACTCCCTCATTGTGTGGCTACGTGGCCAATGTTCCTCAAATCCCGCCATCTGTGACCGTAGCTCATCTGACCAAACTAGGAAGCACGGCAGCATTAGCCTAACGACCTGTGAAAGACCTCCAGCGAGAAGAATTAAACAACCATTAGCGGCGCTCCACGCCTTATTAAAACGGCATAAATGGGGACCCGCTCTTTCTTCCGGACGGGGTAAAGCTTTATTCAGACTATTTTGCTGCGAAATCAGGTTTTTGTGATAACGGCCCTGTGCTGATGTATTTTAGAGTGGTTTCCCCAGTCTGCAAATAAATTTTGTAGCTAATGGGTTAGTAAGAGATTCTTGAAGCCTTTCGTCCAGCACAGCTTTTTGTTAGTTCTGTAAAACAACGACTATGTCATTGTCACCATAGCCGATAGCAGAAAAATACCTGAAAATTATTGAACGGTGCGAATAAAACACTGAAAGGGTTATTTAAATAAAAAATAAGCAATTATAGACATTCAGTGTGATACCCCACTTGACTATAAAGCCTTATTTAAATCAAATATTTTATTTTAAGGTACTCCCAGAAATGAAAGACTTTTCACATATCATTTAATTTAATTTTATATCAATAGTATGAAAATAAATCGTGAAATTATTTTAAAACATTTACATGATATAATAAAAATTGACTGGAACATTATTAGCATCTGGTGCCAGGATAGCTAAACTAAACATATCACGAGGTAAACAAGAAGTATTTTACAAAAGACTGTTCTTAATCTCACGGCGTTTACTGGTTCTTTTATGTGGAACGGTTCATATGGCAATTTATTCGGCGGTCGTCACTTGTACCGTTGAAAAATGACCTTTGGGGAACTGAAGAAAGACTTGTTGATTTTCCATGTTCAAAACCACGGTGGAAACTTTTGTTGATTGCACAGTTCTTTCACACTACTCGGCGTCCCGAACTCTCTTCACAGAACGGTCTTGCCTACGAATCATTCCGTCAGCGCGCGCATGTCCCGCACCATCTCCCTGTATGCATTCCACAGCGGTGTCCGGGGCTGTTCTTGCAAGGCCAAACCAGCAACAACACTAACTGGATCATGAAAAGTGTGCAACAATGATTTCTTCTTTTTTAAGTATTTTGTTATTTCAATTTGACTGATGAAATACGAGTACTGGTCCGTCCATAACCTGAAGAAGACAATTCTCTTCTACATGCCTCTTGCATTTCTGAGTACATATTATTTGGTTCCCATATATATTAAAATTAGGGACAAGTTACAATAAAGTGAATCTAAAAACTCTCACAGGTGTAGTGTAAGCAGTAAGACAATATTGTTATTTACGAAGTGGTAGTTGCAACCAATTGAAAGGGACATAGAAACAGATTGGCATCATCAAAAGCAGCCATCTACCTAATCGGAAAATATACATCACCAGGCATTAACACAGGCGTTGGGATAAATTATCCAAGGTGTGATGTGAAAAACTTCATATAAATGAACAATGAATTTTTTTTAAGTACAATTCTGAATAAAATATGTTAAATTTTAAGGACTGAAGATCGATCAGCCGGGAAATATAAAAACTATGTGCTGTTCGCTGTACCCAGAAATACTAAGAGAAGAGCATTTACTGGTAAGAAATGTGGTTGTGGAGGAATATATTCGAGATTTTGTGCCTGAAACAAGAACCCAAGTTTGAGTGTAGGATTAAATATATAAGAAATATTGTATTTGTTAATAGCGGATAACCTGTAAGTAAAAATATTGAATAAGAAATTACATATCCTACTTACTGTGTACGAAAAGGTGAAACTGCGTCAACTTCAAAAAGTTATAATAAACAAATTGTCTGAACTTTCTAAAAAAAATCGTTAATAAATAAATGGAGTGTATACGAATTCACATGAAAGATACTGGTTATAAACTGTAGGCCAAGATCATGTTTTTTCAAATTATCACTGAGGGGGAAAGGAGCTATTGAATAACATGTTAAACCAACAATACTAAAGGATTTAGGTAAATGCAAGCAGCAAGCAGAGAAAAGCATAGACAATATGAAATGTAACGGAAGTGTTGACGTTACAACGGCGGCACATATTAGCAAAACTTATATAAGCATGAACAATATCGAGACAAGAGCTAAAAACAAATGAATGTAGAATGAAGTTCCACATACAAAACAAGTGGTGAGAGTGAATGAAATTAAGCGTAGAATAATTAGCATTGAAGGGAGAGGCTGAAATCGTTGCTGTCTCATTCATGCATTCTCTTCATGAGATCACTGCTATGGACACACGGTTTCATGTCCCTGTCAGACGGACTGATTACAACAGTGTATCTTGCCTTTATTCGAAACCTACAGTGCGGAGATTTGGGATGTAACTGAGGCGATTGGTAAACTATGTGTTTTTCATGAATCAGGGACTGCCACCTCTCATATTAAGCTGGCGAAGTACTGATTGATGAAAATTGATGTATTACTGGCGCTTGAACAACTAACCGCAAGTTGATCTACAAATACCTTCACGGTGTCTTAGTTTTCTTGGCAATGTGGCTGCTCCTTCAAGAGTAACGTACGAAAAAGAGAGGACAGAATTTTACAGACAATCGTCTTACAACGGTATATGAGTCAGTAAAATATTACCTTGCCAGAACAGAATAATGCAGCTAACTTATTCAGATTACAAATTCTTATGCGGGTAAGCGTCATTCTTGCCTCGTGTAGGGTTTATATTATATATTTCCGCAACAATTTTCGAGTTCTTATGAGATAAATAACTACTGAAGGTAATCTTTAGTATAATATTCCTTCAGACATGAAAGAGAATTTTCATCGCATCTTATAATGACCCTTTTATTCGGATTCATTAATTTCATTTAAATGCTCACACATTTATTACAAGGCACTTTACAAAGTAAGAATATAGTAAAAATATTTTCTTAAAAAATATCTTTGTTGTTAAATGTTAATACATATACTACACTACGTTTTCACGCATTCGTCTTTTTAATTGAATCATTGGTCGTACCGTGATATTAGCGTTTGTATTCCTTCGTCGGAGAAATTCGCCAACAACCCACTTAGCCCCCCCCCCCCCTCCCTGCACAGTGGCAATCAGGAAACCAGAAATGTGAAGATCGCTGCTTGTATTCAAGTGTGATATGGACAATCAGCTTTTCATCACCAGAGACAATGTGGTCCAGATTAATTCCTTACATGCCCGTCACTCATGACAGCTACAGCATAAACTTAAACAATTTGTCTGTAAGTTATCAACATACGAACATTTTACTTGCAAAAATCTTATTACTGACCGTACTTCAAATTCATTTAAACAAGCACATAAAAGCGAGACACTTTTGTAGAACAATAAAACGCACACAATTCTTACACTAGATGTTAAATAACCAACTGAAGGTGGCGTCATTAGAAGGTCTTGACCTGCGTGTACGCTATGCACAATAGGTTCCCACTTTGTGCGTGTATCTAATAAAATCGTCTGCGGCGGCCTGTGGATATACAGATTTTATTTATTACAGTAAGCTCTTTACAATCATCATAGTCTTACAGAAATTTTCTGCATGCCTCACGTACAATCTCTGAATATAGCACTCAATCCACAAATTGACCTGACTCTGCAGCCACTACTCAAAGCCCATCCTATCACAATAAGCAGGGCAAAAATTCAGCTTTTACTTCTACATATAGGAGTACGGTCACAAAGTAACCACGATTGATGTAATATACCATAGAATTCTCTTCGATCTATCACTTCACCTTATCAAACAACTCGTCAGTTTACTATTTAACTAATTAATCAATCCTATCGTAGAAGCCACGTGAAACAATTTTCTTCTTAGTTGCTGTAGATAGAAAATAGCTGTTAATATATTTAGCTTAAACATGTATTGCAGAATTTTTGAGGAACCATCACAAACGCTGCCCGACGCTTCTGGATCGCTAACAATCGCTCCAACAATATAAGTCATGTAAAAACAATATTATAACGTATAAAAAATCACCGATAACCATGAAGAAACACTTTCAAATGAAAGTAGAGAATATTTGCAGGCATTAACTGAAAATTTACATACGAGGGTGG
Organism: Vandiemenella viatica; assembly: GCA_031002005.1. Classification (NCBI taxonomy): domain Eukaryota; kingdom Metazoa; phylum Arthropoda; class Insecta; order Orthoptera; family Morabidae; genus Vandiemenella; species Vandiemenella viatica. Next base: position 132,400,968 of record JARYHS010013631.1, on the reverse strand, counting down.
CCCAGAAAATAAAGCAACACACTTTTTTCTCAGCCCCCAAAAATGGTACGAATGCGAAACTTCAGATATGAATTCTTCGGAGTGTGCGCGTAAAGTTTCCGTTTCTTCCGACAATGGCGTAGTTGCAGCAATGGTTCAACATGGCGTCTGTGAGTGATGTACGTTATAAGCAGCGTGTAGTCATTGAATTTCACTGCGGGACAAGAAACGGTTGGAAACATTTACAAACGTTTATGGAGCATCAGCAGTCCACAGAAGTACGGTAGTCGCTGGGCATAGAGGGTGAGGCCATCTGAAAGCGGTTCTGCAGAGCTCCAAGATTTGCAGCTGTCGGGAAGGCCACCCACGGCTGTATCACCTAACAAGATGCTGCGTGCAACATGCCGAGAGGAACCACCATTAATTTGGTGGCATAGTGAACACATTAACCAAACTCAAGAAGCGCTTCCAGCGACTTGGACGCCATAACAACCTAGGTGATTGTTTGCTTCAACATGATAACGCACGCCTTCATACAAGTTTGAGGACGTTGGAACACATCACCGTACAGGGTTGGACAGTGTTACCCTATCCACCCTACAGTCCTGATCTAGCTCACTCAGATTTTCACTTGTTTTGATCATTTAAGAATGCCATTCGTGGGAGACATTTTAGGATGACGAAAGATGTGATTCTCACAGTGAAGAAATGGCTTCGTGAACAGAACAAGGACTGCTACCGCCAGGCCATACATGCTCTTGTATGTCACTGGAGGAAGGCCATAGAATTGGAAGGAGATTACATGAAAAAATATGGAGTTTAGAAGATACATCATTCTTTCTTGTATATAAATTTCGTTGGGTACAATAAATAATAAGTGATGAAAAAATGTGGTGCTTTAGTTTCTGGGCCCTCTTAGTTCCATAAAATTGAAAATTATTCTTAAAAAACTATGGCTTACACAGGGGCGTAGCTACTATGGGGATAGGCGGTGCAGTGCACCGGGGCCCCTACGCTCAGGGGGCCCCCAAGCATACCTGAGGGGGCCCCCAAGCGCAGTTCAGAGGCCTCACGGGCCTTCATGGCAAACTGGCGACTTTTTTTAGCTCTACCGTCGTCTAAGGGGGCCTTCAACCACTGCTCAGGGGGCCCCCAACTCAGGAGCCACCAGCCTCAGCTCAGAGGGCCCTTACCAGCAACACAAAGCAAAAAAAGGGTCGCCCAATCTGGCCTGAGGGCCTAAAATAATTTTTTTGCACCGGGGCCCTTGTTGACCTAGCTACGCCACTGGGCTTACACGACATTCGAAACTAAAATCTTTTAACTAGCATTTCAAATATTTTACCGTCTTTAATCAAATTGCTCTTCATTTAAAAAGCTTCCATCCATCAAAGCAATACTCATGTGCACAGATTTACAACCAATCAATATTTACATCTCTCCGACACATGTATCTAATTCATATGATTCAAATTAATAGGAATATGGGTCTGAAGGTTATCAAAACCTGTTGAAGAAAACAAAGGAGCTTCTGTAACGTCAAACATAGTAGAAATTATCCGATTGAACCCCTGTCAAAATTACGTTGAAACACTATGCCGGGAAACATTCGTTTGTAACAAGTCACTTTTAGCAATGTGACAGACCAGTCAACCTTAAATCAGAACACAGCGCTAACCACTTAAATGATTTCAGCAGAGAGTATATTTATTGTGAGCCCGCAACCTCTGATTGAGAATATATTAACAATGACATCTAAATTAATACCTAAGGACTGCTTTAAATACATCGTAAACAGACATATATCCCAGACAGTCACCTCATAATAGACACAAGATTAAGAGCGAGGACTATTGTTATCAGGATAGTGACCGAGCATGGAATGTGATACTTGTAAATTAATATCCATCTTTGTCTGTAGAATTTCCCGTTTTTGGTATGCTCTAGGTTTGCTTTGGGTTGTAATACTCACCTCTGAACCCAATGAAGCAATTTCTTACTCTCGTATTATAAATGCTCCGTACTTATTTCTGTAAAGTCAAATAATTCGTATCTATTTACTTAAATCAAATGAAACTAGGGAGTTAATGAGTTCACTTTTTAAACACAGTATATAAAACAACTTAAACACATTTTACTTATTTTATTTTTATGAATGACAAGGCACCAGAAAAAAACTACTTCCTCAGATTTTTTCTATTCCACTGTTTCACCAACAGAATAAGTTCCTGATCGTTCCACCACTGATACAATTTATTCAACATCAACAACGTACATGGTTCAACGTTCTCTTTATTGTTCCACAATTGTTCTCCAAACTAAACTTCTCTTTCAGTATCCATCAAATACATTAACAGTATATCTCGACCTACAATTTTTCCGCTAAACTGCCATCTTTTCTTCATACCAACTGCCAAAGATGCTCTTTCAGTACACTACTCCATGTGCTCGTATAATGAATATTATCATTTATCTAACAAAAGAATATAAATTAAACCAAAAAATTAATTAAATCAATGGAAACCTTGAACAATAAACTTCTTACCTTTAAATATACAGGGTGGGTCATTTAATATGTTTTCTGGAAATATTTCGGAAAGAAAGCATTTTAACAAACAATAACCTATATAAAAAATAATCGTACAGTAGGGGGCTACAATTATGTGATATTGGTTTTTTCACAGGTGGCGCTGTTGTCGTTACAACAAGGTCAACTTAATTCTTTTAAATGGGAACCCCTATTTTTTGAAGATTCCGATTCCTCATGAAAAAATAAAAATAGTTTGCTTAATAACTTTTTTGTTAGCCTCACAGATGGCGCTGTAATCGCGAAAAATGAATATTCGCGTTTTTTATGTATAATTTTAATTATTGTTTAAATAATTACATGTAATTTTCATTCTGTAAACATGGAAGGTAATTTTAAAGGATAATGACTAAATTGATTTTTCAAATGATTTTTCTTACTTTTTTGCAGCCATGTCTACAGCAGGTGGTAAAAAAGGTGGCCATTTACTTCCAGACATTTTCTGACCCTTTGCAGAAATGATGCCTGAACAGCTCGAAGTGTGTCAGAAAATGTTTGGAAGTAAATGGTTACCTTTTTGAGCAACTACTGTAGACATGGCTGCAAATAAGTAAGAAAAAGCATTTAAAAAATCAATTTCGTCATTATCCTTTAAAATTACCTTCCATGTTTACAGAATGAAAATTACATGTAATTATTTAAACAATAATTAAAATTATACACAAAAAACGCGAATATTCATTTTTCGCGATTACAGCGCCATCTGTGAGGCTAACAGAAAAGTGAGTTAAGCAAACTATTTTTATTTTTTCATGAGGAATCGGAATCTTCAAAAAAATAGGGGTTCCCATTTAAAAGAATTAAGTTGACCTTGTTGTAACGACAACAGCGCCACCTGTGAAAAAACCAATATCACATAATTGTAGCCCCCTACTGTATTTTTTATTTTTTATTTTTTATATAGGTTATTGTTTGTTAAAATGCTTTCTTTCCGAAATATTTCCAGAAAACATATTAAATGCCCCACCCTGTATATTCAGAGACAATAAACCTGAAATAAATAATGTAAGGGACTATGTTTTCGTACATACTCTAAACGTTCTGTGAATGTCTGCGAATACGCGTTGGTTATACAGACAAAGAGAGTTACGGCGCTTTCGCTGACCTTGGCCATGAAGCACAGGGAAGGGTGTGTGAGGGCTGAAGCCGCAGTTTCCCCGCCAGCCCTTGACGAGGGATCCGCCCGAGGGGAAATGAACTGCCGCCAACGGCAGGGCGCTAAAACAAGGTACGTGGCGCCACCGCGTGATAAACGACAGGGGAGGGGAGGCACGTGCCGCTGTCTGTACAAAAAAAAAGTTATTGCCACCGGCTGTCACGAACAAAAATGAATTACTCACTTACCGCGCCGGATCCGTGAATCACTTTGCAACGCTTCGGGGATGTCACATCCCCACTACCTCTACGCAAAAGTGGCATTTCGGATTGGTTTTAGTCGGACGCACGACGCGGGTGAAAAACTCCCCGTGTTACTGCACGGTTGTTCATTTGTGCTGCGGTGCTGCACGTCCTGTTGATGTAGCTTCACATCACACGTTAAATACTTTAACTGTGAATTGTCGCAACTGTAAAAGGAGAATATCGCAAACGGTTGCCTGGCCAGCGTCATAATAATACGTGTCTGTTGTTTAAATGTGTAGGAAAACCTAGAAAAAAAAATTAAATCTGTTTGATGCGAATGTATAAAGGAACATACAAACCAGACACTGACAGTCGGCTCTACCTTTGCTTTAAATTTAGCTATTAATCTTATTCATGTATTGTTTGTATTGGAAACATATACCTAAGTCACGTTTTGTTGCTGAAGTGCTACTTCATAGTCACAAATAACTTCGATTCGAAAATTTATTAGGCTTTATACGCAGCGTTTAGAGCAAATGGATTTAATAAAAGAGCATGCGGCACATAGCACGAACGAACTTATGCTGTATTTTGCATTCATTTGGTTTAAAATGTATTACTTTTGCGAATTGTGTATTCGTTATGAATGATGCAAAGAAATTATTGGTCTTGATTTCTCCAATAATAATAAATTGATAATATTATTACATACATATGATTATTTTTTTAGAAATAACAACAAAATATTTTGGTGGGTGTGTTAGAATAAAACATATCTTGTGTTTTATTACACGTAATATCTTTAACAGTTTGACTTGTGGTATATGGACCTTTATTTTTTTGCTACTGTAGCTAGTGGTTAGTTGTTGGTTTGATATTACAAATGAAGAAGATAACGAATTTTCTGTAGATAATAAATAATTTTAATATTCCGCGTAGCTGGAATATTGTTAAAGCATTATATGGTTTTTTAAAAATCTGTGTAGGTATTCTGAAATTTGTAAATCATTTGTAAGAACATTTCAAGAATAATTTAGCATTTTAATCTTTGCCTTTTCATGGCGTTTTAGTCCCATTCTTTGGGATTCATAGCAAAATGGCAAATATGGAATCCATTTAATTATGGCATGTCCAAAGTCATTCACAGGAACGCAAAAATCTTGGAATTATTTTGGCTTTGCACCGATGGTAACGAACTTTTTCAACCACTAAAATTTCAAAAATTAACTTTGCGCCTACTTTCCGAAACATAAGACTAAAACAATCTGGACATATGTAAGATAATGACAATTAACTAGATCATTGAATGGAAATTGTTTTGAATAAGATAACTTGACTATTATGTTTTTTTTAGATTTTCTCATTCCGTTACCAAAAACCAGATCTGCACGAAAATACTACATTTCTTTGTAGGGAACCCAATGTAATACTCTAATAGAGGAACGAAAAACTACAAAATGCTGATTCTGAGTTTTTTTTGTGGTAGTGGCAGTAGTTCTTCCGCATCAGTTTTCGCCATCATCGGCCCTGTCTTGTTCTCACCAATGAGTTGCGACTGTTCGTATCATAAAATCATGCCATCTGTTGCATGAACATCCATTTCTTAACGGTCCGTCTCTTGGGTACTATTTGGTACCTATTGGTAACTAATTTTGTCCATTTTATTGGACCTCTCCTAGCCATATGACGAGCCCTCCCCCTTTCATTAGGCCGTATGTCTCCACAACATTTATATACCACTTTAATTATATTTATGTTTTTTTCTGAGTCTCACCTCTGAAAAATCTTTTCTTGTTCATGTGGGGTAGGCTAGCTTGCTACGTGGTTCGGTTTGCAGGTAAAACTGTAGGTTCTCTTTACTCAGTAGGATCACCGAGTTAGGTGTAAATTTTTTTTAAACATTCTATCCATACTCAAAATCGAACGGCGGATATTATGAGAATTTAACATCCTATGCGTAGTGTAACTTGTAAATAATATGCGATAATAAGATAATACTCTTTGAGTGACAGTAAACAATTTTCTAAAGTACTGGCAAGAGATGTTGCTAATATTAATTTTCGGGCTATTATGTCTCGTCAAGATGCAGACTAATTTCGATAGAAAATGAGGTTCGTATGCATTTAAATTGAAAGGCCGGAAATATGCGTTGTTAAATTAGCGTATAGTACTGGAATAGTCTTACCACCACAGAACTAATAATTAACTCAAGACAAGAAATAGTTTTGAACCCTTGTCTTGCATCTCTATCAGTAAAGTTTCTCTTCTCACAAGTAATTTGCATTCGCTTCCTGCTATGCAAGTTAGCTTCGGAATATACTGAATTTTAACTGGCTGTGGAGAGTACTTGATAACGTTATTAGCCCAAGTTGCCTGTACTTTATAACCCAATAAAGCATTTGCTAACAAACGCTTAATTACCTTGCTTATAATGATGTATCATATCGCATTGTGCCGTTCTACGTCATAGTCATAAATTATAAATGTTTAATATCTCTCTCATGGCGGGTATACTCTGATAACACGGGTAGGCCCTATGCTTCCAAATTATACTGTGTGTAAATACATTTGTGCTTTAATACGTGGTTCTCCTTATTATGTAACTATGTAACACCTACTATGAAGATCAAAAATAATCAGATAGTACAGTGACAGAGTGAAGTTGTGGATTGCGCTTTAATTACTAAAATGCTATTTTTTTCTAGCAGAGGTATTTCCTACTAAGCCAAAAAATTAGAAAAATTTCACACGAATTTTTTTTCGAATTTTGGTAACTTCTTGTTTAATCGTTCTGATCTCTAGTGCTTGTCCTACACATCATTAAAGATTATGTAATATATTGTAGCAATCTTCGTGAGACGTTTCTTTCTAAGCCGTGTATCTATATCTAAGCAAATGTGGATTTAAGAACATACCTGCCATGTAAAACTTGTATCTGCTTTATGTAAAACAATTATTTTATTCTGCTGTCTACATATAGGGAAAGAAATTATAATTTTAAATACTAGCACAACAAAGTGATTTTTTACGTTCTTAAAGTCTCAGTAAACAAGGGAAAGAAGTACAGGAAGTACGTTATCGAATTAGCATTTCTGATACATGCTAACGCGAATAGGTCTTGCAATTTCACTACTAGGCTACATCCGAGAATTATGAATGACGTGAAAATTGTCGAGTCTGCCTCATACACGAAACCTACAGGACATAGGACAGCGGGTTAGCAGCTTAAGAGCTTTGGGCAGAGAATACGTGAAAACAACAAGTATAATAGCATCCCTCCCGTCCTCTGCACGACGCGGTAAAGAAACACGATTGATTGGGTAACGGAATGCCGAATCACTGCACACCGAGTGCCCTTAGGCCACGTATCCACTTGAGCACGCTCAGGCGAATGAGCCGCTCCGTGAAGCGAGCGGATCAAGTGAGGACGCGTGAGCACGCTCGCAGAGAATGACGGCGAGCGTGATCAGGGTGAGCCGATCGAGTGTCAGTATTTGAGAGTACTCAAAGGCGAGCCAGTGTGCGTTCGGCGCTCAGTGAGGCGCGAGCATACGGGACAACGACACTTGCGTGACAACAATTAATCGGTATGCATCAAAGAAGTTATTACGTGAAACAATATTTGATATATATATATATATATATATATATATATTGCTGTCGTCAGTCTTTCAACTGGTTTGATGCAATCCTCCATCCCTTCCTATCCTGTGCTAACCTCTTCATTTCTAAATACCCCTTATAGCCCACGTCATCAATTAACTGCTTCATATATTCTAATCTCTGTCTTCCTCTACAGTTCTTACCTTCAACTGTTCCCTCCACTAACAAATTAACCAGTCCTGAATTTCTCAAAATATGACCTACCAGCCTGTCTCTTCTTTCTGTAAGCTTCTTCCACAAACTTCTTTTCTCACCCATCATTTCCAAAACTCGTTCATTTCTTACTTTGTATGTCCACCTAATTTTCAGAATTCTTCTGTAGCACCACATTTCAAATGCTTCAATTTTCTTTATTTCCGGTATTCCTTAAGTCCATGTTTCGCTACCATAAAGTGCTGTGCTCCACACATAGAGTTTTAAAAAGTTCTTTCTAATTCCTAGATCAATATTTGAAACTAAAAGATTTCTCTTTTTCATGAAGGCTCTTTTTGCTAGTGCTATTCTGCTTTTAACATCATTCCTACTTCGGCAATCGGTTGTAATTTTACTTCCCAAGTAACAGAATTCTCTTACTTCTCCTATTGCAACCGATCCTATTTTTATATTTAATCTACTAGTATTGGTATCATTTCTGCTACATTTCATCACTTTTGTCTTTCTTTGATTTATATTCAGTCCAAAATCTTCCTTCAGTATTTTGTTCATGCCATTCAGTAACTTTTCAATATCCTCAGCCCTATCTGCTAATCGTAGCATACTGATTTTTTCTCCCTTATAACTTATGCCACATGGAAATTTTTCTTTCACTTTCTTCATTGCTTCTTCTCGATACAAGTTGAATATTAACGGGGATAGACTACAACCTTGTCACACAACCTTTTTAAATGATGCATGTCGCTCGTGATTCTCTACTTTTATTATAGCCACCTGATTCTTATATAGTTTATAGAGTATTCTTCTATCTCGATACTTTAGATCTGACTTCTTTAAAATTTTGAACATCTTGTCCCACTTAACATTATCAAAAGATTTTTCGAAATCATCAAATGCTATAAACGTATCTTTGTTTTTCTTGATCCGCCCTTCAAGTATTAATCTTAAAGACAGAATTCCTTCCCTTGTACCGCGATTTTTCTTAAACCCAGACTGATCTTCACCTACTATCTCTTCTGCTACCCTTTCCATCCTTCTGTATATTATTCTGGTCAATAATTTTGAAGCATGTGATGTTAGACTAATGGTGCGATAATTCTCACATTTGTCGGCTTGTGCTTTCTTTGGAAGTGTGATATTTTTCTTAAAATCAGATGGAATTTCTCCTGTTTCATAACTTTTTGATATCAGCTTGAATAATTTTTCGTTTCCTTCCTCTCTTAGGGATTTAAGAAGTTCTGCAGGGATCTCATCAATTCCAACTGCCTTATTTGCTTTTAAGTCATTCAGAGCTTTATTAAATTCTGTCCTCAAAACAGGATCTCCTAAGTCATCAATGTCGATATCACCTTCCTTTTCCATTAAACTATTGTTCAAGTCGTCCCCAACATACAGTTTCTCAGTGTATTCTTTCCATCGGTTAGCTCTATCTTCTGAGTTTAAAAAAGGTTTCCCATCGGCAGCTTTAATGTTCATACCTCTTTTCTTCATTTCTCCAAAATTCTGTTTGATCTTTCTGTAGGCAACATCTACTTTACCTACGACCATTTCCTTTTCTACTTCTTCACACTTTGCTTGTAGCCATTTTTCTTTTGCTATTTTGCATTTCCTATTTATTTGATTTCTATATTGCCTGTACTGCTCTCTTCCTGTTTCATCCTGAGAATTTTTGTACCTTCTCCTCTGATCCATCAGCTCCAAAACTTCTTCTGTGATCCAAGGTTTTTGTGTGGCTTTTTCCCAAAAGCCTAATGTTTCTTTACCAGCTTTCATTATTTAGGTGTGCAATGTATTCCTTTCGTCCTAGGCTAAGCTCTTTTCAGGGTTACTTCTTGGAAATAAGTATAACATATCTGCAAGTTTTTCTCTCCTGCTAGATTGTTTCAGTTTATTCACTTCCAGTCTGTTGTGCTTATACTGCTTCCTTATTCGCTTAAATTTGAGCCTGCACTTCATTATTATCAAATTATGGTCAGAGTCTATGTCTGCTCCTGGGTACGCTTTACAGTCTAGAACTTGATTCCTTAATCGCTGTTTGACCATGATATAATCTAGCTGATATCTGCCTGTATCCCCAATACGTGAATATATATTGGAAGTAAAAGTCTGTAAAAAATAATAAATAGGTACATATCTAAATATAATTTTGGAACGACTGAACAGTATCATCACAGACTACCGGTACAAACGGCTGATGCTGTTTGTTACTTTGGACATATGCTGCAGGTTTGTATTGGAATCTCTCGAGGACAGGACTCTTAAAATCATTATTAATTTTAATTCCTGGTGGGATCGCCTCAAGCATATATGTACAGAGCTATTTAATATGAGGTTCAACTAATCACAGGAAATGTTCGAAATCGATCTTTGACATGGTTATAACGTTTGGAAAAGGCTCATTATCTTCTTCAAAAGTCAATTCGCGAATTAAATTTTTAAGATCATTTCTTCGCTGACGATAACTTTCTCTAATCCATCACCTTGGTACTTTCTTTATTCTTGACATCGTTTTGATAATAATAAATACTGCAGCTGCCGCGCGAACACGTGACGGACACAATAGCCGAGCGTTTTCTGAGCACTGGCACCAGGCTCGCTCGACCAAAATTTCCTTTTACTTGAGCACGCTTAGACGAGCGCGCTCAAAAGAATGAGCGGCTCATTCGCCTGAGCGTGCTCAAGTGCATACGAGGCCTTAGAAGAGCTGGCGCCTTTCTTTTGTCGTGTGACTTGAGGCAAAATAATATTATTTCTTACGAAATACACTATAGCGGACAATTTAAGACCATATTAAGATAGATAAAAGTACGAAAAACTTGAAAGTTAAAATGTTAAAGTACACAGTAAGAAGGTGAAAAATAACCATTCGAGTCCAAGTAGAATTGAAGTAAACCACCTTGCAAAAGCTGAAAGGTGTTGGCACGATGTGGAGCAAGAATGCCGACGAGAGAAAGGCATGCGGAGACACAGACGTGGATGAAATAGTGAAAATGACGAGAGCAGAAGCCACTATTTCGACTCTGACTGAAGATAAATATTATTATTGTTTATGTAAAAATGTAAAGAAGACATATTCACCGTTAACACTTGCGGCAGTAACATCATTTTTGTTATTTTTAACAGCAGTTTCTTAGTGTTAACTACACTAACTAATATTGGCTATCAATTATTATGGGATTATAATTTTAAGGTAAATTTGTTTTAGTTTCTTTGGTATTGGTGATAAGTCTTCAATCTCCTGATTTTACTTAAAACAAATAGTAACAAACAGCTAAACAATTTAATTTAGTAATGGTACTATATACCTTGAAAATTAAGCAAACGGATCACTCTGACGCCATAAAAGCAATAAATTTTCAGCTGTTTTATTTCTAATTATTTATAACTACGATCTGTTTTTTAAAAAAGTAACTGTAAAAAATACTTATGAAACTTCAGTAATAATTCATATTAAATCAAATGTTTATGCGCAAGACACACAGATTTCCATTGGTCCGGTGATTTTTGGCTCAATAATTCTATTCAAATGTTAAATTTTTCTTTGTTTAGTGCAAAGCTCGAACTAACGAAAATTGTGGGGAGGAAAATTGTAACATTTTCACAAACTCTCCCCAAATTATTGTATTATTTTATCAATGATTAATTATAAGTATCCTAATTAATCGTATAAATGTCTGCAAGCTGTTTTAATATTTACGCGTTGACGCAGACAATTGTTATGCCGTAATCCGAGTAGCATTAGTTGATTATCTTTAACAATTGTGTTGTAGAGTCGTTGTTGGTCTATCCAGCTGAACGAGGGATTACAGTATTGGTTGGGCGAGAAACGAGTCCGTCCCGTGGAGACAACTTTCTTCTACAGCCCTTGAGCTGCAAAATTCTTAATTGAAGTTTTTGCCTGTTTGTCATTTCGTTCATTTTCACGTGTTTAATTAATGTATTTCTCTGTTTTTATTTGTCATTCCCTGGAGTCTCGTTTTTATTTATCCTTGAATTATTAATCTTTTTTTTTAGTCTTATTTGTTCTTCTTAGCTATCTATTGGATTAATTTAAACGGTCTTTTGTGCGGTCCTATATTTAATTCATATTGGACTAGTGTATTAATTTATGGATTTCTACTCGTTTCTGCATTGTTGTAGAAAGAGGTTGCCAACTTGCGATATCTATCTTTGATCATTTCGATATCAGCTACCTGATGGAGTTGATTAGTCGGGAACATTATAGGTAGGTGAAGAGCCTTTTTTAACGCCCTATTTTATATTCTTTAGAGAGTTTCCAAATGAGTAGCAGCTGCGTATGCCCACACTAGGGAAGCGTATTCCATCAGTAGTCTCACAAGCGACTTATATAATTGGATGCCAGTTCTACTGCTGAGGGTGCTGGTGTGATTGAGGAATGGATATAATCGCCCAGTCGGCGCTGTGCCCTCTGTCGGACCTCGTCAACATGAGCCTTTCAGGTCAACGTAGTATCTATGGTGACGCAGATACCTGTCTGTGTTCACCCTAGGGATTCTCTCGTCAAAAAGTTCCAATCTGGGTTAAGATGGTATTATTCTTTTTTTCTTTTTTTTACCAGATGGCTTGGCTTTCAGACGCATTTATGCGTATTCTCCATTTTGTCGCCCAATCTTCAGTCTCATCCAGGGCGGCCTGAAGCCTCCATCCAATCATCTCTGGGCACGTGAAGATGCAAATACTGCTTTTTCGTCAGCGTAATGTGCAGTTTCAGTTCCTTGTTGCATGGATAGATCAGCTGTGATATAGTACTGGGCCCAGTATACTGCCCTGTGGAACCCCAGCACGTATGAGTCTTCGGGTGGCTTTTATGTTATCTACCTTCACAACAAATGTTCGTTGGTAGCTCAGTTGGTAGAGCTGTGGATTAAAGTGGCGAGAAACGAGTGTTGGGTTGCATCGGTTAAATAATGTCGCATGACGCGAGTTTGTGATTCATTGTAATAGTTTATTAATTCCGCTAGGGACTAATCTGACGTCAATATGAGTGTGTAAAAATGTGATTCAAGGAGCAGATTTTCAATGGTATTTGATCAGAGCAGTGTATTTTCATTTTTACTTCGTAACAATACCTTCGACTTGTTGGTCGTTACATATAATTAACTATAGATCTATTAATTAAAATTATCAAATCTGACAGATAGCAAATTTTGAGTGACGATAAATGGGCCAAAATCATCCAAAAACACTGCATCATCATTACACTGTGATTATATTAATAATCGACTTGGTTTTTCGAGAACGGTCTAGGAAAATTACGCCAGTGGTTTAGACATAATCATTACGTGGAAAGCTTATATTTCCTTACCACTGCCAACATGGTGATAGCTTACAAAATCGAAGGTTACTAAAAGACGATGTTTGAAATAACGTTTACTAAATCCCATCTAGTTCCTATTAGCTTTGTTAGAATTACTAAGTTGTATAATTTACACAGGTAGATACATAAAATTGATGGTTTTTTTTCAATTTATGACACTTTTATTCAAATTTAAATTAAAAAATATTCGGTTCGGATAGTGGCTAAAATACTATTATTAAGAAACTAGACAGAATAATTATCCTATAACGGTCTGACAGTAAACGTTGTGTAAAAATGGTGCTTTAATGTAATGTTACCAAAAATCGTATTAGCTCAACAAAATACAGCGTAACCAGGAAATAAATAGAAAATACTACACAAATTCGCAAATTCTCAGAAATAGCAGTCTAAAAAATTTTAACATTCTCATCTCTTCTTTATTAAACAGACATAAATGCGGAACCAACTTTGCTGAAATGTACTCTAATATCGTTAATAATTTGCAAGCCAGGCCCAATGTGGAGCTCATGTAAATTCAGTGCATACTTGGGCGAATTCCAGAAGCGACTTTGACGATTTATTGAATTATGTAACAGGGCAGGTGCAAGTTAACTCTCAAGTTGAGGGTGAGGTTTATTGAGTTATCGACTCTGTGAAATATCGACCCGAGAAATGTTGGGGAACCTTTTGAGTGGCGTTTCGGCTTCCCCTCGACCAAAACACGCTTCCCTCCACAATGTCTTCCAATTCATACCACCTTTCCTGCAATTAAAGAGTCGAAGTAGCATTAGGAAATGGGAAAACGTTTCCTGGGTCTTGTGCGTAATGATTTCTATCGAAGTGTGTTAATCCCAAATTTCCATACATTTCAAGTACCCTAGTATCGGAACTTTCATGTAACATTTGGCGTTAATTTAATTTATATTTGCTCTTGAAGATATACAAAAGTTTTTGAATTCCGTAACCCAAAATGGAAGCGCGAAAAAATTATAATTTCATCATATTTATGAGTTTATTGGTCGGTATTTTACACAATCGTAATTCCATACCAATTTCATGAATTGTGTTGGAATCCGAAAGGAAGATGTGTATTATAAATCGCAAAGTATAGCCTTAGATATATACTAAACATGGGTTTCTTCCAACGAGCGAAGAAGAGACAATTTTTTAGCCTTCTCTATTGTGTGTGTGGCATTTAACAGGCATTGAACATTGCAATCAATGTAATTTTGGGTCATTTTATTATTAGATGTATATGTCAGAAGACATGAGTTACAAAAAGCTACAGCAATTGTTATCCCGTATCTAATGTTCCTGCTATATGACTGAAAAATCTGAAAAAATTCACGGTAATGGGGAGTGAACGAAAAATACTTTGGATAAGGTACATACATTAACAATTTTTACTGATTTTCACATCATCCTGTTATCAATAAAAATGTATATTGTGAATATACGATTACTCTCACATGTATCACGGAATTTGATCAAATTTTGCTCAGATGATCGCATTCATTAAACAATTACTTGAGTGAAATTGAATCCGCCGATTATCCGATTTTTTATTTTTTTTATTTTTTTTTGGAAAAAACCTAAATTGCTACTGCAAACATCTTAAGGGCTGAACTGGATCGACAAATAAAGAAAAAAGAATCATAAATTTCATTAATAAGCGCACCTAATAGCTTTTGAGAAAGCTGAATGTTTTTGCGTTGCACTTTTTGTGTAACCTCCCAAACATTAAACTAACGTCATTGTGCGAATATGGACATGAGGAAAAGGCACTGGCGTAGCACATTTTTATCCAGGACTTTCGTTAGTGCGTTACTTTAAAGCCTCAGGTAATGCAAATAAAAAATTCCAACTTCTTAAAAAAAATTTATATATATATATATAAATACTCGTTTTTTCATTCTCTGACGATCCGATACAGCCGTAAATTTAAACCTAAACACTTTAGTTTTCCGAAAAATACTGGACTCGCAATGAACGAACTGACAAAAGTAATTTTGTTCTGGTAAAGCAGAACGGACAAAATTAATAAGAATCGTCATGATATACTTCTGATTCTCTCCTGTTAACAATTGGCGCGGAAAAAAAATAGATCCAGAGGTGTTGTATATCTCATATACACTAATTATTGGTATCGAGAGCCACGATACTATATAGTATATAATAAAATTGTAAAATTGAAATTTGTATCAAAAAGAGTATTACACAATGTTGGTTGGCGACGAAGTTCCAAAAACCGTAAAGTTTGTAATTTTTGTCTGTCTATTTGTGTTAATGCAAAAACTAATGGAAGAAAAATAACAAAACAACTCATAGATTTAGATTACATCACTGGTGAACATATAAGATACTTTTAATCCCGATATGCTACAAGCTTCTCAATGTAATGTAATCAAATTCCATAATTAAAAAAAAATGATCTTCACGCTAAACATAATGCATAAATTTTAACGAAATTGCACATAGCGATAGATTATGTCATTTTGTAAGATATAGTATATTTTATATCTATATACGTACCACAGTTGTCTATGTCATAGACATTAAAAACCGTGTATTTTGTAGTTTTTGCAAATCCATTTAATTTTGCTTGTTTCTAACCTTCTCGCAGTTGAAATATTTATCTAATTAATATTTATATATACGCCATATAATGTTTTATTTCACCGAGATGGGATGAGGCCAATATTGGCCTCCTACCTATCATTCGGGAGGACCGGGGTTAAACTCGGTTCGGCCATCCTGTCTGAGGTTTTCCGTGGTTTCCCTCAGACACTTAGGCGAATGCTGGGATGGTTCCCTACAAGGCCACGGCCGACCTTACATCCCCCTTCCCTCCCCGTAGTAGTAGATCGGCTGAAAAGAGTCCCCTATGACTCTCCAGCAGCCCGCCTCCCAGCCTTCTGCTGGGAGGAATGAAATGTAAAAAAAAAAAAAAAAAAAAAAAAAAATGTTTTATTTGTGATTAAGCCTAAAATGACTCATCCTTGCTTGCATTTAATTATAGTAACATCTGTTCGAACACTTGTCAGCTACCACTTCAAATATCCCTGAATAAGAGCTATGTGAACAGCACTGAACTGTGTTTATAGGTCGTCGACATACATAAAAGTTAGTGGCAGTTTGAAGGTGTTGTGAAAACACACGATGAGTACAAAACTTCTTTAAAATATATGATCTATACTTACAAAGTGATCTAAGAACGTGGAAAAAACAGGTCTTCTTCTCTGCTTTTTCATACCCAGCAACATTTTTTCTTATGTTTATATGTGAATTAACAACATAAATCTCAAATACAATGTGATGAAGTCGCGGTCACAGCCAGTATCGAATAAAATCGTTGCTGCTTTGAAGGACACGGATACGGAAATAATGTAGCCGCCAGCATTGCGGTAGACAAGCCGTGTAGGATTACAGGCAACAAGCTCATCCGTGTTAACTAGATGCTGCAGATAATCATGCAAGCTGCTTACTGCAGGAGATATCAACAAGCCAAGGTGTCGCATACAGCCACACGTCAAGAGCCTCGCTGCCTGTGATTCACATTGCTGCTGGCCGATACGTAATAACTATTAAAAGTTACAGTAAGCTAATCCGTATAAGCTAGATCATTCCATGCTACAGTAAATGATGACAGATAAATTTGGTATTTTTCCGGCATATACAGAGTGTCCAGGAATGTAGGATATGTCACAATCAATGGTATATAACAAAATTTTATTTCAGTATATGTCTCACCATTTTCGAGATGTTGTTTTTTAATATTTTTTCAAAAATCTGACTTTGTTGAGTTTATATCATGCCATTTCTACAAATTAAGATTTTTTAAACCCTGCTTTTTTAAAAATTATTTACTCAAGGGTGTTTGAGTCATCTAAAAAATAATAT